>OZ010796.1:375458459-375776972 GCA_963932465.1 Maratus speciosus
ACAACTAAAAAAAATAATTAAATATAATATTTATTTAAGTACCTGGGCGCCAAAGAGCCGTTTTCGTCCCGATGGAGAAGATTGCTGCCCCAGCCGTAGGCGAAGGCTCCAAAAACCCAAGGGTCGAAACTTAGGCTTCTAAGCAGCTCTGGTGCACGTATTATTTTAAAAAACGGTGGAACTAATTGTAATTAAGTAAGTAATGAGTCATGCAACATTTTATCATAACATGATTTTTACATCTTTCTTTTGTTACCCATCTTTTACAACTCAAGTCATGGATAGGTTACTTTTGGACCTCAATTTAGAAAACATATTAGCCTATTATTTTACGAACCACCGTTAAAAAAAAAAAAAAAAAAAAAAAAAAAAATATGATGTATTTCTAATTGTTTGAAAATTGAGTAGTTATACAACTGTATTAAGATAAATATTTTGATCACAAAAATAAAAAAGTTAGTGAAAAAGTAAAGGTGAAATGGAATAACTTATACATATTTACCTTCAAGTACTTCAGGGAATTCCGGATCATCCTCGCCTTCCTCTATTTCAGTAAGAGGCATGTTATTGCTACTGCTTTCGCAGTTTACACACATATTGGAGCATTTGAGGCCTGCTTTTATGCATCCTCAGTTTTTCTGGCAGGTCTTCTTGCATTTGCAAAAAATAAGTTTCAAAACGGCTTGAGGTGCTGGTGGCAGTAGTGTGGTTACTGGCTCCATACCATCTTTCATTTTCTTCCAACCCCATTGTTCAGGATCTTTTTCATTCCCAATCCATTGTTGAACTTGAAAATATACCCTAAAGACATGTTGCTGAGATGCAGATTCAGTAGAAAATAAGGACGTCAAATGGATCGATGTCTTGTATGCAGACCTAAGGTAACATAAATACCTCCATTTGTTTAATGACGTGGCTTACTTGTCAGCAAATTTATACAATGAGACCATAAAACGATTGCCAGCATTAGTAACTGCATCAGCATCTGCCATAGGGTCTTTAAAAACCTAAATTGTATTAGTTAATGCAGAGTTTTTCTTGAGAGTCCGAAGAAACCTCATCCTTCCTACTTTGAACAAGGCTGAAGTAGTATCACAGCCTCCCATGGCATGCAAAAATAATATGTTGTTAGCAATCGATTGATCAAGTTTGCAGTCAGAAGAAAAAATGAGTGGTGAAACTGTCCCTTTGCCTGGCTTTAGAAAGTATACATTTGAAAGTACACACCTACAGCGACAAATCATGATAACTGAAAAATCGACGTCTGCACCCACAATAACCTCAGAGTTATGTTGTTGTTGTTGTGCAAGGTCTCTTGCAGTGGTGACAATAAGTGTATCCGCATCCTCTCGTGAATGTTTTCTGTGAATGTCAGCTACTGCAAATTTGTAATTAATTTTTGAAAATTACAGATTTCGGAAAAAAAATATCGAAAGTACTTACGATTTTCTTGATAATGACATATATTCATAATTTAATACATACCCAAATGATACTAACGTGAGAAAAAGAGAAAATTGAATTTTTAAAAAAACTTACTTTAGTTGATATTTTATATGTTAAAAAAAATCTTTTAAGTAGTGCAGTCATTTCTTCTCATGTAATTTCTCAAGCATCAGTGTCAAGTAATTATCTTCTTTCTTGGATTTTATACAAATGATGAATATCGATTTCGGAAATACAATCTAGTTTCTTTGAAGATAACGTTGATTTCCCGGTCAAAATTATGCATTTTTCGGTGAGAACTTATCTTCTGTTAGGTCTTCGTCCTCGTTCCTCTGAGCTGCTACCAGTGTTATCGAGGATTCTATTTAGCACAGCGTAAGCGATCTCGCTGTCTGCTAATGCATCGTTTTTACTTCGGTTTTTAAACAGGTTACCTCGGTTTTTAAAAATAATTGCTATATTATTGCTATTTTTGCTAGTTGGAAGTGAAAAAGGGGGGGGGGGATTTTTTATGCTGCCGGATCTCTGATTGCCGGATTTTAGAGGTCACACAGTATACCTACATCATAATAATATATAACCTAATAATAAGTGAGTACGTCAGCAAATGTTTACAGTGAAATTCTTACTTTTAGTGTTATGAACGGAAAGGATGAGAATATCTGTTTTGCGATTTTCCAAAATTACTTGTTTGCGCCGATTTTTCAATGCCTCTACCGAAGCCATGTGTTGTACAATAAAAATGATGAAATCTTGAATTTTAGGTAATTTTCTCGTCTGTATTTTAATATAGGGTCACCTTTTGCGTAAAAAGTTTACTTTGCAAGTTATAAACAAAAAACTCGAAAAATCTGCGATTTTTAGTGATTTTTTCATGATTTTTCATATTTGCCGAGAGAAATTTTGTTGGACAACTTCATATTCGTGCTCAGCACCCCTGAAAACATAAAGTAAGACACTAAAAACAATTATACCAGAATTTTCCACTTTAAGCCGTTTTTTAACCTAATTTGACTGGACTATTTCTCCCCCTCATGATATTGTATAATGAGAAAACTAGATTGTCGAACTCGTTCTGAAATTGAATATCCAGGTGACGAGCACCTCTCACTTCAGATCAATCGAAGGCGTCTAAATCGCTAATTTTTCTCATCATTTATTCGTATAGGAATGAGGTAGCTGCACCACCTTTTTTCCATAACACCATAACGTAATTGAGTGAAAGTTACGATTTCAAACTGATGCTCGATACACATTCAGGGAAAGTTTTTCACCGGAGGGCAATTCATAAACCTGAAGATTAACACATTTATCAAAAAACAGAAAACGTTATTTCATACCAAAGCATAAAAATAATGTCTGTATTGAATATTAAACTTTACTTTCGCTTTTTGTTTTCCTTGGTATCTTCTGAAACTTCCATTTCATTTTTTAATGACATAGCCTAAAGATTTTAAAATATTTTGGCAGGGTTTGACGTTTCAAATGAAAGAAATGCGTCAATAGTTATAAAGATAAAAAGCACCACTAGTTAAATAACAGGAAATCTGATATACTAAAATAAAGGTAAACTATATAGTTCTTATTTCTAAGTCTGAAGAAAAATGACGTACAAGTGAAATTATGCGTCCCTTAAGTGAATTAAAATGAATCGGAACGATAAAGAAATGACTGACGCATAAAAGGATTAACGGTCTGCTACTGTAATAAATTCGAAATATTAATAAATGCATCAACAGTAAAAGCCCAATCATTTTCAGATAAATAATAAAAAATCATTTCCTATTTATTGTGACATAATGCACATTTATTTAGAAGCATACCACTGAGAATAGATCACAAAAATAGAATTGAATAAAAGATGTATAAGACTAAATGTAATTTATTTAAATATTTGCGAACTATCAATCCTGTAGAAAATGCAAAGGATTTAAATCAAAGATAATAGAGTTATCAGAAAGTCTTGCTGCATCGCAAGAATTCCACGATTGTTTCCCCTGTGACAATGAGTATCGAATTTTTTATGTTATTGTTTAACAAGATGCCATTTATTTTTATTTTCACATCTTGCACTTTAATTTAGTAAACATAAAACAAATGTATCTTTTGAATTAAATACACTAGTAGTGAAAATTATTTGAAAAGTCTATAAATAGGTATCATGCAGTTTAAAGTGGAAAATATATTGAAATATCGCTGATAAATATAGAATGTTTAAAAGGTAATAGGTATACAGAGTTGTGATTTATCTTGTTTTCTTGATCTATCAAGGAAACGAAGTTACTAATATTTACTTTCCAGCATTAATATGCGTTGCCCAGTTATATATGTATATATATATATATATATATATATATATATATATATATAAAACTTTTGTATAGGATATTTAAAAAAAAGTGTATTGTAAGAAAAATTTATTTAAAATATCCCATTTTCAAATTGAAAAATTAATTTAAAAAATACCTTGAATATTATTTAGTAGTCATATATATTTTTTTATTATTTAATTGCTTTTTAATGTTATGTCTATAGCTAAAAGGTAATCCTTGCACTGCTATATCCCCTATATGATCGTATCCCTTTTAACTGCTAGATACGATATATTTTTTAAAAAGGGATTTGGGGTTTGTAAAAATTTAACTTGTTAGCTTAATTCTGCATCATCTCACTCCTATTGAAAGATCAATAGCAGAAATACTTGCATTTAAAGATAAAATACGTCATTTCCAGTGTACTTATTTAATCTTCAGAATTTGCATAAAAAAAAAAAAAAGTCCTTTCTGAAAAAAAAAATAAATAAATAATACCAGAGAGCCTATGTAAGTAAAAACATAATTTTTATCTTTTCTGTATTTTGCATACCAATTTTATGGTTTGAAATTCAGTGTTGAATCCTAATCCTTTATTTTTCTCTATGTTTATAAATCATCATTGTTCAGTTTTAGCATTTTATAATCCTTATCTTCTTTTTTCTACATTCTTCTTACTTCATTATTCCATTCACTGAGGATTTGAAATTTTTCTTTTAAAGCTGTTGTAAAAAAAAAAAAAAAAAAAAAAAAAATAATCCGCATTCAGTAACGCGAAATTTTTGACATATGCACGGAGTCATTTTTATGTTTGAAAAGATGAAATTCGCACCGATGACTGTTGACGTGCTTTCGAGTCAAATGTTACTTACATTTTTTTGACAAATGTATTGCATCTTCAGTTATAATCGTTTTCTCGTGACAATATTTCATCAACAATAATCTTCCGAAAAACTGTACAAAACACCAAATTTGACACTATTTTCCTAAATAGAATACTTTACAAGGAAAGAGAAACGCTATTCGATTTCTTCATATCTGAATAAGACTACCGGAAAATTTCGTACGCTTAACAATGAAACTGAATTTGCGTCTGCATCGGAGAGTAGCGAGTTTGGATTAAAAAAAAAAACAAAAAAAAAAACTGTCTAAATCTCTAGAAAATTTGCAAGTTGGAAAATTCATAACATTATTTTTGTAATAGTCAAGGAGATTTATTTCTTCTCTTTATCTTTTTGTTTGTGATTATGATTAATTATAAGGCTTTTCCATGTTTGTTAGACAGAAAATGTACGTCCACCGATTAAATAAAGCAATTTTGTTTTAAAATCTGTGAAAACTTACAAAGTTAATTTCATTCAGGAAGACATACATCCAAATAATGATGATATTTAAAACTAGTTGAATGTGCCAATCCCAAAACTTTCTCCTACCTTATACATCTTAATATTTCAAAAACTAGTTACACATGTTAATAATTCAATATTATTAGATCATTACTATACCAACTTTGATTTTCATCTTAAATTCCTGCTTCAGTCAATTAAATGAACTAAAAACGAGGTAATCTATATCATGATATCTGTTAAAATTAATAGTTTTTCCTTATTCTGTTGTTATCAGATGTTTGCGAATAGCTGGCTTAGCAGGAAGTGAGTTCTCGCCCTTGCACGAGCCTCCGATGGACAATAGAACTACGAAAAATCAAGAAACGTATACAAAAATCGCAATCACAGAGCCCCTTTACCGCGCGATATTTGAAAATTCAAGGAGGACCTGTTGGCCAAAGCCAAAAACATGCACAAAAAATTTGGTTCAATTGTATGCATAATTTTATACACTTTTCGATTGTACAATAAAGAAAATGGTACAGATATCGTAATTATAACGCCCCCTTTCCGCGGAATTTTTCAAATTCGGGGAGGACCTCCATGCCATGACCAAAAAGAAACACAAAAAATTTGGCTCAATTCTATGCATAACTTCATACAATTTTCGATGGTACAATATTCAAAATGGCACAAAAATCCCTATTAAAGCGCCCCCTACCGACGAATTTTTTTCCAAATTAAGGAAGAACCTGCTTGCCATAGCCAAGAACTTAAAATAAAAATTTGGTTCAATTCTATGGATAACTTCATACACTTTTCGATGGTACAATATGCAAAATCGCACAAAAATCGCTATTAAAGCGCCCCCTACCGGCGTTTTTTTCCAAATTCAGGCAGGACCTATCTGCCATATCCAAAAACTTAAAATAAAAATTTGATTCAATTCTATGCATAACTTCATATACTTTTGGATGGTACAATATTCAAAATCGCACACAAATCCCTATTAAAGCGCACCCTACCGGCGAATTTTTTTCCAAATTAAGGAAGAACCTGCTTGCCATAGCCAAGAACTTAAAATAAAAATTTGGTTCAATTCTATGCATAACTTCATATACTTTTGAATGGTACAATATTCAAAATCGCACAAAAATAGCTATTACAGCGCCCCCTACCGGCGAATTTTTTCTAAATTCAGGGAGGATCTGCTTGCCATAGCCACAAACTTAAAATAAAAATTTGGTTCAATTCTATGCATAACTTCATACACTTTTTGATGGTACAATATTCAAAATCGCACAAAAATCACTATTAAAGCGCCCCCTATAGGCGAATTTTTTTACAAATTAAGGAAGAACCTGCTTGCCATAGCCAAGAACTTAAAATAAAAATTTGGTTCAATTCTATGCATAACTTCATATACTTTTGAATGGTACAATATTCAAAATCGCACAAAAATAGCTATTACAGCGCCCCCTACCGGCGAATTTTTCTAAATTCAGGGAGGATCTGCTTGCCATAACCAGAAACTTAAAATAAAAATTTGGTTCAATTCTATGCATAACTTCATACACTTTTTGATGGTACAATGGCGACAGACAGACGGACACACGGACAGACAGACATTTTCTATAAACATGTTTTTGGGGATCTCAGACCCCTAAAACATGTAAATCCGTTGAAAACCGGAAGTCGAAAAAAATTTCGATTATAATACTTTCTTCTATTGAAGATAGAAGAAATTTAAAAATAGCCTGCTGCAAGTATAGTTTCCTCATTGCAACCCAGTCAAGTTTAATACATGTCATTAAAAGGCTGCAATAAGTAATTTTAAAGTTAAATTGCTGAAACACTGTTGAAATCATCATTTGAAATTCTATTGCATTTAGATTTTACGAATTCGATACATTTTTGTTGGAATATTTTGATAAATCCTTGATCCGAACTGCCTTATTATTTGTTTACATATCGGGAGATTGCTAAATTTTTATTAATTCCTAAAATTACTTCAAAAATTTTGCCTTTTTACAAAAATAAAAATAACATAAATTCTTCACTTTAAAAAAGTACATTTCTAAAATGCATTAGGTACCTATGCTATTTTTCTTCACAAAAAGCCAAATTGTTCATTATTTTGTAAAAAAAAAAAAAAAAAAAAACTGTATTACATCGTCAAATTATGCATAAATATTTAACGAAAGCATTTTTTTTTTGTTTTTTTTTGTTTAACTGAAAAAAGTCAAATTTGATTAAACTATTAATAAGTTTAAAATAAATGGAGTTTAATGAAGCTTTTATTAATTTGACAGTTCTATATATATATATATATATAGAGAGAGAGAGAGAGAGAGATAAATAGATAATAAAACCATTATAGACCAATACAAATTAACATCAACAATTGTGAATATACAAATTATAAATATATATATATAGATATAACTAAAATAAAATCACATGTGCAAAGATAATTGGAAAAGAAGATGCAGAAAAAATAAACACAGCAGAGTGAAAATTCAAAAATAAGGAACTATGAATGTGCTATGTATTTTTGAAAGTAGCTTCAATTGCACAATTAACAGAGAAAATGTGTTATTTAGTCAATTATTGTCGACATGAGGCCTAAAAATGACAATATTAAGCCCTTTATTTGAAAAAAAAAAAAATAATAAAAAAATCCCCAGGATAATTTATATCCAATAAATGAATTTAAATGCAGCTTTAATAGATAAACAATTTAATAGGTAACAAAAACAACTCTGCAATGCTACAAGATACCAGATTTAGAGCCTTGTGACAAGAAATTTGAACTACGGGAGAGAGAAAAAAATAATAATACAAAAGCTTGTGCTGCTATCTATATTTGGAACGAAAAACTATATGAGATAAATATTTCAGTCTAGGGGGTTATTACTGAGCATCTAGATAGAAATAAACTTATTTGAAAATTAATGAAGGATAATAAAGTAGTAAAAATATATTTAAATATTTTTAATATATCTGCTTAAAATTTATTACGCATAGATTATGGTTCTAAATGTTCTTTAAATTCAATATGAATGACATTCTCAATAATTTACTTTACACACTTTCTAAGTGTCAATTTCGGTAAGGTATTACTTTCATTTCGATAAATATATAATTAGTATTTATTTTTAAAAAATTTCGGATTTGTTTAAAATAAAAGCTCAAATTATTAAAGGGTTGACTCTTACAAGAAAAATATTTTTGTATTTTTATTTACATTAAAAAAATAAATAAATGAAAAGTAAAAGTAAAAATGGAACTTAAATCTGAGTAAAGTGGAATTAAATATAAAAAGAAAAACAAAACAAAGTTAATTAAATCTATTAAATTTTTGTTATAAAATTTTAATACGTTACTTAAATTATAGAAAAATGCACACAGACATTAAAATAATAAATGGATATTGCTTTTAAAAATATGAGTAATTACTTATTAAAATAAATCGTTACTGCCAATTTATATCGGAAAATTTACTCGAGTTTTACAAACGGAAAAATAAATAAATAAATAAAATAAAAGCAAAGTGGCTCTCCTTCTCCCCCCCCCCCCCCCTTCGAGATTTCACAAAGACGACAAATCAGAATGAAATATCCTGCTCATTGAACCCCCACCCTGCAAAAAACAAAAAAAATTATTCAGAGAAAAAATAATTCTCAGTTTTATTTCATTTATTTAAGGTTGGAAATGACTATAATAACTGAGCTAGGCTTACAAAACTTTAAAAATATAGTCTTTACATGCTAATCAACTGAAAACAATTGATGAAAAAAAAAAAAAAAAAACCTACTATATCTCGAAAACTGTGATCAAGGAGGTAAATTCTTTTCATGTGACTTGTCACAAAAGTTTAAAATTAAAAAAAAAAGGCAATTTGTAAAAGATTTTTTTCTTAAAATTCTCAAAATATTTAGCATATATATATATATATATATATTTCAGGATTGCAGCGTTCTCAGTAACTTCAATACAGGAAGCGATCACAGGTTGGTTAGATGCAAACTGCTGTTAAATACAAAAGTGGAAAGAATGAAGCTTTTGCAACACTCAAAGAAAGCAATCGATATAATAAATCTCCAGAAACATAAAGAAGAATTCCATCCGAAACTTAAAAACCGTTTCCAAGTACTTCAATCAGCTTTAGAAGAAGAGCAAGATGTTACAGTAGTGAACAAGAAACTAACCAATACTCTACAAGATATTGCAAAGAAGATAGCCGGCGATGCACAAGTAAAGCAAACAAAGAAAATAACAGAAGAAACAAGAAGATTAATGGAGAAACGCAGAGAATTTAAAATGAAGAAAACAATCCTAAATCAAGAGTTGAATATGCTGAATTATGTAAAACGGTAAGAAAATGTGCTACAGAAGATATCAGAAAATTTAAATGTGATCTTGTCAAGAAAGTTCTAGAAGATAACAAAAGTTTAAAATCAGCTAGGCGCAAACTTTGTGTTGGAAGAAAAGGAATTTTTGCACTAAAGAGGGCAGATGGAACAATCACCAAAATCAATAAAGAAGAAGTACACATTGTCGAAAAATTCTATAACAATTTATGTAAATGTGAAAATCAAAGGGAAATCAACCTATGTGATCCATGAGAAAACTTAACAGAAACCGAAACCATAATCCCAGTGATATCAGACAAAGTTTTAGAAGCCATTAAATTTATGAAAAAAGGTAAATGCCCTGGAGAAGATGGAATTACAATCGACCTTATCAAAGAAGCAGGGGGAGAATTTGCAAAAATGCTATCCTTACTGTTTTCCAAATGTCTCAAGAAGTCAGATGTACCAGAAGATTGGGATAATGCTGTGATGGTGCTACTTTACAAGAAAGGAGAGAAGGAAAACATTAAAAACTACCGTCCGATCAGCTTACTATCAGTGATTTATAAAATTTTCACCAAAGTTTTAACGACAAGGCTTGAATCAGCTCTGGACTCGGCTCAACCTAGAGAACAAGCAGGATTCCGAAGTGGATTCAGCACAAAGGATCATATCCAAACGGTAAGGAAACTCATAGAAAAACATAAGGAATATAATTTACCTCTCTGCCTTGCCTTTATTGATTATGAAAAAGCATTTGATTCGGTCTACACATCAGCAGTAGTAGAATCTCTGGAGGACATTGGTATAGACAAATCTTGCATCAATATTATAAAGAAGATTTACAAGAAAGCAACAGCAACCATCCGCTTGGACAAAGGAAAAGCAAAGATCAAGCTTCGAAGAGGGGTAAGACAAGGAGTCACCATTTCGCCTAAGCTTTTTACTGCTGTCTTAGAAAATATTTTCAAGAAGCTGGATTGGGAAAACAAAGGGATTAGAAAAAATGGGGAATATTTAAGTCATCTCCGATTCGCTGAAGACATTTTAATTTTCAGTAACAGTACTGAAGAATTGGAAAATATGCTAAAAGATTTGGCAGAAGCTAGCATTAATGTGGGATTAAAAATAAACTTGGAAAAGACTAAGGTGATGTTCAATTCATTTGAATCAAAAAAGAAAATCGTCTACAACAACATTGAAATTAAAGAAGTGCAAAGTTATGTGTACATTGGGCAGGAAATATCATCGGATAATAGTATCATGAATGAAATCAATAGAAGAATAAGAAATGGATGGAGTGCCTTTGGAAAGAACAATATTATTCTCAAGAGTAACATGCCCCTTTGTTTAAAAAGAAAGGTATTTAACCAATGTGTTTTGCCTGTGCTAGCTTATGGAGCAGAAACATGGATGCTAACAAAATGGATGGTACAAAGATTACAAACAACACAGAGAAGTATGGAAAGATGTATGCTAGGTATAACTAGAAGAGACAGAAAAAGAATAACCTGGATAAGAAGTCAGACGAAAGTTTTTGACATCATTGAAAGAATTAAACGGCTAAAATGGAAATGGGCTGGGCACATTGCAAGAAGACAAGACAATAGATGGAGCACAAACACCCTACAGTGGTATCCCAAAGAACGTGTAATATGTAAGTAGAACATGTAAAACGGCCAAGAAGACGACCTCAAGTAAGATAGAGTGATGAAATCAGAAAAGTAGCCGGTGTAAATTGGATGACTAAAGCACTAGACAGGAAACATTGGAAAAATCTGGGTGAGACCTACATCCAGCAGTGGATTGAAAACGGTTAATGATGATGCTTATATATATGTATATATATATATATATATTAGAAATATAGGTCCAAAAGTTAACGTTGCCATTAAATGCTTGGAGAATAGCGTTTAAAATATTTATCTCAAGGCTGTAAATTTTTTTGAAAAAATTTTCAGAATCTGGGTTCGGATTCTTTCAACATTTTCGGTTTTTTATTATTTTTTTTTTCTTTCTTCCCATTGCTTTGGGAAAAAAAAAACAGATTTATTAATTAACCCATTTTAGGCCAACCATAGAAATTTTATAAAATGTGGTATTATTTTCATTGAAATATGCTTAAATTAGATTCTTTAAGACAAAAAAAAAGTTTCGTGCATGAAAAATAATATTTTATTTGAGAAATAAAATGCATTCGGTCAATGGTGCGCTAACGCACCATTAAATTTAAAATTAATATATATTTTTTAATTTTTATGACATTTGTTTTATTATTATTTTATTTACAGAACTTGGAACTTTAATCCATTATTAAAACATATGATTAATCTCAAGTGGAATAATTATAAATTTTCAAAAAGTCGAATTTGTCAATAACAGTTTCAGTTTTAAAAGACTAGCATAATTTGAAAATTTCTCAACAGAAGGTGTTTACTCCAATTGAAAATCTCATATTTTATAGATGTCTCTAGATCCTTTAAAAATAGCAGAAAAATAAAATTAGTGAAAAATATTTGTCACAGTGTTAATAAAAAAATATTTATTGAAATGGTGCGCTTAAGCACCTTTGGCCGAAAATGGGTTAATAAAAGGAATTGTTTGTGTGTGCGTATATGTGTGGAGGAGGTATGTCTAGGGAAATTTATTACTTCTAGAGTTCTACCGATTTATTCCTGGACAGGCGGATATTGGGCCTGGACAGGCCCAGCTATTTATATAAAATGGGAAAACGTCCCAACAATACGTGTAACTGTGGAAACGTTGGCGATGCTAAACACTATCTTTTTGGAAGATGCCCACTAATGCCTGCTTCTTTTCAATTTATACGTAACAGAACTCTTTCTTGGAATATGCAAAATGTCTTGTTCTCTAAATCACGTTATCCCAATATAAGACTGATTTATAATGAACTTAATAAACTATACTCTTTTATAAAGTACAAGTTCTGACTTTTTCACACATATTTTACGTTGGGCTCGTGGACTCTTGCTTGATTTCGTATGACTTTGCCAATTCAGGATTTTTCTAGTCTGCTGAATTTCAGTCTGTTTTAATGACTTATTTGAAATTTTAAGTGATATGTCTTTCACCGTAAATGACTCTAATTTTTGTACATTAGCTTTCACAGATGTTTTTTTTCCAGCATTATTAGTCATGTGTCATATCCTGGTTGTGGACTTGGTCGGATGGTGTAGGGGATTTTTCAGCCAGGGGTTTTTGCCGTTGCCTATCTGG
This sequence comes from Maratus speciosus, assembly GCA_963932465.1. Classification (NCBI taxonomy): domain Eukaryota; kingdom Metazoa; phylum Arthropoda; class Arachnida; order Araneae; family Salticidae; genus Maratus; species Maratus speciosus. The sequence continues at coordinate 375,471,138 of OZ010796.1, forward strand.
TTTGCACCCTAGTTGAGTGTTTCTGCTTCTTTCAGGCGAAGACATACCTGGCACTTAGCTTTTTTTTATTGAATATTTTGTTATTTTATATCGAAGGCGTAATTTTGGGTATATTTTATTTTCCAAGTTCGCCGGCAATTTGGAGCAATAGTAAAAGCATTCCAAATTCAATCTTTTAGCCCTGTGGATTTTCAAACTATTTGAAATATTCGGCATAAAAAGCCCTTAAAGTGATACAAATTCATTAGACAGGAAAACCCAGGTATTTCCTAAAAAGACTCGAAATTTCGTCTAAGTTCCCACTTTAGACGGCGAGATAAAAAGGAACGGGTCAATCATAATTCATCTTAGAAGATGGCACTTTGGAGACAGCGACGATGCATGGATCACCTGGGGCCCCTTTGAGACGCCGCCATAATCTAACTAATAGATGCTTTCCCACGCTGAAATCTACCAGAGGTATAACGAGCTCAAAAAAGTGGACTGTATCTAAGCGAGCCTATGGCAGGACAACGAGCAGGTGATTTGGACAGGAAAACATCGTTAGTGGTTAAAAAACTCTCTATTGTTTTTCGGACAGAAATGAGAGGATATAGGAGATCCTTGATGAGAAAAAGTTAGCTTCTGGACTCAAGAGAGTGGGGGTTTACAGGTCTTTACCTGGACGAGAGATAAATATGTCGGATATCACTCAGATAGTTTTCTCGAGATATAGTCCGAGGGTGAAATAGACTCTGGCGGCGGGAAATAGCCGTGCACTGCAGTTACAGCGACAGGCTGTCAGTGCAGAAAGGAGTTCCTAAACTCTTCACAGTGACATTTACTAAGAGTAGATGAATAGAGTCTCGGAGACTCTTTAATATTGCTGAACTATCTAACTAGAAATTCAGGACTTTGATTACCTCGTCACCTCACTAACTTTGTTAGCATCAGAAACTTTTATTCAACTTAATTTTGTTGTGTACATAATGCTGATATTTAATCCAGAAAACCTTTGTGTTTAAGGCGAATAAAACCTTTTTATTCTTCATAACTAAATATTAATAATTTTACGCCTATGAAGAGAACTAACACGCTACCGCCCTCTTCAGAAGTCCCACAGACCAGTATAGTAATTTTTTCCTTTCAATAAAACTTCTTTGGAAGTTGCACAGCTATTTTCACACCTTTTTAAGTTACTTTTCTGACAAAAATGAAAAATTTGTTCTTTACTAAACGATTTCTCTTTGTAATATTAGTTATTCAACAGTATATTTTATAGCTTTCAGGAAAAGTTCGAGAAAATTTACAAATATATATATATATATATATATATTAATGTGCGGAATTTTAGAAGAATTTAAAAGAAAATAACACGATTTGAAATTTTCAAGCACGAAAAGAAAAATATCGCACCCCCCCCCCCCCCCAGATGTTTTCTCCTTGCATGATTGGAGAAATTGGTTGGTATGGTCACAAACGCGTGTCAGAATGAGCCGTGGTCACATATCATGGATTTTGTTTTCGAAAGAGTTATTGATTTCCTGTTCTTGAAGTATGTGCGTTTTAACGAAATATTTTATTATTGCTATGTTGCGGCACGGGAAATAATTTTTAGGAATTATTTTTCTTAATAAAAAGATATTTTTAAGTATTCATTTTTACTATATATTTTTGATTTCACATTTTAACGACTACGCGTTTTAAAGAAGTATGCGATTTTTTAACGAATAATTTATTTTTATGATTGTTTTATATACGATTTGTGGGGCACTACCGAAATTATCGCCTGACAATACCGATAAATTAAAATCCGAAGCATTTAAGTCTGATAAGATTAATCAAAAACAAACAAACAATTTTCAGTTTTCTTTCAATTTTTCTTATATACAATAAGTAATTATTGGGGATTTATTTTAATTCACTCAATTAAAAAAAAAATAATAAAGATTTTCCCTTAAGGCTGTTCTTAACTGCTCTGCTCAACAAGCGAAAAACGTTTTTACATATTTACAATTTTTTTTTTTTATCGGAAAGGTATAAAATTGGAAAGCCTGGCCATAGAAGCGATTTGGAATCGAACTGTTTTTTCCATTTTTTGATCAATCAATTACCCATTAAGTTATCAGAGAATTCGATCACGTGACAAACCTGTTTTTCGCCCGCTCTTGAGCGCTCTTTCTCCCTTCGCGCGCAAATTCGGTTCAAAAAGCCTACTTTGACACAATTTTCTGAAAGATCTATTGCGTTTGCGAAAAAAAGGAAAAAACAGCTCGATTACATAGTTTCTGAACAATAACACAAGCTAGTTTCATGCATTTTCGAACAAAAATAAATTAAAACTTATGTCAGAAAGTTGCCCTTTTGGATTTGAGAACACCCTTAATGAGATTTATGCGAGAGTTATTCGAAAAAGGCAAAGATATAGAGAAATAATAACAACGATCAGCTGTCCCATTTTTAACTTCAGTTTATCTGTCATACACACTCTAAATAAAAAGGAGTGATTATTCACTCTGGAGGAGTGAACAGTCACTCTTTCAGAGAAGTGTGACTATTCACTCTTGCTAAATGAGTGTGTTTTTTCACCACTGGTAGGAGTGAATAGCCACTCATTCATAGGATTGAATGTTCTTTTTTTTATGGAGTCAATTCTTTTTTATGTTGCTTTTATGGGCATTTTAAAAGAATCACATCTTTTAGAGGATGCAATGAAAATAGATACAAACGTGGTGAAGATTGGCATAAAATACTTTATTAGCAGTATTTATTTAATTCATAGTTTGTGACACTAACTGAAAATTTAAGGCAAAATTCAGTTACAGTTACATATGAATTAAATTGCGTTACTGACAGAAATAAACTGAAATATTTTATTCCAATCTTATCTTTGTGTTTGCCTTTATTGCATGCCGTATAAAGATATGGCAGTTTTAAAATTCCCATAAGAACAAGTAATTAAACAAAATATTAATCAGTTAATATTATTTTTTCTCTTCAGGTACCCATAAAGTTGTATTAAGTCTTTTAATAATTTCTGTGATGTACGTTAATTATTCACTGTAAATTAAAACTGTAAAGTGTCTGAAACGGAGTGTTCAACTTTCAGACATTTTAAAATGTCTTAATTTTTTTAGACACTTTTTGCGTCTGAATTCAGACACTTGAAACGTCAGACGATTTTTTGTAAGCATTTTACGTAGCCATGTTTGACCACATTGAATACTGGTAAAATATTTGGTCGTTGTCCTGCCCCCTCTACCCCCATACAGCCTGATTTTTTGGTGCTCCCAATTTTGTTATGCAATTTTCGTAAAGCTGATAATTTAAATCTTTTACGACATTGTACTGATTATAATCAATATTTTGTACTTCAGGAGTAGAATAATATTAAAAACAAAAAATATTTATCTAAATATTAGATTTCTTTTTATTTTGTTTTGTTTTTAATCTTATGTTACTTTAAAAGTTCAAATAGTGATCATAATCAGTACAATTTCGAAACAGATTTAAAATATAAGCTTCACAAATAATGTACATCAAATTTGGGAGCACTTGCAATATGGCGCGACACTGCCCATGCTTTTATCAAGAAGTTCTTTTGCAAAAAATGTAACGCTGCATTATGGTTAGCTAAATAGCTGGATTCGGGATGTCCGGTATTCGGGAGTATCCGTGGTGGAGGTTAATGGACATTCCCGAATAGCGGATACCTCTATTTAGCGAATATTTTTTAATCTGCAAGGCATACATACTTGTATATTTTTACCTCACAAAAGCAGACATCTCCGATTATCGGACAAATTCCGCTGTCTCGAAGTGTCCGCTATTAAGGGCTTTTTAGTTATATGGATAAGTATACATATATTTTGTAATCTTGTTCTACTCTAAAAGTTCAAAATATTTATCATACCCGGTGGAAAGTCAAAAGAGATTTAAAAAATCACGTGTATGAAAACTGGCAAGAAAATCCCACCCCCCACCAAGAAAAATGAAAATTCATATAATTCAAAAATTAGATTTTTTTAAAATTTATATTGCCACATAGGCAATTTTACATATGTATTACATGATAATCATAACAGCTATTTAACTATGAGTAAATAATAAAATACTAAATAAATATTCTATTTTAATAACATTGAGAAAAAAATTACTTCTGATTTTAAAACTACTGCTTTTGTCTTAAATATACGTAGCATCTAATATTTCATTTTTGTATTTGTCATTTAAGTGCATATAAATAAAACAGTTCATTTTTAGTAGTAAAAATGTGTAAGATTTTTTTTTTCTTTTAAATGGTGTGGTGTTTTGTCATTGTTTAGTTAAAAGTAAACACCAGTTTTGTGTCCAATTTTATATATCATTCTTCGGAATATGTATATAATTTTCTTTGAACATATTCCTAATTTCAATTTAAAATTCTCACCCGCTATTGCTTAAAAATGGATATCACTACTATTCTTATTTATGGAACAACACGATATAACTCATATTTAATTTATTTTATTTTTTATTCCTGTAAACTTTGTATCCTTTGAATATGAGCCAATATGAAATGAATATGAAATAGATTTTATCTATTTGACAAGAAAATATTGATCTAAGAAATGGAAAAAAAGAAGAAAACAGAAAATAAAAAGAAATATCAGACAGTATATGTACTGTTCTTAATTGTTCAAAAAATATTTTTAATATAAAAAATTAGTTATTAAATCGCTTAACAATATATTCAATACTGTATTAGATAAGTAAATATGAACTTTTAAAATTATAAGGCAGTTTTATACATAAACTTCATATCAAGGCATAAACAACCTTTTATTTATGTCTAAATTATCATGCTTAATTTTTTTTTAGTGCCAATAATTACTTGTATCAGAAACGTTGCAAATTCGACTGCAGTAGAAGGAAATTTAATAACTATTTCTTGAATTACTCAGTTTCGAAAATTTAAAATCATGAACAAAATATCGTAGAAAAATGCTTACATATAAATTAAAAAGTATTATACCAATTTAAAAAACGCAAAAAATATTAATTAAACTTTATAATTATACTGCCAAACAACAACACAAACTGCGAAAGATGAATAAAATGCGTCTCCGTTTGTTTAATGTTTCAAAAATCTTACTGGATGATATAAGAAATCCCTGTTATTTTTAGAAATTTGGTAAATGTTAAATCTGAAACATTGGATTTCAAAATGTACGATTTTCAATAATAAATTAAAAAATCAATAAGAATAAATCTTTATAAAGTTTCGGTTCCGGGATTAAAAACTGCAATATATACAGAAAAAATTTCACAGTATTAATGCTTTTTTTCAATCTGAAATTTTTTCCTAATATCATAATAATATGAATATCATATTTAGCTCCAAAATAATAATAATAACAAAAAAAAATAAAATAAATATTGATGGCATGAACTACAAGCGTTTATAATCAGTAAACAGTAAAGAACAGAAGAAGTACAACATAGAATATACAGAGTTACAAACGGCTTCAGTTTAATGTCTTTATCTCTGATAGATGAAGCGATGAATCATTCAACTTTTCAAACCTATGTTGCAAGTTTTGTTAATGAGCAATGACAAATTAAAAATATTTCACATCATCGTATCAAAAATGAAGATTAAACTATTTATCACTCATTCGTTTATTTACAAAGATCAAGCAAATGGAATCAAAGCATTGCTATTTAATTGTCAAAACAATTATATTTCATACCCTTACATTAAGAAGGCATATAACAGACGACCGTTAGTGAAATCAAAAATTTTATATTAAACTACAGAAAAGAGATCAATTTTTATAAACGATTTCACTCATATTCACTGGATACAAACCTATCGGAATAAAATATTAGAATTAAATATGACTTACCCGTTCGTTCAATAAATAACCAGATAAATATATTTTATTTTAATCCAAGCAATGGCGGCGGGGAAAATTTAATTGTTTCTGTTCTTATCTCATGAAGGTGCTGTAGATGACATGCACGGAAATCAGCGTTTAGAATTGGCTGTTAAGAATAGTACTAAAGATGATGTTTAACTTCTGCTTGGGGCTTATCGTCTTAAAATAAGACGGTTCCTGGATAATTTACACGTTTCTCGGTTCGTTTATACCATGATCACAATAAGACATTTATGTGTCTTAAATTTAGATATCTGAAAATTCAGATACTTAAGTGACTGAAATTCTTTTTCAGTCACATATGTGTCTAAATTTAAGACGCCTCTATTTGCACTGCTTTTTTTTTTTTTTTTTTTTTTTTTTTGTATAATTTAAATTTTAGATCTTTAGATCTCAGTATTTATTGCTAATGAATTTAAAACTTATTAAACGTTCCTGTTTACTGTATTTTAGTTACTTAAAAAGTTTTATTAATAACTTTTCATAGGTGGATGTTATATGTTTAACAATGTTTGATTTAATTTTAGTTTTTGTTTTAAATATAAATTCCTATCTTTATACCGCACTTTTCCGTAAATTATTGCTATTTTTGTAAATTCCTATTGTTCTAAAATATTTTTAATTTTTCCACTTAAAAATCAATGCTTATAAACTTACATATTTTTAAAATAAGTTCTAAGCATGATCTAAATATCAAGAATGTGTTTTTTTTTCATCTGTTGTGATTTGTTTTTGTTTTATTAAATATGAACATGGAGTCTAAATTTTTATGTTCTCTGGAATATGTATATACAGTGAAACCTCTCTGTAAGGGCCACCTACCGTTCCATTGAAAATTGGTTCTTATGAGGGGTGGTCCTTGAACAGGAATGACAAAAAAAAAAAAAAAAAAAAAAAAAAAAAAACTAAAATAAGGAAATAAAAACCTATATAGGTGAAAAAAACTGTTTATTAACATTTTAAAGCTCTATACATGATTGAAAAAAATTTCTATTGAAGTTTGTTTACTTTTCATAATTTTTTCGTAGACAATTTTGGTTTCTAATGATTCTTTTACTTTATGGAACAAATTTCTTAAATTTGCATAATTTATTAATGCCTTAGAAAGAGATATTAGTTTATTTATTTCTGTTAGCGTTTCCTGACAGGCGTAAAAATTGTGCTTCAATATGCATTCACAGTTTTAGTAAATGTGGAATCAGTTTTCTAGATAACCTGTTATCTTTTGTGTACCCACAACAAAGGGTCAAGTTTCCCCTCCAACCCAACCCCTACAAGTTCAAAGATCAAACACAGTGTGAGGAACACCTGTTTGTCTCACTTGCGGAAACGTTTGTGGTCCTTCATTGTGTTACTAAAACCTCCGCATCTCCCCGTGCCTTCTTTGTTGCAAGTCCAGTTGTTTGCTGAACTCTTATCTTTTGGTTCATTAATTCAATACACCAGTTTAAGAATTAAGGCACATGTGAAATAAAAATGGCCTTTATGAGGGGTAGGTGCGGCCCCTAATAGGAGTAAATTTAACATTATGTCTATGGGGAAAATTTTCATTCTTGAAAATAATGGTTCTTAACCCTCTGCGCAGCCAGAGATATTCTCGGGCATGCAATTTTCCGTCTAATTAATACTATTTGGTTATTCCCACCAGTTATTTTTTAACGAAAACTTTGTCTGATTTAATCAGGACATTTTACCCGATTACCATAGTCAAAAATTTCTGTTTTTAAGAACCGGTGATAAAAGATTAAAAATTCTGAAAGAGACGCTCATTGCGAAGAATTACTTATGCAGCGAGATGGTTAATGGAGGTGGCCCTTGAATAGGGGTGGCCTTTAAAAGAAGTTTCACTGTATTTTTCTTTTAAACACATTCCTTAATGTGTTTAAACATTAGGCACTGTTCACAAACTTAATCATGATTTCTAATTTTCGTCCGCTATTGCTGAAAAATTGAATTAATAAAATACTTATTTGTGAAACGACACGATAAGCCATATTTCATTTAATTTTTTTTATCCCCGTAGATATTGTATTTTGTGAATATGAGCTAAATAGAATTTATATGTTTTATAGGAAAAAAATTGATCTAGGAAATAGAAAAAAAGAAGAAAATATAAAAATAAAATAAATGTCTGCAGATGAACTGTTCTTATTGTTTGAAAAACATTTTAATGTAAAATGTAGTTATTAATCTCTTAAAAAATATATTCAGTCCTACATTATGAAAGTAAATATGAACTTTTAAAAAAATATACTAACGCAGTTTTATCCATAAACTTCGAAACGGACATAATTTTTTTTTCAATGCTTAAATATCATGTTTTATTTTTAAAGCCAATAATTACGTGTATGAAAAACGTAGAAAATGCGTTTACAATAGAAGAAAATTTAATAACTGATGCAGAATGTCTATAATTAAATGTTTTTATATTACTTTGTCTCGAAATTTTAAAATCATAAATCGCAGAAAAATGCTTACATACAATTTAAAAATATTAATGTTCTAATCTTTTCGTAATATCATAATAATAAAATATCATATTTAACTCCAAAAAAATAACAATGATAAATACTCTAAGTGTTTATAATCAGAAATCAGTAAAAAACAAAACAAAACAAAAAAATCTCATATAACGGCAAATTAATGTTTACATCATATATGCTATGAATGGGAAAAATCAAGATATCTTCGGAGTCAGGCTTTCCAGCGAAACAGGTAAAACCTTTTTTCAATCGCTGGCAAATCGAAGCATTGGATCATCGAAGCATCACAGCATTGGATAGCAAGAATTAAATATTTTCTTCCTATATATATAAATATTGGATCATCGAAGCATCACAGCTTTGGATAGGAAGAATTAAATATTTACACTTTTTTTTTTATTCTAATTGACCGAACTAGTGATGTTCTGATTATTCTTTGCCAAATATTGTGTGTTATTCAATTGTTATAACAATTATATTTCAAATCGCTACATGATGGAATATAACAGACAATCACTTTTGAAATCAGGAGAACCCTTCACGATCAATCTTTTTCTATACAACATAAAAGTATTTATCTCATAATTATAACATACAAAATCTACACGAATAAATGATTAATATTAAATAAGACTTACATTTACGTTCCATAAAGAATCATTTTATTAATATCCGAATCCTTTAATCCTAAAATGTTGTGCTAAAAAGCGATTCTTTCTGTTATCTTAGAAAGGCGTCGTGACTTGCTGTTTGATTGGTTGATGAGTAATACCAATGCATACGTATCTCACTCTTTCAGGCGTGACTATTCACTCTTTTAAAAAGAGTGCGATTTAGTACCAAATAAGCGTAATTTACAAGGTTACATTATGAAATGGAGTTTTGAAAATTAAGAAGTACCATATTTTGGTGCTTTTAATTATTTTACGCCATATATTGGTTCAAAGTTGAACGGAAAATTTCAAAAATGTATAATGCCAGTATTTCACTCTCATCAGTGGAGGGGATTTCCACTCCAGGATTTCACTCTCAACAACGGAGTGAAATATTTACATTACGGAGTGAAAATTCCACTCTTTAAGGAGTGTATTTTTACAAAATTCACTCCAAAAAGAGTGGGAATTCATGTCACTCTTTCAAAGAGTAAACTTTTCACTCCTCCCTATTTTAGAGTGCAGGAAAACATTCATAAAAATCAATTTTGCAAATAAAAATTAAATTTGGTCATTCTGTTTCTTCCCAGGGTAGCTGTAAACGAGGGAAAAAATGTTAAATCTTATTATCCAAGTTTAACTTGGAATATGGTTGCCATATGAAAAAAACATAAAACAATCCATTTTATTAGTTATTTAATTTCCCACCAGGGGCAATACCAGTGTTAAACAAATCTATCACATGAAAATATTTATCAAATCATAAATCTGACCGTAGGAGAGGCTTATTCTGAAGATTTACATTAAAATAAATAAAATAAAATATCTATTTTGTTTAAATCAAATTAACCTGTTTTATGCCATTTAATAAAATAACTATACAGACCTATAAATAAAAAGAAAATTGTGTTGAATCTGTGCGACACATTTTAAACTTCAGTAAAGCTGTCATATGTACAGTGAAACACAAAAAAATCAATTTTACTTAAATTTGGTTATCCTGTTTTCCTCCGGGGTGCACTATAAACGCAAAAGAAAACTGTGTTGAATAAGTTTTACCTTTTTTTAATTTGAATACGGTCGTCCTACATCGAAACATAAAAAAATCCCCGCCGGCCCGGCCTACAGGCAGAGGTAGATTTCGAAGTCAAATATACTAATTTCACAAACAAAAACTAAATCATGATTTGAGATAAATCCACTTTAACGATTTTATCTGGCCGTTTTGACGAGTTTTTATTTCATTTTTATATAATAGCTAGTTTTATCAGAATCATGTTAGGGCGGTATTAAAAAAAAACACTTTTCCATGCTCAACAACTCGAAATTTTCTGGCATAATTCCAGATTAATTTTTAATAAAAAAAAAAAAAAATATATATATATATGAAAATTGCTGACGTGATTTTTGAAGAGATTTATAAGCGACCTGTGTTTTTATTTTTTGTTCAATTAATTAAAATTTGATATATAAACAATTATTTTCTCAGAAGGACAATATTTTTCATTTCTAACACAGTCGCTCCGGGAAATTCCGTTCAAAATGCCCACTTTGACATCATTTTTTGAAATATATTCTGCCTCTATCAAAAAATAGATCATTACGGTACATGATATAGTTTCTGAATAAGCGAATCTACCAATTAAATGCGTTTGAGAGCAAAAATGAATTTAAATATGAGTCAGAAAATAAGCAGTTTGGATTTGAGTGCATCCTTAATACAATGATTTTTCCAACACAATCCGCTTCGGTAGATTCGGTTCAAAATGCCCTTTTTAACAGCATTTTAAAAAATATATTCTGCCTCTATCAAAAAATCGACCATTACGGTACATTATATAGTTTCTGAGTAAGAAAACGTACCAATTAGAAGCCTTTGAGAGCAAAAATGAATTGTAAAATGAGTCAGAAAATAAGCAGTTTGGATTTGAAAACACCCTTACTAAGATGATTTTTTTCTTCAACCGCTATGTATTTTTAATTTGTTTTTTGCTGTAAGAATTGGTCCTATCCAAAACTTGTCTACATAGATGTTGTAGACAATATTAAGAAGATATATGATAAATTCATGGGGATTTTATATCTTTTGAATTGACGGAGTTATGGATTTTTTTCTTCTTCAAACCCCCTTTTTGTTTTCGTTTTTAATTTTTTTTTGCGGTACGAATTGTTCCTATCAAAAACTTGTGAATATAAAAGTTGTAGATAATGGTAAGAAAATTTATAATAAATTTAATTGGATTTGATATTTTGAGAATTGACGAAGTTATGAATTTTTTTCTCCCCAAAACCCTATTTTTTGCGCCCCTTGAGCACATTTTTAACTTTATCAAAAATCTGTGATACATAAATTTTTGGCCCTATTTTTAGAAGTAATAAAAACTTTAAACTTATTTGATATGTACAAAAATTAAGAAGTTATGGGGGGTTTTCTGTTTTCACAAAACCCCTCCCTATTTCCTTCCCCTTGGTCCGATTTTGCCCATTAACGAACTTGACCGAGATTTTATGCCCATTGATTTTATGTATCAGTTTGGAAGAGATTGGTGCAGAATTACGAAAGTTATCGTGTCCAGAAGAAAGTGATATATATATATAGAGAGATAGATAGATAGATAGATAGATAGATAGATAGATAGATAGATAAAGTTTTTTACTGAGGGTGGTTTTGGGTTCTAGGGGTCATGATCGGTGTAGATCTGCAAAAATGTTTCAGAAATTCCAACATAGGAACGATCCCAATAGGTAGTATTTCATACGAAATCTACCTAAAATAAACACTTTTATTTGAATTTGGTTAATACATTTCTCGCCAGGGGCGTTATCGGCTTCAAAGTATGTTGAGTTTAAAGTACCCTATCTATCTTTAACTTCGAATATTAGTTATGCAATTTATTACCGCTCCCAGCGTAAAAAAAAGTACACACATATATATAAGGAGAAAAGTTCTATCAGTACATAAATTTTAGACCGTCGTAAGAATATTGCAAAGATTTCAGCTAAATTCGTTCATGGGAAGTGAGCTGAAATGCTCTCGAAAGTTAGTTCAAGACACATGCATACACTACTCATAGAGATTACCTGAAGCATTATAAGTGAAATAAAGCTCATACAAATTAGTAATTGGTGGCCGACAGTAATTCGTGATAAAATGTATTGAATTTGAATTATTTTATATTGTCCTGTAAAATAACTATAAATGTTACGAAGAACATAAGGACATTAAAATGCATTTCAAGTATATACCGTCCATACACTGTAGTGCAGCTGAATTAAGTATTTTCGGTCCTGTAAATTTGTTGGGCTTACCTCTTTTTCTCCAACTTAAAAGGTAAGCTTAAAATTGCTTTCCTAGAAAGACGACAAAATAGACATACCTATGCACTGCACATGTTCGAATGCAATTGTTGAACTTGAACTAGAAGGGAAAAATTGCTGGTTTTAACTATATTTTTCAACAAGAAAATGCCGCAATTCATTCTGCAAAAGTCACAAAAGAAAGAAACAGTTTGAAGTTAATAAGATTTCCACATTTGATTGGTCGACCAGTATAGTCAATCAGGACCTAAATCACATGGAGAACGTTTGGGAATTATAATTCCAATATTTACCAAACAAATGATTAAGTGATCCACTATAACTCGAAAGTATATTTGAAATCGGTCATTTGTGAGGTATGGAATATTTGGTCACTTCGACAAGTTCATAATCTTGTAAACTACCGTAATTTCCGGCGTATAATCCGCGGATCAAACAATCATTTTTCGACCCAGATTTTTTTTTTTAATGTAACTTTTTAAATCGCGGTAAATATTTGGCTTCAATAACTAAATACAATTTCTAGGTCCAAACAGAATTTTTTGATCCGCGGATTATACGCCGGAAATTAAGGTAAGCAACAAACGCTGAGTTACAATTATTAAACACAAAGGAAGCACAATTGGCATGCAATATTTCTATAATTTAGAAAAATGTGATCCATTCTTATTATTTTGCTCCAGTTGCATATTCAGTGAAAATGTAATTTATTTTATTGCAATAATAACAAAAGTTTTAGAAGGTTTTCTTTTTGTTTATATTGCCTATTTGGTTTGATAAAATTAATTTATATGGCTTATATGTGGACTAATATAATTATATTTGCTATTTAGTCAATTAAATGATCGTTCCTATATCATTTTGCACCCCGATGAATATATCCGTTAATATTCTGTTAATTATGTGGTTTAGTTTCTAAGAGAATTTTTTTTTTAATTTTTAGATATAAAGTAGTGGTCATTAACTGTTAATTACTCGCAATTAATAAAGAAACAGAATTTACATCTGTTTATATAATTAATCTAATTAGCATAGTTCGTGACGGGCGAAATGATAAAAAAGAAGCGAGACAAGAACTGTCACAGTACATTTTCTCTTTAATTTTTATAGTTTCTAGTGACCTAATGTCAAACTGATAGTAGAAAGCTTTGTGACAGGATAAGGGGTGGTAAAATTATAATATCCAGACACGCTATATTTATTCATTTGCTTTCATAATTTGTTTGTTATTATTGCGTATGCATATAAAAAACAGTGAATAAAATCATGTTTAAAAAACAAATTTATCTACATGAAAGTATTAAAAAATTGCACATAAAGCGTAAGCGAATTAAAATTATCAAAAGCTTTTATTTTTGTTGTTGTTATAAAAAGAGTTTACAGATATTATGTTTCATGTGCTATAATGTTTTAATTTTATCTGAAATTAGCAATTCTTAAACTTCTTTAGCATCATTTGAAATTTTTTTTTTCTAGATTTAATGCAAAAGCGGTTTCAGAAAGAAAAACTTTATCTATGTTGATAAGTTATCAGCCTTTTTATATATTTAAAGAAAAATAAGTATGATCTATGTTGAGATTTTGAGAGAAAATTTTTATTTTGTGAAACGAAATATTAGTCGATCCTACAATGCATTAAATTTTGAAAGCTTCTACCGATCTTTTGAGAAGCTCTCCGTCAAAGAAATTAATCGATATAATTATCATTTTTCACAATTTTGAAAATTTTGAAAAATAAATGTGATACATATATCTGTCCTATCTATATTATAAAAGACAAACGTGACTGTCCATAACGCTGACGTCATTTTCACCGTGGCAACAGCAGATGATTAATTTTGACTTTTACTGCAATTTTTAAACTTCTAAATATTCAATATTTTCAATTTTTACAAAAGGCGAATGTGAAAAAAATGTACCTTCAAATGCAATTTGTGTGAAAATTGTACCGTAATATGTTTGAAAACTGTACCGTAATGTGTTTGAAAACTGTATCGCAATTTACTCACTTTTTAATGTTTTTAAAATAATTTTCAAGCATGCTTTTTTTTTTTCAAATTTATTGCTATCGTGGGTAGAAGATTACGATTTACGAAAGTTAAATCAGTTTGCGCTTAAAATAATATAAATAGCTTAGTATTTGTTTCCAGCTTGTATTCCATAATGAAATTGAAACATTCCCCAATCAATAAATAAAGCAATAAAATATAAATAAAAAACAAATTTAAGATATGTAATCGAACTACGCGCGTAAACCACTGAAATTAAAGGAATAAAACATAGTGATAGTAAATAGTGGTCTTTGGCGATTTCTTCGTCTGTTAAAAATCCTGCTGAGAGACCAATACGAAAGTATCGTTCTGAATTAGTTCCAAAACTTTATTTTAACGCATTGTTGCTATTTGTCTTATAAATGTGATTTTTAGCATTGTTATTGGGCGCTAAAAAAATATGTTAAATGTACAAAATCTACTAGAGTTATCAATCAAAGAGAAAAAAGAAAAAGTAGACCGGTGCGAGATTTTTTCGTCACAATTTTTATGATTATTTGCTGGTATGTTTCCCCACTAATTTTTCATTAATAAATGCAATTTTTTTAAATTGTCAAACAACGAGTTTTAATGATATGCATATATATTTCATCAAAAGCTGATTTCAGGCCCTTTCGAAAAATACCTCATTCATCGCTGTGCCTTAGATATGTGCAGCGAAAAAATTATGTTGACATTGCAAATGTTATATGATGGTTTTCACCAATATTCTGAAACTCGGTAAGGCCGTTTTAATTTTACCTCATTCACGGCTGTGCCTCTGATATGTGTAGCGAAAAAAGGATGTTGACATTTCAAAATATTAAATAGGATGGTTTTCACCTATATATTCTGTAACCCGGGAAGCCCGGTTTTATCCCATTGTACACATAAAATCCTAATGAAACGAATTTATGAAATGAATTTATGAAACGATTTTATGAAACGACTGCATGTTAAATGCGGGACTTGTAGAACGCTCACGGTATTGTGAATTTAGTACACTATTACAGTTACTCATAGCATGCGTGTTTTGAAGCGCGTGTATATAGCTTTTATAATAATTTTACAGAGCCGTACAAAAGAATACGATTATATGGTATATATGAAACGAATATACGTTGAATGCGGGACTTGTAGAACACTTATGGCTGTGCAATTTTAACATGTCTTTACTGTCATTACGGCATTTTTTTTCCCTTGACGAGGATGTATATAGCATTACAGTTATTTTACAGTGAAGCTCGAAGTAACACAAATGTATGAAACGAAATATATGTCAAATGCGCCCTGTATAGAGTGATGACAGTAACGTAATTTTAGTTTTTGTTATAGTCACCTACAGCATGCTTTTTTTTTTTTTTTGACGAGGATGTATATATCATTTATATTTATTTTACATGGCCACATAAAAGAAAACGAATACATGTTAAATGTGGTGTTTGTAGAACGCTGACGGTAATGTAATTTTAGCATGTTGTTACGTTTTTTTCTTGAAGAGAATGTATATAGTATTTAAGGAAAAG
The DNA here is from genome assembly GCA_963932465.1 of Maratus speciosus. Lineage (NCBI taxonomy): Eukaryota > Metazoa > Arthropoda > Arachnida > Araneae > Salticidae > Maratus > Maratus speciosus. The sequence continues at coordinate 375,487,048 of OZ010796.1, forward strand.
CTAGGAGAGTCTGCGCACATTTCAAAAGAATAATAATAAAAATCTAAATATCAATTTTTTGCTAAACTATGCATGAATAATTTTGACTTCATTTGTTTTTTATGCATTTCCATTGTTATTTTGTTGTTATGCTGAAATTTAAAAAAAGCAGTAATAAAACCAAGAAAACTATTTTGCGCAATCTCGCCTTACAGTGTAGGAGAGATCGCGCACATGGGTAGGAGAGATTGCGCACATGAATAGAAGAGATTGTTATTAATAATAACTACAATTAAATTGTTAACAATAATAAATACACTTAAATTACATTGTTGTAAGGTTTTTGTGAGTAAATATTAAGTAATAATAAGATAAGAAGTAAGGAAATGATGAGTTTGTATTAGGAGTGAAATTTTCAACCAAATGTATAAATAATAAAAAAAAGAAAGATTTTTAATAATAGTTAAAGAATTTTAATTTAAGAAGAAGATTAAAATATTAGAAAAAGCAAGCCCTACTAAGATCACAAAATAACATTAATCTACTTGATACCATGTTTAACTTGAAAATTACTTCATTTGTAAATTGAAAATTTCCACAGTTTTAAAGTATTTTGTTTGCTAACCGAAGTTCTCGTCGTCCACAACCGATGCACTTATTGCAGTAAATCGTGCAGCTTTCGTGCAATCACCTGCAACAAGCAATACATTGAATTCAGTCATTGGTCGAAGTTGTCTCTTGGTACAGTTCCAGATGTTCAATGCACTCATTCTTATTGACCTTCGTTTTGTTTCCATCAGTTTGTTATCCCGCTTTTTCTGGAAGCATCTTATTTTCAGCTGTTTTTTTAAGTCTTTTTTCGTGTATATTTTGTGGATCAGTAACATTAGATGCACTGTGTTTCGTTTTTGATTTCGATGGCATTAAATTACTTGGAATGGAGGAAAGCTTTTCCAAAACATTGTAGGTGTCATTAGAAAATTTATTTTAGTTAACAAATTATTTTATTAGCAAATTAACTGTTCATAAATTAAAAAATATATATAAATATTTAATTAACTTACTAACAAATATATTACTAATTTATTAACAAAAATGATTGCATAAAATTAATTTAATAACAACTGTATTATTAATTTATTAACAAAAGTTTTATCTGCAAAAGTTTTTTTTTTTTCAAATTAATTTGTTGCCAAATTTAGTTTCAATAATTATGTGTTTTTCCAAAAATTATTTCAAAATTGATTCATTCATATGTTTTACACATAACTTGCAATTAATGAAAATTTACCAATAAGCTGTGTAATTTCCCCTAGCACTGAAACTTATGCTGAAATGCGCCATCTCTCCTAAGTAGCAAATGCGCAAACTCTCCTATTTTGGTAGGAGAGATTGCGTGGCCTTTTATTTAATCATGGCCACGTCTAAAATGAATTTTTGGTGTTCGCATGCTTAGTCTACGTTAGTATCTTATAAGAAATCGTTTAAGTTCAAAATATTGTGTACTACTGACATTCTATAAATATTCTGATGAACAGTTATGAAAATTCAAGCACTTACTTTCGAAAAACAAAACAATATAGCAATACTTTATCCAAGACGATTGGAACAATTATGTGCACACTCATGTAGACACTGCACTAATGCTACTCTATAACTACCAGGAGTCGCTGCGCGCGCACTCTACTTCTTCCCGTCGAATCTCCTTGTGCGCGATCTCTCCTGGCTTTACCTTATAGTTATTTTACTAGAGCCGCACAAAAAATAGGAATATATAAAGCGCATATATATCTTAAATGTGGAGTTTGTAGCACAGTGAAGGTATTGTAATTTTAGTATGTTGTTAAAGTCAACTACAGCGTGTCTTTATTTTTTTTTTAAGGGTCTATATAACATTTATAGTTGTTTTACAGGGCTGCATAAAAGAATATGAATATATTTAACAATTTTATGAAACAAAAATATGTAAAACGCAGTGTTTGAAGAACACAGTGTAAACTTAGCATGTTGTTGCAGTTACCTACAACATATTTTTTCTTAAAAAGGGTGCATATAGCAGTTATAGTTATTGTACTGATAGTCCAGGGGAAATGTACCAAAAAAAGGGGTTACCTTGCAAAAGGTCGGGTAGAAGATTTTATTTCTTTAATTTGTTTATACTGAGGCAAGCATAGAAAAACTAAGTTTTCTAACAAAATTTCTTATGGCTAAATTTTCTGTGGCCAAAAAACAACAAAATTTTGGGACATTTTTATATATTTTTTAAATATCTCGACACCCGTTGCCGTTGCATATTATTTGTCAATTACAATATTAAAGAAAACAAAATTCTCTACAACTTTCATATCTACAACTTTTTTATGCACTTGTGATATAGTGGGCCAGAGCTTTTTGGTTCACTAAGCTCTTGTGAGATGATCGTTGAAAAATAATACATATTTCTTATTAAAGTTCTTTATTAGAACAACTAAAATAGATTTGATAAATGTAATAACAAAGTTTACCATTCATAGGCAGACACTCTCACTTTTTATTAACAGTTCTATACTTCTCATAGCCAACCTGAGTAAACGATTTTTACTCGCATCTCTTCCGTTGGTAAAAAACCACCTGCCTTCATCAGTATCTCCAGTCTACTGTTCAGCCTCCTCACCAGCTTTTGCCTGAGTCTTTTCTTTCTTTCACTTTGGGGACGAGTTGCCACACATTGTCCAGTCCTCCCTATTTCTTGGAAAAGTGAAAATACCCTGTTGAGCAGATCCCAAGGGCAAAAGTATGCCTGCTATTTCCCCTGCATGCCTTTACACAAAAGACTATTGTCCACGGAAATGCCTGTTGCTTCCCCCGTCGAAAATTTGTAGCGAAGGTACGATATCACAACACCTCCCCCCAAAAGAGATTTCCATAAGCCCTTTTAATAGATTTCCCGAGAGGTCAAGCACACCATTAAATCAGCAATAAAATATCATTTAGACTTTTGACCCAATTATGAAAGTTCTACTTAAATTCAAGAATACCCACTCTCAGTTTCAAAGAACATACCAAAAATATGAAATTTTCAGAATTTTCCTTACACATAGTTAATCAAAAGAATAAAAAGAATTTACATTTTTGATGCTAGAACAATTAATTTAAATTTAAAATATTTGAATATAATACTAACTCAAAAAAGAAAAAAAACCCCACTATAACACAATCTAGGTAACTAAATTTTTACACAATATCTTAATAAAATGCCCTAATTACAGGTATTAAAAGTTTGAACACTAAATTCCAAACAAAAAATCCAACTCTGATTCTAAATCTTCCTACTTAGACCATCTGCATTTCCATGTAATTTTCCTGGCTTATGTGTAATTTCAAAATTTAATGGCTTCAAAAATAGAGCCCAACGTATCAAACGAGAGTTTGTACCAACCATTTTCTTTAAGTACACTAATGAATTATGATCCGTTTGTATTTCAAATTTTTGCCCATCCAAATAATAATTTAACTTTTTAAATCCATATACTATAGCCGCTAATTCTCTTTCTATCGTGCTATAATTTTGCTTCGCACGAGAAAATTTTTTGCTGAGATACAAAATTGGATGCTCTTCACCTGCAATAATTTGAGATAAAACAATTCCTGCCCCATACAAACTCGCATCCGTTTGCACAATGAATTTCTGCTTAAAATCAGGCGCATATAACACAGGACTTTTCATTAATTTTAACTTTAATTCTTCAAATGCATTATTACACATCTCGTCCCATATGATTTTTTCTTTTTTTCTTTTTCCTTTTAAAGCATCTGTTAACGGCACTGCTATGGTAGCATAATTCTTTATGTACCTCGCGTAATATCCTACCATTCCCAGATATGCTCTTAGCTGTGTTTTCGTCATCGGAATTGGAAAATCTTTAATAGCCTGCAATTTAGCTTCACTAGGAGACCTTTTTCCTGACCCAACTTCGTGTCACAGAAATTTTACTTGATCTTGCGCGAATTGGCATTTAGATGGTTTCACCGTTAGATTTGCTTCTTTTAACCGCTTAAGAACCGCCTCCACATCTTTTAAATGCTGTTCCCAGGTCAAAGAAAATATAGCTGTATCATCGATATATGGAACCGCAAATGACTCTAACCCATATAAAACTATGGCAATCAATTTACAAAAATAATATGCTGAATTTAAAAGTCCAAACATCATGACTTTAGGTAAAAAAGTCCCAAATGGTGTTACAAAAGTCGCATATCTCTGAGCTTCTTCCGTGAGAGGAATCTAAAAATAACCTTTCGTCAGATCCATAAAAGTAATAAAAGGCGCTGCACTCACTTTCTCAACGACCTCTTCAATGTTTGTCAAAGGGAAAAATTCAGTTCTGGTCTTTGCATTTAATTTCCTGTAATCCACACAAGGGCGAGCGTCTTTACCCGCACTCTCAACCAAAATCACAGTCGAAGTATAATCTGATTGCCCGACTTCAATCACACCCAAATCTAAAAGCCTCCGAATCTCTTCACGCATAATCTCTAATTGCCTCGGCGACATACGATATGGTTTTGATCTTACCGGCGCATCATCCGTTAAAACAATGTCCATTTTAACCCTTAAATGCATAGGGTAGAATGCGTTCCCGAAATTTCATAATTCAGAGAATCGGAATTCATACCAGAAAATATAAATGGTAAATTTCGGTTTATTTAATAACGAAATGGCTGTTATTAAATGGAGTGAAATTTTCTTTTTTATTTTTCTGGTGGAAATACGGAATATGTGAATAAAAAATCCAATAAATAGGGAACAATTATTGTATCAAAAACGATACCATATGCATTTAAGGGTTAACTAACGGGGTACTCCCAGGGTCCGTAGAAAAAACTTTCATATGACGCTCAATCATTGTCCTGAAATCTCCTATTTGCTCTGTAGAAACGCGTTTTTCCAAATTACTTTCTTTTACTAATTCCCAAAAGTCTAATTGAGTGGGATCCGCAATGGGATAAGGAATTTCCGTTTGATCCTCAATTTTCTCACACTCCTCATCAATCAACAAATTTACAAATTCAGGTCTACTATAATATGGTTTAATTAAATTAACATGATAAATAGTAGACTTATTTCTCTTTTCCGGAATATCGATAGTATAATTAGTTTGAGATATTACACTAGTAATAGTTCCCGGTCCTATCCAATTAACCGCCATTTTATTTGGTTTCGAAGTAGCCAGAACTAACACTTTATCTCCAACATTAAATTTTCTATACACCGCATTCTTATCATACCATTGTTTTCGTTTCTCCTGACACTCTTTCATTCTTTTAGACGCTAATTCTTGACAATGTTTCAATCTATTACTTAAGTTCAAAATATAGTCCACTACATTCTGATTTACCGTTTCCTTTTCCATCCAATTTTCATATACATGAGTATGTGGCATTCGTAAATCCTTACAACACAAAACAACACAGATGCATCAAAATTTATCTCCATTTACACTTGGAAGAGCTATTTTCTATGACGTTTATTTAACTAATGATGATTCATGTGTCTTTAACTTATTTTTTAAATGCATTTTAAAGTGACAAAGAAATAATTTTGCAGAAATCTTCAGAAAAAACTTCCGTAATTGTCACTGTATGATATGATTCCATCACCACTGTACACTCTAAATAAAAAGGAGTGACTATTCACTCCTCTGGAGTGAATAGCCACTCTATCGCAGAGTCAAAATATGCCCAACCTCTTTAGAGTGACTATTCACACTGAGCAAAAGTGAAATTTTTGACTCTCTGAAAGAGTGAAAGTCACTCCTGGGAAGTGACTATTCACTCTAAATAGGGGTGGATAATCACTCTTTCGGAGGAGTGACTATTCACTCTTGCTAAAGGAGTGCTGTTTTTCACCCCTGGTAGGAGTGAATAGTCACTCTTTCATAGAAGTGAATGTTCATTTTTTATGGAGTCAATTCTTTTTTTATTTTGCTTTTATGGGCATTTTAAAAGAATCACATCTTTTACAGCATGCAATGAAAATAGATACAAGCGTGGTAAAGATTGGAATAAAATACTTTATCAGCAATATTTATTTAATTCATAGTTTGTAACACTAATTGAACTTTTAAGGAAAAAATCACTTAAAGTTACATATGAATTTAATTTAGATTACTGACAGAAATAAACTAACATATTTTATTCCAATCTTATCCTTTGTGCTTGCTTTTATTGCATGCCCTATAAAAATATTACTTTTAAAGTTTTATTAATAACTTTTTAATAGGCGGATGTTATATGTATATGAATGTTTGATTTGATTTCAATTTTTGTTTTAAATATAAAACCGCACTTTTTCTTTAAATTATTGCTATTTTTGCAAAGTCCTATGTTCTAAAATATTTTTCATTTTTTTACTTAAAAACAATGCTTATAAACTTACACATTTTTAAAAAAATGAGTTCTAAGTATGATTTAAATATTAAGAATGTGTATTTTTTTCCGCTGTGATTTGCTTTTGTTTTATTTAATATGATCATGTAGTCCAAATTTTAAGTTCTCTGGAATATGTATATGTATGTCTTTTAAAGATATTCCTTAACTTAATCACGATTTCTAATTTTGGCCCATTATTGTTGAAAACAATACTTATTAATGAAACGACGCGGTAAGTCATAGTTAATTTAAATTTTTTATTCCCGTAGATATTGTATTTTGGTTATATGAGCAAAATAGATTTGATATGTTTTATAGGAAAATTTTGACCTAGGAAATAGAAAAAAAATATATATAAAAATAAACACATTACATTTATTTGTATCTGTATGAATTTTAATAAAAATAAAGTGAATGACTGCATATAAAAGTTCTTATTGTGTAAACTTTGCGTAACTTTTAATGTAAAAAAGCAGTTATTAATCTCTTTAAAAAAAATATTCAGTCCTAAATCATGTAAGAAAATGTGAACTTTTTAAAAAATATACTAAAGCTGTCTTATCGATACTCTTCAAAACAGGCATAAAAAACATTTTATTTCAATGCTTAAAAATCATGTTTTATTGTTAGTGCCAAAAATTACGTGCATCAAAAACGTAGAAAATGCGTTTAAATTGAAGGAAATTTAATAGCTGATGCAGAATGTCTATAATTTTTTTTTTTTTATATTACTCAGTCTCGAAATTTTAAAATCATAACCCGCAGAAAAAATGTTTAGATACAATTTTAAAAAATTAATATACTGTAAAACCTCCCTAAAACGACCACGTACTGTTCCAATAAAAATTGTTCTCTCCGAGAGGTGGTCTCTTAATGGAGGTCATGTTTAAATCTAGATTTTAGTTGTTGAAAAATGGTAACAATGTTACTTAAATTTATTTTTCACACTAGGAAAAAATATAAAAAATTAAGTATCAAAATTAAAGTTAAGTATATAAGTTAATTACTGCAGAGTTTAAAAAATGAACACATTCAGCTTTGATTTAATTTTACAGTTTTATATTTTATAATTTTTATTTCCAAGTCCTTTCGAAGTTCAGTAAATAAATGGATTTTTTTTGTGGACAGGAACAAATAATGACGATTTCATTACTTTATCTATTTCTTTGAGAGTTTTCCGACACAACAGGGCAGAGGAGTTTATTAACCGTCAGTCTTTATTCGTAATCAGAGTTAAATTTATTGCCTAAAAAGGCACAAAGGTGTTTAAACACTTAAAAGTTATCGGGAAAAAAATCTAAACTTAGTTTAGAAGTTTGATGAATAATGCACTCTCCAGAATTATTTTTTTTTAATAAAACCTTCTTCAAGCGACCAGGAAAAAACGGAATTTATTTCAATTTCTTCAAAGAAATCGGTCTCTCATGGAGGGGGTTCAACTGGGATGGTCTCTGAAAGGAGGTCAAATTAGCATTGAGCCTATGGGAATAAATTTCGTTCCATGAAAAAATGGTCGTTGAGGGAGGTGGTCGCCTAATAGAGTTGGTCGCACAGGGAGGTTTCACTGTACCAACCTTTTCGTAATATCATAAACATCAAATATCATATTTAACTCCGAAACAATAATAAATACTCTTAACTGTATATAATCCGAAATCAAAATTAAACCAAAATATATATATATATATCTCATAGAACGGCAAATTAATGTTTTCGAATGACGTGTCTCCTACAATTGAGAAAATCTATTTTCTCTTATGAGTCAGTCACCCTTTCAAACGAAAGATTTAAAACTTCTTTGTTTTGGTCGTTCGTAAAAGTTTTATAATTTGCAAACACAGCATTGAAAGGGAATAAAAAATATTTTCACTCATTTTTTTTTATTTCACATTTCCCGAACTAAAGAAGTTTCGATTATTTTTTTGCTAAGCATTGTGAGCTTAGAGGTCTGCACGGGCCGAAATTTCCAAGGACCGGGCCCGACTCATAAAAAAAAAAAATTCGGCCGGGCCCGTAGAAAAAAATTTGGTCTGGCCCGGTAAAAAACTTAAAAGCCCGGCCCGGAAAAAAAGTTAAAATCTCGGCCCGAGTGAATTTCAACAAAACATTGATTTTTTTTATTTTTTTGAAGTGTTAAAAATCTGGAAAATGCTATACAGTAAGATGGAATTGTATAGAAAAGAAAAAAATACGTTATAGACAAGTTCCCTTCTTAGCGAGTGTAAATGTATTATATATTCTTTTCTTATGTATTAGTATATTAATTATGCATGGATCAATACGTTAGTGAGTTTAAAACTGGGTTCCGTCATACGCAGGTTCTTTTCACACGTTTTACTATGTTTTAATTAGCTAGATTTTAATAAGAGCAGAAATCTAGTGTCCTTTAAAAATAATAAATTTTAATGTTGGGTAGAATAATGACGATTTAAAAATGTATGCATTTTTTGCAAACATTTTTGGGCCAGAGCTAATTTTACTGAACTTTGAATAGACCAGGCCACGGTGAGACAATGATTTTCATACGGGCTGGGTCAAAATTAGGACTGAAAATTTTGGATCGTGAAGACTCGGAATGAACCAGTCCCGGCTTTGTACAGAAAAAATAAGCTAGGCCCGGCTCGAGCCTTCAGAAAAAAGTGTGGCCCGGGACCGGCCCGAGTTCCGTAAGTGAAAATTGGCCCGAGCACGAGCCGGCCCGTGCAGATCTTTAGTGCGTATTCAATTGTTAAAAGAATTATATTTCAAACCGCTACATGAAGAAATATTACAGACAATCGCTTTTGAACACTCTAACGATCAATCTTTTCTATACAGCATACAACTATTTAGTGCATAATCTTAACATATCTACACGAATAAATGGTTAAAATTAAATAAGACTTACCTTTATTTTATGTATTCCATTAAGAATAATTTTAATGATATCATTATCTGTTAATCCTAAGATGGTGGACCAGACGAAAATGTGACCTTTTTTTTATCTTACGAGGGCGCTGTCGCCTTGCTGTTCTTATTGGCTAACAAGCAATGCATACGAAAGCCACTCTTTCGGGAGTGTTAACTTCACTCTCGATAACGGAGTGAGATATTGCACTCCTTTCTAGAGAGTGGGAAATTCCATTCTTTAAGGAGTGTATTTTTACAAAATTCACTCCAAAAAGAGTGAAAAGGCCTGTCACTCTTTCAAAGAGTGAGCTTATCACTCCTCCCAGTTTTAGAGTGTATGATAGATATATTGAAGTCAAAAGTAGGTGTCACAGATTCAACACACTTTTCCAACACACTTTTTTTACACAGATTCGACACACTTAGCTCTCCCTGGCGGGAATTAGATTAACTAAATTTAAATAAAATCGATTTTTTCTGTTTTTTTAATTAAAATTTTCAGAATAAACTTCTGTCACAGTACAATTTGTTTTGATGCAAATTTTCGCAAGAGATTTTTTACGTTCGTGGCGCCCCTGGTGGTAAATTGCGTAACTAAAGCTTTAAAATGGATTTTTATATGTTTTCTCATATAACAATTTCGTTCCAAAATAAAATTAGGCAATACAGATTAAACACCTTCTTAATAGAGTGAAAAGAATTAAATGAAATTTATTTAGATATAATTTTAATAAATCTTCATAATAAGCTTCTACCGCGTCAGTTTTAAGTTCTGATAAAAAAAAAAAAAAAAAAAAAAAAAAATAAAATAAAAAATAAAAAATGCATACGAAAGGATTTTTTACGTTCTAGCGTCCCTGCTGGGAAATTGAAAAACTAAACATTTTAAAATAGATATTTTGTGTATTTTCTTGTGGCAATCATCCTCCAAGTTAAAATTAGTTAGGGTAATTTCAACTAATTTTTTAACGTTGATAATGCCGCGTAGCAAGAAATATATAAATTAAAGCATTTTTATTATGTTTCACTGTATGACGGTCATACTTAAGATAAAAATAGGTAGTACTGATTCAAGCTGTTTTCTAAAGATTTGTGCAAAATACGTTCCACGTGAGTTTAAAATGCATTAAAAAAATAAGTTAAAGACACATGAATACTCATAAGTTAAATAAACGTCATATAAAATAATTCTTCCAAGAGTAAATAGCGATAAATTATGATGCATTTCCATACATATAAATTGATAAATATTTTCTCATAAGTCTTTTAAGGTCATAAGTCTGTAAGGGACACATAATTGTCTTACTATGATCATAGTATAAGCGAACTGAGAAAATGTCTGAAAAATCAGCAAACATCTTAATTTAAGACACTTCGTTGCTTCAAACGTGTCTTATTTTAAGACATTTTGTTTCTTCCGTTCTTCCTACGTAATAACCACCAGGGGTCACTCTCAGTTGCGTATGCGTCTTAGATTTCTTTTGTTTGAACTTTACATTCCTTGTAATTCAAACTGTATATTTTTATGTACGCGTAGATTTTTATTACTGATTTGTTACCCGACTGAAAAGAAGGGTTATGTGTTTCATGCGTATCTGGGTATGTGGATTTCTTTATACCCTCGAAACATCCCAACGGCTGGATGGATTTTAATGAATGAGGTCTCTATCGATTCGTTTTAATGGTCCGATGGTTATAGGCTAGGTTTTGTTTTTATAAATTCAAAATGGCGGCCGTAAAATACAAAATGGCGGTAGAGACGAAATAAAAATTACGCATCCTGTTGAGTGGCATATCATTGGATAGGTCTTTCAAAATGAAGAGGATGTTTCATTGACTATTTTACAGTCAGAAGCTCCGTTAAAATATTATACAACCTGGAAGTTGTGTATGTAGGATCTCTAGCTTTACTGCAACTCTAACCATCATAGACATCTTTAGACCTCATCAAAACAGTGTTTATAGATAGGAACTAACAATTAAACACAACTTAAAAGTCATCATTACAAGTAAATAAAAAAATAGGTAAGTAATATAAAAATTTTGTGTGCAATTTTTGTAAAGTTGTTACTTTAAATCTCTTTCGACATTGCACTGTTTATAATGAATATTTTGAACTTTTAGAGTAGGACAAGATTAAAAACAAAAAATATATTTATTCTAATACTGTAAAACTTCTGGATAGCGGGCACTTCTGGAGTGTGGAATTTTTTCGGTAATTGGAGCATGTGAGATAAAAATATACAAATATGTATGCATTATGGATTAAAAAATATTTTCGCTGAATAGAGGTATCCGGTATTAGGAAATGTCCCTTAACCTCCATAACACACACTTCCGAATACCGGACATTTCTATTTAGTGAACCATGATACAGGCTTGGATTTTTCTCTATAGGACTTTATTAAAGCATGGGCAAACTAGGAGATGTCCCCTCCCATTCCTCGTAAAATTTTAGAAGCCCCAAATTAGATATGCAATTTTTGTAAAGCTTATTTTTTAAGTCGATTTTGACATTGTAGTGATTATAATTAACATTTCGCACTTTTAAATTAGAATAAGATTTAAAAAAAAATTCTAAATAGCATAAAAAAAATCTAAATACCCCCCGCCCCCCCCCCCAAAAAAAAAATCTAAATACCAATATATATATATTATAGGAATTGCGGTGTCCTAAGAAACACAGAATTTGTTTGCTATTCGAAGGCGTTTGCTTTTCTAGATAAGGAAACCATATATATATATATGTTATATACAAATTTTACTTGCAATACTCATTTAAATTATTCTAAATTTCCGGCATATTCATTATTTCCCTATTTCTTAATAATCTCTATTATTTATTCCTAGTTAATTTCCTTTAAATTTAAAACGCGTATATTAATAACTATCTTACACGAAATCTTAATTTAAAACTTTTAATCCCTTCATAAATTTTTATCAGCTACCAAAACTATAATATTCTGAGAGAAACTACTTTTTATTTTCGAATGCTTTTAAAAGCCATTTTACTATTTTCAATTCTAATTTTATTCCACGAATCAATTTCAGCATTTGCTGGCTTCGGACGTTTTACACCGAAAAACTTCCGTGAGCATATACGAAACTCCTTTTTACATTACGCTTTTCTCTCTCCCGCCACGGGCTGAGTTATGATGCGCTTTTCGCTGAGTGGTTCGTTCCTGAAGTTTACATTCCAAGTTACTTCCTACGCAAGTGCTAACAAAACCGGCATGAGCTCAGAGACGAGAATACTGTGTTGTTCGATTGTTTTTAAACTATGTTATAAGGTGTCTTATCGTCTAGTAGATCGCCTACATTTATTGATTTAAGATCTTTTTTAGCATGAAGTAGTGATTCATGCTCCAGACTGAGGGCTCTACGAAGACTCTCGTAACGTGGGAGTTGTTTACGTTTTTATGTGTGGCTGAATAAACCTTTTAAAGTTACATTGGGCTCTGTTTTAATGGCGAAACCACCGGATTTCTTAATTTTTTGCCTTACTACTCGTATGACCTGACCATTTAAACATAATTCGACTGTTTAATGAATCCTGGAGTTTCGATTGGACTTAGCCTATCTCAACTATTACCAAAAAATCAATGTAGTTAATTAGAATTGTCAACTGCAAAGTAACACAGCCTGTCAACAGCTGCCAATATTCTATAATTTTGATGCATCCAGCTTAGAGGTCTGCTTGGGCCGGAATTTCCAGGCCGGGCTCGGCCCGGGTCCGTCCCGACCCGTTTACATTTTCACAGTTCACGGCCCGGCCCGTGGAAAAGTCAATTACATCAGGCCCGACTCAATTTCTTAAAAAAAATCCAGATTTTTCTTAACATACAATTAAGATTCTTTTAAAGAATACTGCATACGTGTTTATGGGGATAACTTTACAGTATATTTTATTAAAATTACGACGTGTTCGCAAGACAGAAAATACACAATAGTAACATTAATGATTACTTAGAGTCTTAGACGTTTCAACATTTAAATAATGATTCATTATAAAAAAATATGTAGTTTAGAATAAAAAAGAAAAGGGAGGGTTAAAAACATAACTTTTGAAATTGTATAATAAAAAGCAGATTTGTGAAAATGTTTCTCTGTCATTTTTTTAAGGCTTTTCTCAAGTTCAAAGGAGCCAACTTTCTGACACATTTCTATATTAATTTCTTTTCGTAAACGCATAAGACTGACCGGTTTTCTTATTCAGAAACTATGTAATTGAATGGCGTTAACCATTTTTTGATAAAAGCAATATATCTTTGAGAAAATACTGTCAAAGTTATCGTTTTGAATGGAATTTCTGGAAGCGATAGCACGGGAAAGAAGAGAAACCTGCAGTCACGTGACAAGAATATCTTATATCTCGATAAGTAATTTATTTATGAAAAATTAAAAACGCTATTCGATTCCAAATCCCTTCAATAGTCAAGCCTTTCAATTTTATGCCTTTACAGTTAAAAATTAGTCAGAAAATGTGTCAGAAAGTTTCGTATTATTTAGCAGTGAATTTGAGACCTACCTTAACGTATATTTCTAAATATACGTTTTATATATTCCCGAATAGTCCATTAACAGAAGTTCATTACCGCTATTGACATTTATACAAAACATATTGCCTGCCCTACACATTCCGAGTACGATTAAATCCAGTTACAGCACGGCTCGATTGTGTAGAAAAAAAAAGAAAGCCTGATCTCGGCCCGGTACGAGTCTATTGAAAAAATTAAGCCCGGGAACAGATACCATGTAATTGTCCGACGCCGATCTCTACGCCGGACATGTTACATTTCTGTATTGATGTTGTCAAACTGTCATCGGCTCGTGACGCACATTTATACTTATTCTCGCAAAAGTCATATTCATTGAAAATGGCCCATATTTTATCGTCTTCGTTCAAATTTTTATATCGGCCGGTAGTGCCACTTTATTTTTTTATCAGTCCGGCCCGGCAGGACCGTTAATTTTTTTTTTGCTGGACCGGCCCGACCCGTTGAAAAAATTGCCATAATTCTGCCGCCCCGGTCCGTTTGAAAGCTCGCCGGCACAGTTCATTTTGCCGGCACGGGCTCGTGCGGACCTCCAATCCAGCTGCAATGTTTCAATAGTGTGGTACGAATTTTATGCAACCTAACATATATTTATGGTGAGGAAAATGGTGAGGGTTCGCTAAACAAAGTTGTCCGTATATGAAGGTTTTACAGTAAACTCTCCATAACGGACACTCCTAAATAGTAGATACCACTATTTAGGAAACACAGTTGTTATTCCCAGCATGCACATTTTTTATATAATTTTACCTAAGGAAATCATACACTTACGAATGGTGGAAAATTTCCACGCTCCCAAGGTGCCAACTATTGACAAGTTTTACTGTAGATAAATATATATTAGGTAGCTTTCTTTACAAAAAGCTACCTATTGCAGCCGTTCGGAGGAAAGCGATTTCAAAAAATTTTGGTATATTTTCATCGATCATGACCCCCAGACCCCGAAACCACCCTCCGTTCAAAATTGATATATATATATATATATATATATATATATATATATATATCAATATATATATATATATATACATATATATATATATATATATATATATATATATATATATCTGACCTATGTCACACTGTAACTCTCGTATTTATGAACCGATTTGGATGTAATTCGGTGTGTACATAGTACATACCAATGTCTCGACCGAGTTCGTTGGCCAGCTTCATCCGCCATTTTGTTTCAAAATGGCGGCCATTTAAAATTTTAAAAAAAATTTAAAATTTGAAATGTGGTACCAAAAAATTGAAAATGGAAAAATTTTTTTTCTTATGTATTTGACCTTTATACAAAGACTCCGTAGCAGTTTTTGTTTCGTCTATATCTTAAAAAATGGCTCAGTTATAGCATTTTGAATTTCTAGCGAAGCTGACATTTTGAAACGTCCTGAATTTTGTCACGCGATAAAAGGCGTATTTATGAACCGATTTGGATGTAACTTCGTTTATACATAGTACAGACCAATGTCTCGAACGAGTTCGTTGGCCAGCTCCATCCGCCATCTTCTTTAAAAATGGCGGCCATTTACAATTTTAAGAAAAATTTAAATTAGAAATGTGGTAGCAAAAAATTGAAAATTGAAAAAATATTTTTTTCTTATGTATTTGACCTTGATAAAAAGATTCGGGAGCAGTTTTTGTTTCGTTTATATCTTAAAAAATGGCTGAGTTATAGCATTTTGAGTTTCTAGCGTGGCTGACATTTTGAAACGTCCTGATTTTTGCCACGTGATAACAAACGTATTTATGAACCGATTTGGATGTACCTTGGTGTGTACATAGTACATACAAATAACTCAACCGAGTTCGTTGACCAGCTTCATTCGCGATCTTGTTTCAAAATGGTGGCCATTTAAAAAAATTAAAAAAAAATAAATTTAAAATGAGATACCAAAAAATTGGAAAATGAAAAAGATTTTTTTTGTATGTGTTTGACCTTAATACAAAGATTCCGGAACAGGTTTTCTTTCGTCTACATCTAAAAAATGGCTGAGTTATAACATTTTGAATTTCTATTGTGGCTGACATTTTAAAACGACCTGATTTTTGTCACGCGATAACAGGCGTATTTATGAACCGATTTGAATGTAACTTTGTGTGTACATAGTACATACAAATAACTCAACCGAGTTCGTTGAACAGCTTCATTCGCCATCTTGTTTCAAAATGGTGGCCATTTAAAAAAATTAAAAAAAAACTAAAATGAGATACCAAAAAATTGGAAAATGAAAAAGATTTTTTTTGTATGTGTTTGACCTTAATACAAAGATTCCGGAACAGGTTTTGTTTCGTCTACATCTAAAAAAATGGCTGAGTTATAACATTTTGAATTTCTATTGTGGCTGACATTTTAAAACGACCTGATTTTTGTCACGCGATAACAGGCGTATTTATGAACCAATTTGAATTTAACTTGGTCTGTACATAGTACATACCAATGTCTCGACCGAGTTCGTTGGCCAGCTTCATTCGCCATCTTGTTTCAAAAGGGTTGCCATTTAAAAAAAATGTAATTTAAAATTTAAAATGAAGTATTAAAAAATTGGAAAATGAAAAAGATTTTTTTTTATGTGTTTGGCCTTGATACAAAGATTCTGGAGCAGTTTTTGTTTCTGAAAATTTGTTCTTTTGTTTATATCTTAAAAAGTGGTTGAATTATAGCACTTTGAATTTCTATCATGGCTAACACTTTGAAACGATCTTGTATTTGTCACGCGATACCACACTTATTCGCCTATTTCGATGGAAGAAGGCATGTGGATAGTATACATCAATATCTCGACCAAGTTCGCTGGCCAGCTTCATCAGCCATCTTGTTTCAAAATGGCGGCCATTAAATTAAAAAAAAATTATATTTAAAGTGAGGTGCAAAAAAATTAGAAATTGAAAAAGGTTTCTTTCTTAAGTATTTGACCTTGATATAAGGATTCAGGAGCAATTTTTTGTTTGTCTTTATCTTAAAAAATGGCTCAGATATAGCAGTTTCAATTTCTAAAGTGGGTGACATTTTGAAAAATCTGATTTTTTGCCTGCGACAGCACTCGTATATATCAACCGATTCCGATATGAGTGAGCATGTGCACAGCAATTACTAAGTTCTCGACCAAGTTCACTGCCTCATCTCACTGCCACATCTCAAGTTAGCCTCATCTACCACGTTGTCTTAAAATGGCAGGCACTTTAAGAAATCGCCGAATTTGGCAGCCAAATATAAGTGACTTTAAATAAAAGCAGCTTCGATAAAGCTGACTAATTTCGCGAAATTCATATTCATAATGATTTAGTATTGATAAAAATTAGTATTGAATCTCTTACATTCGGTTTCCACTTAATTGAGCTTTGTGTGTTTGAATAATATAAGTTGGCTTTTTAAAAATAAGGAATATGAAAGCTACCTCTTCCTCCCGGCACTGGCCGGAAGGACTTTTTTTAAATTTGATTCTACTTTAGAAGTTCAAAATATTGGTTATAATCGGCAGAATGTCGAAAACGTTTTTAATTATCAGCGTTACAAAAATTGCATACCAAATTTGGGAAGCCGTAAAATCAAGATATGTGGGGGTGGAGGGGATAGGACCATGGCTCAGTTTGCCGATGCTTTAATCAGGTTCTTCTTCTATAACAGACACGGTCCAGTTTTATGGTCAAATATTTTTCTAAGATTTAACGTGGTCAAACATGGCTACGTATAATGCTTCCAAAAAAAGAAAAAATAATGACTGCGATTCAGACGTTTGAAGTGTCTGAAATTCAGACACATAAATTGTCTGAAAAAAGTGAAACTTTAAAGTGTCTGTAAATTGAATACTCCGTTTTAGACACTTAAGTGTCTGAATTTCAGACATTTCAATTTACAGTGTACACTTAAACATTTACAACAGAACACAATGTTTCCAGTATAAAGGCAAAGTCATAGCTGTTCCTGCCATACATTAAATTACACTTCGAGATAGTATCTACGCACAAGGTTATAACATTATAAATACACTATTCCCGTCTCTCTTGACCGTACACAGCAAGTCTTATCCAATATAATGGCCGCACCGGTCTATCGGAAATCTCGGCAAGCACAGACGCGTGTGAAAGAAAACACCCCGTACCAACTGCAGGACTAACACCCTTCTCTTCCATTGCTAAAGTGATTCTCTTCTGCCCTCTTACTCCTCCAATAGGGATTGCACTAAAAGTCTAAAGTTCTGCTGGGTTTCCCTGGGAGGCCATCCCTGCCCTCTTAACTCGGCATTTTTTCTTCCGAAATCTCCGCGGTCTTTCTCTAATTTCATGGGCATCCGCACGCTTGTCCAGCGACTTTTCATCAAAAAGATTATCTTAAAATAATGTGGCTACATAGCTTCCTATTGTACCACACACATTACCGTGGACAAATACCCTTTTTCTGTAATTTCCTTCCATACTTTTCACTCATTCTAATATAACTGAAGAACATAGATAAAAATATACAGATAAATATTATAAATAAAGAAAATTAATTAATTAAACAATAATTTACATTAAACGTACGTCTCAACGTCAGAAACCTGGCATGACCACACGCGGGAAAGAGACTACCTACATTTAAATGAAGTTGATTTTTTTGTTTTACTGTACGAATATTTTTACGGTGATTACTTCGAATTTAAACTCTTTTATATTGCAAACAAAATTTTAAATTATGAATGTGAAATGAATAGAAATTAGCTATTCGTTACTGATACCAAACTGTCAACATAGTTGTTTCATAAACCTCGCAAATGCAAAGCATCTGGAATTAGTCTCTCTGCCGTCCTTTCAATACAGACACAATTTAAATTTCTTCAGATGATCTTATTCCAAGAAATTTTAATTGGTTATTATAGTGTAATACACTGTGTTTCCACCACTAAAGGATGAATTCGGAACAAATTTGGAACGCGCAAGTCTGCTGATACTCCGGAATTTGACGCAGGAAGGGCGCAGAGGGCAGAGTCCCCTAGTAGATATAATAATACACATACGGGATTGCTAAAAAAGTTGTAAACATTTTTTTTAAAGGCAGGGGTGTATACATTTACACATTCATTTATCATACATCATTCTAGGTACATCATTCTAGGTTATACTTGTACCCCTTAAGTTAATATACAGATACATTTATAATATTAACCCCTTGCGCTCTGGCGCTGTTAGCGGATGTATGTCACTATACAGTGTTGCCAGATTGGGGACTTTTTTGCCCCCAGATTGTTGATTGTCACCGCTTTTTTGAAATAGAAATATTCCACCTATTTACAAATAAGCTTAAAAATTCTGAAAAATAAGCGAATTATACTATTTTTAAAAAGTAGTGACAGTCAAATAATCTTAATTAAAAAAGGTCCCCAGTCTGGCAACACTGTCACTATAGCCACCAGTGCTGCCGCATCTGGCAGATTTTTTATTTTTTTTTAGAAATTTTGAATTCACACCACAAAGCTTTAATTGGTAATTTTCTTTTACTTTATTTATGGAAAATCTATCATCTTGTGAAGCAAAAATAAGAGTTAAAATTTTCTGGTGAGAATTCGGAATGTTTAATTAAAAAATCAGCCATATATAATGACGTAGGTCGCTTACGTCATTGTCTGAAATGACCAAAATAGCATGACGTCAGCGAAAGCAAGAGGTTAATTTAACATCTGCGTACTCATTTCTATTATTTTTTTCCATTTTTTCCTTATATGTTTATTGAATACTAATTCAACATCACATTCATCACTAGATATCTTTTTACCCGACTGCCAAGAAGGTTTATGTGTTTCACGCGTACCTGGGTATGTGGATTTCTTTATACCCTTGAAACATCCCAACGGCTGGATGGATTTTAATGAATGAGGTCTCTATCGATTCGTCTTAACCGTCCGATGGTTATATGGTAAGTCTTGTTTTTATAAATTCAAAATGACGGCCGTAAAATACAAAATGGTGGTAGAGACGAAAAAATGTTTACGCACTATATTTAGTGGCATATCATTGGATATGTCTTTCAAAATGAAGACCAGAGTTGGGCAAAATACATCAAAAAATCATTTTCGATACAAAATACATTGGTTTTAAACCCTAAAATACAAATTACAAAATACTTTTCAAAATTGAAAAATTCCAAATACAAAATACATGTATTTTCAAAATACATTTAAAATACAAAATACATTTTGAAATTTTTAAATTTTATGAATGCAAAGTATTTTCTTTAGAAGGTAATTTTGCAGTTTAAGGGGGAAGGGGAGGAGGCGTTTTTATTCTCCGGAAGAGGATGTTCTCAATGGGAATATACCCCTGAATTCATCACTGGTCGTGAATAAGTAACTGCATGAAAATTACTTAAACATTCATAACATAATGAATATCTTCATTTTTTATACTATAAAACTCTATTTAAATATATTAATACTATGTCTGTACATTCTTGCAGAACTAATAATAATTTTTAATTAGAAAAGGTTAGTTACTTTTTTTATAAGACTGGATATAGTAATATCTTAAAAAGTAGTTTCTTGATATTTTCTTCAATTAACTTAAAGATCAAATATTAAACAATTTGAAATAATGCAACACAGTACAATGAACATTAATCTCGATTTTCAAACTTTTAATACGTAAATAGCTAGATGAGTTAATAATGAATCAATGTGTTTGATTATTAGTTATAAAACTATACAAAATAAAAGTTTAATAACATTTTCGATTTTATTTTAAACAAACACATGCACACATCCACATATACATAATGATGTGTCTGTGTAAGATGGTATGTGCTTGTGATTAACTGAATTAAACATATTTATATACCTATATATACAGGGTGTTTCATAAAAGATGGGCAAAACTTTAAGAGGTGTATGTACACATCCAAACAAACAACTTTAAACAAAGAATGCATGGTCGGAATTAAAACGCAAATGTGCTAGAGGACGTCGAAGGTGATGTTATACGAGGCAACAACAAACAAAGATTAAGTGATAAAAGAAAGTTGGGAAACCGTTCTCTGTACAATCGTTGGACCTCTGAGCGATTTCCATTTGCAGTTCTGTAGATAAAATGCATATCAGCCTTTTCCCTATTAGTGAAGGACAACATCTTACGATACGTTCCTACCGCGATTGACAGTTGCACACTCGGATCAGGGGCTTTTATGTATTAATCGAGGCGAAATTTTGCATACACATTATTCTTCTTCCTCATGTCACATTTGCATGCTGTTAGTGTCGTTCTTCTCGTAACTCGCAACAGAAATGGAGCTTAAACGTTTGCATGGACCAAGTTTCCAAATGCGCCAGCAGGTTTGTATTTTATTTCCGACCATGTATTCTTTGATGAAAGTTGTTCATTTGGATGTGTACCATCACCTCTTAAAGTTTTGCCGATCTTTTATGAAACACCCTGTATATGTTTGTGTATATATATTCTATATTAGTAGGTTAAAATTTCCTTCTGAAAAGGTTCCATTTTCGTTTTCGATCGAAACTCTGAAAAGAATCCAAATGTACAATTTAGGCCTGAAAAACTTGCTCAGTTAATTTATATCACCGCCGTGTTAATTATTTCATAAACAATGTACAGTAAGACCTCTCAGAAGCGACCACGTTCCGTTCCAATAAAAATGGGTCTCTCCAAGAGGTGGTCTCTTAATGGAGGTCATGTTTAAATATAGATTTTAATTGTTGAAAAAAGGTAACAATTAATGTTACTAAAATTTATTTTTCACATTAGGAAAAAATATGAAAATTTAAGTATCAAAACAAAAGTTAAATACATAAGTTAATGACTGCAGAGGTTAAAAAATGAATACATTGACGTTTGTTGTGATTTTACGGTTTTATCTTTTATAACTTTTATTTCCAAGTCCTTTCGAAGTTCAGTAAATAAATGCAATTTCTTTTTGGACGGGAACAAATAATGACAATTTCGTTAATTTATCTATTTCTTGAGAGTATCCTGACAGAACAGGGCAGGGGAGTTTATTATGACCGCCATTCTTAATTTGTCTTCAGATTTAAATCCATTGCCTAAAAAGGCACAAAGGGGTTTAAACACTTAAAAGTTACAGGAATAAAATATAAAAAAAGAAATCTAAACTTAGTTTAGAAGATTGGTGAATAAGGTGCTCCCCGGAATTATTTTTCTAATAAAACCTTCTTCAAGCGACCAGAAAAAAAAATGAAATTTATTTCATTTTCTTCAAAGAAATGGGTCGCTCATGGAAGGAGTTCAACTTGGATGGTCTCTGAAAGGAGGTAAAATTAGGATTGATCCTATGGGAATAAATTTTGTTCCATGAAAAAATGATCGTTCAGGGAGGTGGTCGCTTAATAGAGGTGGTCGAACAGAAAGGTTTCACTGTATATTATAAAGCAAAAAAGATGTCCCTGAATAACTGCGTCATATCAATAGTAACAACGACCAAAACCAAGACAAAAAAAATTATTGGAGATTTTATAACTTCTAAATATTGCACAATTTCCAATTTTTACTCTGTCAAACGGAAAAAAAGGACTTTCACATACGATTTCTTTAAAAACTGTATTTCAATTTATCGAGCTTTTATGAATTAAAAAAAAAAAAAAAAATGCTTGAATTTTTTTAAAACCCATCTCAAAAAGAATTGTGCGACCGAATTACGGAAGATACCCATTTGCATTTAAAACAATGAAGTAACACAGAATTTGTTTGTTTCCGGGTACCTATCCCCTAGCCAAATTGCCAAACTAAATTAAAATGTCACAAATGAATAATAAATAAAACGCGAATCTAACAGGCATGTAATTTAACTACACACTGAAATAATCAAAATAAAAAGTCTGCTATAAATAATAGTCTTTTGCGATTACCCGCTGTCCACATTTTGCTAATAAGAAAGTATCAAAAATACTTTTGGTGTAGTTGGTTGACAATCTGAGAAAATATACTCAATGTAAAAAATCTGTAAGTTTTCAATTAAAATGGATTTTCATCTATTTTGTGTACACCACGTAGCATACCAGGCATCTGAGTTAGATTGATAGCTGGTCTATATTATAAAACATGACCGTGAGTAACGCTGATGTCACATTGACCATGGCAACGATCTTATTAATAAATTTCTCTTTTTATCAAACCTATTAACTTCTAAACATTGTGTACAATTTTAAGTTTTATACCGTTGAATTGAGAAAAAATGTACTTTCAAATACAATTTTTTGAAAACTATTATAATTTACGGATTTGTTATAGTTTAAAATATATACAGCATGAATTTTTTTTTAATCCACCTCTATCACGTGTAGTTTCATTGCAGAAGATTAACTCGTTTGCCCGTAAAACATGTAAATAAGTTCAACATTATTTTCACACTAATATATTCGATAACGAAATTAAAACTACATCAAAAATAAACAAATAAATAAAACACAAATTTAACAATCGAACTGACTCTGAAATAATCGGAATAAAAAAGGCGGCTATAATTACTGAACTCTTTGATGATTTCTTTGGCTATACGAAAGTATCGTTTTTAATAAATTTCGAAACTTTATTCGATCATATAATTAATATTTTTCACATAAAATTGCTTTTTGGTGTTGCTATCGGGGAATCTAAAAATCTATTAGAATTTTGACTTATGTTCTGTACACCAGGCAGTATCTTCTATGTCAGTGTTAGATTGCCATATGTAAAATAAAAGATGAAATGTCAAAATGTTTTGGATTACAAAGTCACGGTATAAACGCTTAATTCTAACAATGCCAAGTCCGCATTTAAAAATCCAGTATTTAATATACTGAATGGTAAATACAGTTCAATAAATATTTGCATTCTATTTGAATAAATTGAACTATTTTTATATTAAAGTTCGATTACAATTAAACTAATATAAAAGGTATGGTAAGTCATACCAGAGCCTCGATTGAATGAATACCAAGAAAATAATAAAAGTAATGTTAAAATAGATATAACGGTATAAGACTAAAATATTACCTTTAAATCGGTTTTGAAATCTGTTTTATCCTTCAACTTATAATCGAACATCTTATTTATACAACCCTTAATTTTGAATGTCCCTTAATTTTTTATTATCAGTCACAGACATTATTTAAAAATATATCATGGTCGAATAAGTCACACATTATTGTGTTATCATAATTAATTCTCTTAGAAAATTTTTATTCGGAACATTTAGCAGTATTATCCATCTTTTCACGAGCTTCTGTGGTAAATAACTGCATTACATTTCAAATGTATTTTGAATAGGCAGCAAATCCCTTCCTGTCTATCACACAACTTTTTTTTAACTCCCATCGAATGTTATGAAATATAAAAACTATTTTTGTAACTACTCAGTAAAAAGGCTTCTGCAAAAGTAAACATCCGTCTCATTAATATTCTTATCATACATCGCCCAAGTGTTAAACAATGTGTTCATATAAACTTCCAAAAACTAATTCGAAGACTATTCAAAACAGACAAGCATGTGTTTCCCTGTTGCAACTATCTGATCTGCGGTTTAAACAGTACAGCTTGAAATCTGGAGAAATGTATTTTGAAACTACAAAATACTTTGAAATAGCATTCCAAAATACATTACCAAAATTCTTTTGTTTCTTCGGTTTAAAATACAAAAAACAAATTACAAATGTATTTTGAAAATGTATTTCAAATACATGTATTTTCGATACTTCCCAACTCTGATGAGGACGATGTTTCATTGGCTATTTTACAGTCAGAAGCTCCGTTTAAATATTACACAACCTGAAAATTGTGTAGGTAGGATTTTTCCCAGCAAAGAAAGAAACAGTGGGCCATCAGCTGGAAAAAAGATGGCAGCCAGCACTGATATCAGCGGTAAAGTGCAAAGGTGCCATTACTTAAACCTGTGAAAATGTGTCCGTGCGGAATGCAGCTGGCCCATCAGTGATGGCCAACAGCAGGCCAGCATTGGTATGCCATCACATTACTTCAATCCGGCACTTTTCCTGCAGTGCTAGCACCTTTCCCACTGCTATTCCTTTGCTGGCCCAGCACTTTCCCTTACAAAAAATTCTTATAGAATCCTATTAAAAATAGTATTATGGCTCTTTTTTCTATAAGTTTCACCAAGAGATATAGAAATATCTGTAGAAGTGTTTGTCTATAATAGAAACGTCTATTGAAATATTCGAACTTGCAACGCTTTCCATCTGGTCACCCTCCCAAGTACTACCCACGCTCGATGCTGTTTGGCTTTCGTGATCGGACATGAACAAGTACTCTCAGCGTATGCTACGACCGCTCGTAGTTTTCAGGCTGTCATTACACTATTTCAAGTTTGTTTCTTTTGTGATTTACGTTCCAAATCATTAAACTGGTATAGAAATTATTGTATTGTATAGAAATCCTATATATTTTATATGCTATTTTTTTTTTATTATTGATTCTCAACTGTGTAAATAATTAGGAAATCCTTAGTAGCTTAGTAAAACCAGATTTAAGGCGAAAAAAAAGTGCGTTGAAATAAATTATTTATTTATTTATTCTATTACTGATTTATTTTGTTGGTGGCAGTGGTGCTATATTATTTACAGTTTCAAAAAAATTAGCTTCACCGCTTAAATTGTGTGAATTCATTTCAGATTTGTGTTCAAATACTCAATGTCTTCGATATTCGCAACACCACCTAGCGTAAAATTTCCCAGCAATAATACTGCAAAAGTTCGTGCACTTCTATGTAGTGGTGGGCCAGCGCATGAGATAAAACGGAAGCCCGCCAGAATTTTATCTGATGATTTCCAACAGCAAAGTTTACTGAAGTTGTCCAGCTGTGGTCATGCAGTGGTAGACCATTAGCCAGCACTTCTCCATCATTACCAGCACCTATCTTGCTGCTGGCCAGCAATTTCCTCTTTGCTGGGCTAGCTTTACTCCAACTCTAACCACCATAGACATCTATAGGCCTCATCAAAACAGTGTTTTATAGATAGAAATTAACAATTAAACACAACTTAAAAGTCATAATACAAGTAAATAAAAAAAAGGTAAGTAATATAAAAAATAGTTTCACATTGATGAGAAATATTTAAATAATTCGCTCGTAGTCGGGTTTTTTTTTATTTTTTTAAATTTAATTAACATTATTAATTACTTCCTTTCCTATAGTATTAACTTTTGTTTTATAAGCATTTACACATTCATTTATGACACCTTCTCTATCTTTTCTTTCTTGGCTCATATTTACTTAGCTATTTATTATCAAATGGTCTTACATTTGATATCATATAGCATCTATGTCAATTTTAATTTCCTGTCTATTTATTTTAGTTACCTATTATATTTTTTTTTTATTTATTATAGTCGAATTTTAATTTATTTATTGGATATCTTAATTTATTTCAATATGCTATAAATAGCTTAATATTCATTTTTATTCCTCATGCCGACAATATTCAATGGAATAACAAACATATTTTTACTATAAATTGTGCTTATGAAACTTCTCTGAAGAATCCATAACACATTCGTAGTTTCTTATTTTTGTGTTTTCATTCTCCTGTATTGAATTTTTTTGTAAGGCTATTGTCGCAGTTCCTAAAGTGCAATCAAAGGTGAGAGATTCGGGAATAGTTATTGTTAGTTATAGGAAAGAAAAATGGGTAATGGAAGTTAATGGAAAGATGAGATTTCAGAAATGTTCCTTCAGCGTTGAATTAATTACAGAGAAAATTTAGTGCCCAGAATATTACTCCTCTTCATAACGAAGTACTAAAAATCAATAATAAATGTAACAATGTTATGCTAGCAAATCCCAAATGTGAGCATTCCTTCATATAATTTGTGAAAATTAAAATATCGATAATTTCACTTTGAAGTAAAGGGATTCTCGCAGTGGAATTACTAGAAAATATTAAAATTATTTTATTTTTGTGTATTTCAATTTTTAGTTGTTTTTTTCATTTTACTTTATTTCATAAATTCTTGGTGACTTCTTCCTCTGTAATTCAAATGCCATTTTTAATTCTATCAGGAATGCTGTGTTCTTTGGAAGTTTATTTATAACAGGGTGTAAAGATTTTCTTTTAAGTGTAGAATATCTCAGTCCGTGGGAACAACCTTGACAAGGTTCCGAAATCGTGAGAACTGCCGGACCAAGAACATTGCTGGAATATTTTCCCAAGTCCGACGGTAACTTTTTAAAGGATCTCAATACAGGTGTTCTTTTTTTGAGCTAGAGCTTCAAACAAAATTCCCGATATTGCACCCTACTGAGAAAAAAGCTTCCGGAAAAGATGACAGTTGTGGTCAAAATATCACCTTGGTGAAATGTTCAGTACGATTTCATGTTTCCACCTTTGAGATCCAATAATGGGTCCGATTATTGGTGACATAATTTTTCTACAATTTGGGTGGCTGTGAGAGACTCCTCCCGAATTGAGTGGTGTTGGAAAAGAGGGAAGCTGAAAAGGGATGTTCCCAAAAATCTCTGGAGAGCGCAACATCTCCTTGATCAGGAAGGACGCGATGGATTAGCATCCCGCTGATGTCAGAATTACAAAAACTTCGGCGATAGGAAAATCTTAGGAGCTTGACACGAGTATCCACTGAACAGTGATAAAGATATGTGAAGTTAAGTGCGCCGTCCCATAATTGAGAAACCTTTATCCGGAGAGACGATAATCCTCTAGACACTGACTAGCTTTTAAAAGCATTTTTCTAACTGTTAATGCACAATAAGTTCGAGTGTATGTTTACAGCTGAACTTAGAGACAAACTTATTTTTACAATATTATCCAAGAGACTTTTCTTTAAAACTGGTGATGACAATGTCAACGAACATACAATTTAACAATAGGGTAATTCCGGGATTTATGCCGCACATTTTTTTGAAGTGTGTGGTGGTCCCATGGTGGAAATAAAATAAAAAAAAGCATGCTGTGCTATTTAATGTTAAATATACAATACGTGTACTGCGACAAAACATTTCAAAACAAATTATTAATATTTTTTAACAATTTTTTTCTAAAACATTACAGTGCGGCGCGTCACCCGTACATTCAGGCTGAGACGACGCACTTGTGCGGTAGTTATGCCGAGCTTGTAATAAGAGCAGAAAGAAATTATAAATAAAAATATTTACAAAAAATATTCATATCTGGACTTATAATTAAGGATGTAATAACAAAATGAAACTAAATGAGTACAATTAAACGTATTAGTAGATTCAAATTAGTAATTGTTGCCTACTTTCACTATTTAAATTATCGACTTATTTTTTTACATTAAATTTTAATTTTTATTTCAGCAACAATGTAACATTAGTGTATTAGAAAGTGAAAAAAAGAGTAAAATTGTGTTTACATAATTTATTTGTTAACCCAATTGGAACCGGTGGCTTTTACACAAATTTTATTCGGTTGGTATCACTTTTTAAAAAGAAGTTACCTTTACTTAAATAATCGTGAAAATGCTGTAATTAAACAAAGCAAATATTACTTATCTTTTTCATTGGTGCCAGAAACAAATTTTGTAAGCTCTTTATGAAGGTGCTTATATGCACCTATGGTCCCGAATGGGTTAAAAGACCTGTTTTTTCGACTACAATCTACAGAAAAATTGTCGAAAAAGTACAGTCTTTATGTAACTACATTTAAACCATGCAACGAAGCCAATTACACTTCCTCTTTTTTGGAGTAGTTTGCAAAGAACGTCTGCGTTACGCGTAATCCAATTTTTCACTATTATCATCTTGACTTGCATCTTTCTTGCCCTTCTTACTTTTTATTTTCCCCTTTTTCTCCTTTGGTTTTAGTAAACTTGATAACGTGCCTAACATGGTTAGTCTGTGCAAAAAGAAAAGTAAAAGTTAATAACACTTAATCATCCTGTACAAAAGAAACTGCGGTATGTATACCGGAATAGAAGTGCGGCATGTATTCCATTTTGCATGGCGCAGACGTCGGCCATCACAGTTACCTGCCATCGCTAAGGGGAATGGCGTAACCATACACACTGTACTCTATACAAACGCTACACTTAGTTTTGACTTCGAAATCATGCATGCATTTAGTAATTAGAGTATGAAAAGTATTTAAACATAACGTACTTAAAAGTTTGGACAGTGAAATCATGCACTTACGTCAAATTAACGATTGCACTTCTACAAGTAAATATCGAAATGGGATTCATGCTATACACTGGTTAAAAAAATCTCATTGCGCACATATATTGTCCGTTTGACGACCATCTATTGATAATTACAAGAAATACAAGGGGTGCGGCATCTATCCCGTATGCGGCGACTCTCCCGGAGTTACCCTATAATGCAAAAGTGATTCTTTTGTTTATGTAGCTAAGAGTTTTAATTTGTAAATATATGTTTGAACTTTTGATTCAAAAGAAAGTTGTGTTTTGAGGCTACTATCAAACACAAATTTTTATTGACACATCGCGGGATTTTTACAGGGGCATTTGAGTTAATAGATTTTTAAGCTTTTTGTACTGAAATAAGAGTAAACTTTTTAATAAGGAGAAATATAGTCGCAAGAGAAATCGTTATCTTAGGTGGGTCAAAACCAAAAATGTCTGGGATCCACTGTACTAGTATCTGATACGACGCACTTTTTACAAAATGATTTTTATTTTTTTTTTTTAAATATTGAACGTAGAATAAAGTTTTATATATCATTTTATTCGTTATATAATCAGTTATCGAAATAAAATTGCTACGTAAGTGTAATATATAAGAATAATTGAATTTGAAAAATGATTGATTATAATCATGTAAATGTTACCTAAAAACAAACTATATGGGAGAATTGACCCACTTTGTCTTATATTGAAATATTTGTGACGAGAAATAAAATCAGTTTTAAAAAAGAAAAATAACTTTATGCTACACGCTTTAATTATTCAAAAAAAATATTTTTGAGAATATGATGCTTAAAAATACCTGTTTAGACACAATCGCAAGCCAGAGGAGAAAAGTTTTGTTTTAAACAGTATTTTGTCTGAGCAGGTACAACAGGGAAAAAGAAAATTTTAACATTTAAGACAGTCTTCCGTTAGAGACAGTTTCTGTTTTCATTGGATTTCATGTATTATTATGTCTAGATTTAGGAGCCACTGTCCCGCTTTTTTTTTGTCTCCTTGTCCTATTTTTTTTGACACTCAATCTGACAACTCTAGTTGTCACATAGTTCGGCTTCATCCTGGTAAAATTTGTCTACATACCTTCCAAAAGTTTTTCTATCAATGCTATGTTCTTTTGCAGCAGCATGATCACTTAACTTTTAATTAACTTTTCATAAATATTTTAACCCTTTCAAGAGTAAAGTACTTTCAGTACTAAAGTATTGAAATAAATAATTGTTACCGGAATTTACGAACAAATTTGTTTGGAAATATGAAAAAAGGTATATTTCACATACATATTAAATAGAAAAGAAAAGATTTCGTTAAATTTTTTTCTTGCAGTGGATACTATAGCTATTTTTCACATCTTTCTTTAGTCAATTTTAAACATTTCCTTTTCCATCACCCCATTTTGCTGTAGCTTTTCAGAATAAATTTACATTCTTTTTTATACATAACCATTAACCTTTCATTATACACAGTATATAATAAAAAATATTACCAAAACCACTTAATTAAGGAAGCCTTGAGAATCTGGTCAACCCTCCCTCACATTGACTGAGTCTAGCCTCTCCACATAGCCCTTTTCTAAAGAATAGCACATTGTTAAGTTAAGCCTAACTTACTGTACAATCTTTATGCCTAGAATGAGAGCTTGATATTTCTGCATTACTTAAAACGTACTTACTTAAATTTCGATGATATATTTTATTTGAAAAAAGCTTACAAAATACTTCTAAAAAACACAACATTTAGGTTGAAAACTCTTCACAATTGATTTTTCCACACCTGTTTAAATTACCTGCATGAAACAAAGACAACTATTTCAGCATTCCAGTTGACACCTATTAGAAAACTCTGAAATTCTTTAAAATATGAAAACTGAAGGGTGGGTCAAGCCTCCCCAATGGTCAATCCTCCCTAGTCTCCCATACGTTAAAAGAGTACTTCGACATATTTCTAGAAATATTTCGTTTATGTTACACAGGGAAGTCATAAAAGATTTAAAAAGATTTAAAAAGGTACGAATAGAACATGAAAATATTCGCCTGTGGCAACTCTGAGTGAAGAACAACAATTAAAACTATCAAACTCTTACAGTTACAATCAAAACTATCAAAGTCTTGCAGCTGTAGTTACAGTGACAAATATTCGAAAACTTCAAATAGCAACATCTACATTTTTGTCATCTCAAAAATTGTCTTTATATTAAAAACCTTAAACGGCATTGAAACGGCACCTGTTCTTGCACACGGTGGACTTAAAACAAACGCTAAAAAAAGACCTTTTAATGCTTTCACATGTGCCTCTAAAACAGTTTGTTGATATTTTCATTTACTTCAACTTCGCATTATCGAGCTCCCCAGAATCACCCGAACGCACATCAATGATTTTCCTTGTCTTGGAGTAATAAAAAAATCCAAGGTAAATTCAAGTTAATTCAACAGTGAATGCATTAAGTGCGTATGTCACGAAAAATTCCATTAAACGTGAGATTCTGCATTGTATTCATGTAATGATTTATTCTTGCCCACAATCTTTCTCATGCCTTGCGTCATGATCGATGCAGGCAAACACTTGATAATTTTAATTTTTTAATCGTACTAAAATGATTTGTTTTTTCCCCTTGTGTTGGCTCATTTCTATTTCTCACTGATTATCTTTACACTTGTCGTCATTTCCATCGCTACAATTGTCTTTCAACACCATTCTTGGTTTTTCATTCTGAAGATCAATTGAAGATTAAAATAGTGGTTGTTGTGATTTGAAATTTTTCACTGCAACTGTTATTACTGTGTGTACCGATCGCTTGTTGTTCTTCACCTCGTTCTTGATCCTATATCTTAAAATATCCACATCTCAAATGGTATCCCATTTCCTTGATAGGAACGGTCGCCAGAGGCTCATTTATCGGCGAAATTTTTTTTTAGAACAAGCCTGCATATAAATTAATGCGCATAAAATTTTTTCCATAACTAAACTAGGTAAGTTATAAAAACTTTTCTAAGGAATTGAAAAGTCTTATAAAAAATAGATAAAAACATTCAGTTATTTTCAAATGTTTTGAAAATCAGTTCGAATCAGATATGGGTGAAGATAATTTATAATAAATAAATGAATAAAAATAAATATTCGACAGTTTTGATGTAGCTCATAATTATTGGAATAGACATTGACATCTTAAATACGATGGCAATTAAATTTTTAATAACGATGCAAAATTTTGTGGAAGTAACTTAAATTGTTGCAATACAAGCAAGTGTAAAAAATTTCCAATTTTCATATGGTAGGTATTCTGGCATTAATTTGAAGATTTTTACGCATAAAGTGGTTTTTCAGGTATTTTTGTGAAAGATATTTCGAATTTTCTAATTAAAGCGAATTTTCATAAACATTTTTATTTTAATTTATTCGCAAAAGAAATTACAATTAATAATGAGTAATGTTTAAATACATTTCATAAGTAGTAAGAATGTCACATAACTATTGTCTTGAATATGACTGAAATAGCAAAATATGCATTTAATTCAGCAGAGCTGGAGAAATTTTTAAAAAAAAAAAATGACACCCAATAAAAAAAAATAATGATAATAAAAGTCTAATCTACTGTGGCATGTCTGAAGTCTGAAAGTTAATAAAGTTCAAACAGTTTGATTTATGCAAACAAATGTTATGTTTTGTTGGTCTTGTTCTGTCACTGTTAAAATGTAAATTGAAACAATATTTTTCTTTCTTATTATAGAAGCTTTTTAAAGATTAATAATTAAAAATTCAAATCCACTGTTCTAAAATAATAATTTAAAAAAATATATAGATAGATAATCTAAATGAGTGTTTTTAGGTTTTCGTCAAGATTTACAGAGTCCTAATCAAAATGCATCAGGCAAATTTGTATTTTTCAATACCACAAAATACGTAGTGGAAGACGATCAAAGAAGGCCAATTTTGTTGAGAAAAATTCTTAAATACAAATCCATACAAAGAATTTCAATCTGTAGATATTCCTTTGAATATCTATATACAAATTTTTATCGAAGAGGACTGTATACTGTACATTTCCAGAAGTTTCGTTGTTTCTAGTTGCAGTGTAACGATTATAGAAGTTCTCTGCCAAATTAAGGAAAAGGGTTTCAAAGATTCAAAATTTGTCTTAATCCTTGTAGAAATATTTTCTTTAAAATAAAATATAATAATAAAATAATATCTTTAAATAAATAAACTATTTTAAAATGTCTAATAAAATAAACTACACTAGCAAAAAATAAATTCAAAGTAAAATAAATAAAATAAATCAAGAAACTGTCAGAAAAAATATGGCAACTTGATCTCTCAAATAAATTAATAAAAAAGGAGAAATAGCCCTATATCTATAATAGCATTTTTAATGGGAAATCACTATATACACTCCAGTTTTTATTTTATGTATAAACGCAAAAGAAGTCATTTCTTAAAAAAAAAAAAAGCAGAGCTAATTAATGTCTTAGAATATTTATACATATATATACATATATATATATATATATATATATATATATATATATATATATATATATATATATATATATATATAAGTTACAAGCATACAACCATTTATTGTATACTTAATGCAGAAACGTAAAACGAAAATAATTGCAAATTTGGCAAAAAATCACATTGAAATAAGAAAAAAGGAAATTTCGATCTTTCCCAATTTTTAAACGATAGCATTTAAAATTGATCGAAGCAACTCTCTAAAAAGGGTGGGAAAGTATTTGTCTCCGCGAAGTTCAATATTACGCGAATAAACCCCCTGGAAGACACATCGCTTCCTATTAGCTAAATTAGATCCATAATTAACCAAAGCAGCGTTATCAGCGGCTCCATAATTGGATTCCAAGGAACCCAAATATTTCCTTGTAGAATCGGCGATAGGCAGCCAGAAAATGGCACTCCTGTAATCGAAAATCCCTGTTTAATGCTCTTTGAGATCTACCTTTCAGCACCAAGGCAGCCCGTTATCTTTGGACCCCTCCTCACCCCCCCCCCCCTTTCAATATATTTTTTAACCCCTTTTCTTTCACTTTTACTTTCGCTTCATCATTGTCTTTTACTGTTCCTACTTGCACTGACCCGTTGCAAATCTAATTAATGGACCTGAGCTATTTTGCAAATTACTGTTCAGGGAAACCTAGCAACAAAGAGGGGATTCACCCCCCTTTTTATTTCTTTCTTTCCTCCCTCCCACATGCACCCGAGGCGTTTTGATTCATTTTTTTTTTTTACTTAGATATTTTTTCTTTACTTATAAGATTCAACCTTTTTACACATAAAAAGCGATAAAACTGATGAATTTTGATTCTCCGGGTCTCTAGCGGAATCTTTTGCTGATTCTTTTTGTTAAACTTAATTTTTTCCCTCAAGCGTCGACTCAATGTTTCGGATAGATTCCAAGTGTTTTAAATGCCAGGTAAAACTTCAAACAGTTTAACGGTCTTACATTTTTTTTTCAGTTTTCATTTTAGCTGGGTCATGATTTAAAAGAGTTATGTCTAACTGGAAAGCATGCAAGATATTATATTAAGTGTTTTTTTTCTATATTTAAACAAATCTTTCAAAGGCTACAACTGTTTTAAAAAAATGGAATATATATATATATATATATATATATATATATATATATATATATATATATATATATATATATATATATATATATATATGTATGTATATATACAATAATACCATTGAAAGATAATGAAAATGACCAGTAATATGAATAAATATATATATATATATAATAATAATAAATTATTATAGTACGGTTGGGTGGATAGATGTTAGAGTACGGAGGAGGGTGGCGTTGTCTGGATAATACACAATGGTTAATTTAAAAAACGGGCATTTGATTTATAACTACGTTGCTTGTACACATTTTATAATGGATGTTGATTCGATACTTTTATACTTATAATAGTGTAGTTATATTTATATATTTATTAATTCATATTAAATTTATTCATATTCATTAATATTTAATAAAGTTAACGATTAACTTGTATTTAAATTTTAGCCTACTCAGGAAATATCATATTAATTTATAATAGTATACTATCTTAAATGAGAATAAAATACATAATGAATGTATTTGTTATACCTAATGCTATGACAGTATGGATTTTAATTTGGTATTTTTTTTCCTCTATCCTTTTTAATTTGTTTCCTTTTGAACTTAATTGGTGTTCAATGGTTTATTTCTCGGTTTTCTGTGCGTGGTAGCTCCAAATTCATATTTTTTAGCTAATTTATGGCTAATATGAAGAAGAAACCATACATTATATTTGTGGAACTTAAGGCATTTGGGACCCGATAATTCTGTCTTAAGTTCTACAAATTTCCTTCATTCAATTTCTGTTATTCAATTTCTGCTGTTTTTTACTATGTTTTTGGAATATATATATAACCATTATATAATTACAATTCCTCATCTATTTCCAATTACTAAAATTAAATTAATAAATTTAGCTTCAATACATAACACTGACATTATACAAAATAAAGATGGAACCTTTAACTTGTAATACAAAATCAAGCACAATACCATTAATTCACTAACACATTGCGGACGATTAATCCATATAAAACATATAAAAAACCATCAAATTTTGATACAATAAATTATTAAAGACAAAAGATACAAATAACCATCTAAATATTGTTGAACAATTAAAAGACGTATACTAAACAAATAATAGATCAATTGGATGGATATAGCAGGAAGCTTATATAGCACTTAACTTCTTCAGGGGTACATGAAATACAAATTTAAGCAAAAACATACACTGTAAAAATAAATGTGTAAATTAGCCAATTTTACACACATATATGTGTGAATTTCTAAAATTGCACACTTGTCATAAAATTTACACATTTTTTGCAAAATTTTACACATTTTTATGTTTATTTAGACTATGAAACTAAGTGTGTAAAATGTTATCGCTTGAAGTACACAGACAACTGTGTAAATGTAGAAAAATGCCTGAATTTACACGAATTGGAGTGTTATTCTAATTTAAGCATAATTATATATACACGTAGAAGTGTGTAAATTTTTAAATTCACACACTTGTCATTAAAATTACACATTTTGTACAAAAAATTACCTGTTGTTATGTGTATTTAGTTTATGACATTAATGATGTAAGTTGTTATCGTTTGATAGACTCAGACAAGTGTGTAAATGTAAAAAATACCTGGATTTACAAGAATTGTACTGTTACATGTAGTTATAAGTGTGCAAATCTTAACAGACAGTGTATAAATTACAAATAATAATAATAATAATAACAAGATTCAAAATGCACATTTTATTTTAATTATTCCGTTGCATAAATACAGTACTGTAACAGCATTTTGAAAATAAGGAACTGAAAGACTTTATTTATTTATTTATTTATTTTTTTTTTGCAAGGGGTCCTTCTCTTCTGATTCTCCCCCCCCCCCCTCCCATTACCAATAAATTGGAAACACGTGAACATTTAAATGAAAACATAATTAACTAGTCGGATGTGGCAAACCCAAAACTTTCTTCGATCTCATACATGTTAATACTTCCTAAAAAATGCCGCATAGCAGCGCCGCCGGTTAGGCGATTTACGCCAAAATCTAATCAGCAACAACTTACGTCAACTTCTAATTGAATTTCTTAGCAGTGGCAACTGTTGGGCAATTTACACCAAAGACTTATCAGGATCAATTTATGTCAGGGACTAACTAAATCTAAAGTTTGATGAAAATTCATACATTAGTTCTTGAGATACAGCTATTGCGGAAATCGTAAAAAATGCAGCATAGTACTTGTTGAGCCACCTGTTGGGCGATTTACACCAAAAACTAAACAGCACTAATTTATATCAGGGACTAACTGTATCTGAAGTTTGATGAAAATTCGCGTATTAGTCCTTGCGATAGAGCTATTGCGATAATCATGAATAATGCAGCATAGCAGCGCCACCAGCTGGGCGATTTACACCAAAAAGCAATCAGCACCAATTTATATCAGGGACTAACTGAATCTAAGGTTTTATTAAATTCTGTTCATTGAGATATAGCGCCCAGAAAATTTGGGTCACATACAGACAGACAGACTCACAGACAGACTTTTTGTAAAAACATGTTTTTCGGGATCTCTGACCCCTAAAACGTGTAAATCCGTCGAAAACCGGAATTCGAAATTTTTCACGAATCCAATACTTTCTTCTTGTAAAGATAGAAGGAAGTAAAAATTGTCTTCTGAAAGGGATTCAGAAGACACTGTGATGTCACTGCGACGTCAGTGCCAGCCATGTGTTCATGTTACAGCTGTGACCAACATAAGCATTTACAAGGAAAGAGAAATAGAAATTATCTTCTGCAAGGAATTCGAGGATGTTGGTTGTGACAAAGGGGTGGGTGGGTGGGGGGGGGGGGTAACATGCCAGGAAATATTTTTAGTTCCTTTTTCTTTTAAAACTTAATAATTCTATAGTCACTTAGAGAAGAATATGGGGAGGGGGGGGGGAGTGTTAAATTCTTTTAAATAGTTCGGGGGAAAATATTGTAACAACTTTTTTTTTCAATTGAAACTCGTTGATTGCCCCTTCGTTTTTGAATTTGATTTATTTAATGCCTGATTAAAAAAAGAGGGATATTACTATTTTGAAAAAACGTAGCATTCAAACAATTTTAATGAAAATATGCGGAATAAATAGGCCAACATGTAATCTTTTGCTGTAACATAAAGATTTTTCATGTATACATGCAAGCATATTATATTTTAAAGGACTTTATTACGTAGGTAATTAAAATTAATAATAATAATATATATACATATATTAAACTTTCTGTTATATACTATATATACATATACGAGTATATGTGTCAGTGTGTGTTTGTTTGCTTGTGTGTGTGTGCTATACGTTCGAAATTATGTTTCATTTATTGAATTATTGAAAAAGTTCAGTAACGAAAATTTAACTAGAATATCATACTGTTATACAGTGTTTACTATCACAAGAAAACTTATAAACAATACCGTAGAAAACACCTGCTTTAATTCAAAACCCGCCATTTGCAGCTGCGCAGACGATCGAGTCAGATGAGACTTGTGTCTTAGAACAATTGTTTTATTTAGCCTGCTGAAATATCAAAAATATATTTTTTATTCTAATTTAATGGAAGCAATTAGTTTGTAAAGACAAACGTATCCGGACAACATTACAGTATTAAAATTACGATAACGTGTGATGCATCTGATCACTTTTTGTACGAATGTTGACATGAACTTTTCTTTGAGATTCGGACAGAAAAAAATGGATTACCATTAATGAGGTACGTAACTTAGTGAACACATTTTTAAATCATTCCTTATAATCATTGCTCACAGTAAAAACAACTGACAGACTGTTTTCTTTGAATTGTTAGCAATTGCAACGTTTGAATGCATAGAACTTAGGATTATCACATTTTTTTTTTCTTTTTACACTGGTAAACTGTAAAGTGTTGAACCCGATTCTTCGTTTTTCAATATTTTTGTTGAATGTAACGCTTCTTTTCCGGATTTTATACAATCGGGAATTTCTCGTCTGGCCTTATTCACCGTGACAACTAAACTCATCCGTCTTTCCTTTAGTTTCTTAGCCAACTCAAGAGAAGTAAAAAAAATTGTCAACTGTGACATTTCTTCCCATATTTTTAAAGGGTTCTATTATTTTTAAAACCACATACTCAGAAAGTCTCTGGCTTTCATCTCGTTCTTAATTTTTTCCTAGGTAGGGAAATGCGTTCAAAATATACTTACATTCTAAATCTGCAATCCAAAATTTTTGTCCGTATTTATCAGGTTTTGATGCTATAAACTAAGTAAATAGACAGCGGGTCTTACTAGGAAATAGCTGTTCATCAATTGTTATGTTCTGGCCTGGTTTGTAACAGCTTATGCAGTTTTCAATAAAACGATTCCATACTTCCGAAATCATTGCGAATTTATCCTGTTTTGTCCGATTACTGCGCGTTGATTTGATATCAAATCTCAAAAATCTTGATATTTCACAAAATTTGTCTCTGGACATGGTTTCTTTACAAAAATTTATACCCCATGCAGTAGACCATAATGAATGAAGTTCCAGATTACTAGCTCCTGAAACTCCTCGTGCATACAAAATCGAAATGTAAGCAAACAAGTTCCTGTTTTGAAAGAGACCAAACATCGTTTTCTAATACTCGACGAGCTTCTGCGTTTGTGCATTTTATTACATGCTCTAAAACTGCTCTGTCTATAAAAAGCAACCAAGCACTCAAAACACTGTCATCATTCACATTTCTTTTTGCATAATTAGCAGATTCATCATGCATGTCGGATAATTCTCCGCCATCTGATTCATTATCTGACAATTCTCTTAGAAGCGCGGTTATATCTTCAGCAGTAAGCCCTCTCTTACGAGACATTTTAAGTTTTATTCATAGAAAGTATCAAGAACAAATAAAATCTCACAAAAATTCTACTAGTCATAACTCATAAGCAACCACGCATGTAGTACCCTTGTGAGAAATGAAATCGCAGCGGCAGGTGTTGATGCATTTGAAACAGATCACGTGATGACCAGGTGTCAAAAGCCCTTCCAAGACTCCCCTTCTATACACAATGGAACGACCGCACAGAAGAACGAAATTAAAAATTAATAGAGGAATTGAAATTATTGCCGTGTCCAGTTGACACCAGACCGGCGTTATAGGTAAGTCTATCAGTAATCTAAGTTTGAATAAAGCTAATTCCACAAAACTTTCTATGTGACTTCTTCCTACATATTTAATAAAAGTCAAGAGAAATAAAAATAATCCATCAAAATTTAAAGATTTTATAACAGAATTTACAGTGGCGGTCAAAAGTTTCCGGCCAGTTAGTTTCTTTGATTTGTTTGACAGAACGTTTCAGCGAAGAAGAAACACAATTGCTCCAAAAATTAGGAATAAGCAAATTACCTCTGACCACGTGATCATTTTGACTGGATACTTAAGGTACTTGATGCAAAGGGGAGGAATTCGAAATTTGCGCATGCAAAAGTTTCCGGCCATTCGTCATCCATTAGTTTTTGCTATCGCTAAAGTGTTTTTTTTTTTTGGCCATGTTTGTTAATTAATCAACGTGAATAACGTATTTGAAATTCAAAAATGAAAAGTTTAAAAATTTATTATTCCTAAACGAGTGATTTGTTTGTCGCTAAAGAGACAATCCGCTCGTGAGATTGCGGCAAAGTTGTCGGTCGAAAAATTTGCTGTAAACGATATTTAAAAAATATATAAAGATAGTCATGGCCTTCGGAACTTGCCACGATCCGGGGGACCCCGGAAAACGATTATTCTTGTGGACAGAATTATCAGAAGAAAAGCAGTTGATGACCCGCGTAAAAATGCCGCTGCAATTCCACGATATTTATGGTGTTAAAATATTGCTGAAACAAGTCTGTCTACAGTGTCAAGACGCTTATGTGACGTAGAACTTTATGGAACAGTCGGTATTAAAAAACCCTTCCTAAGTAAAAAAAAATTCAGAGGACCCGACTGGCGTTTGCCAAGGAATACAAAGACTGGTCAAGTGAAAACTGGAAAAAGTACTATTTTCCGATGAATCGACGTTCAATCTTTTCGGGAGTGATAAAAGGCATTACAACCGACGACCTAAAAACAAAAGATAAGATGCGAGATCTATTATTCTTACAATGAAGCATGGCGAAGGACACGTTATGCCGAGGGGAGCATTTTCTGGAAAATGTGCCTGTCCGTTATTTGAAATCCGCGGCAAGATGAATAGTCAATGCATAAGGATATCTTGCAAGGTCATTTGCTGCCTTATTGGAGGAAAAATTGTAATAGCAACTATTTGTTTCATCATAAAAACGGCCAAAAGCATACATGCAAGCTCGTCAAGCAGTGGCTTTTGCACAAAAAAATTCCGCTTTTGAAATAGACAGCCCAATCATCGGATCTGAATCCAATAGAATATCTTTGAAACTAACTTGAAAACATGCGCGCGCAGATTCTTCGCTGGTGGAGACGATCGCTGCGCTCCTAGTTAGTGTGCTGTAAACTATACAATTGTCCTGTTTTCAAAGTCAAGAACCGCGCGAGCGTCGTTCCTTAGAGATGTCGTCGCTTTTCCTGTAATCGCTTTGCCCTAACTCCCCTCGAGGTTCGTAAAATCTCAGCTAAGACACCCTGTATATATATATATATATATATATATACATAGAGGAGACTAGGGAGAGTTGACCCACTTTTTACAACATGATTTTTTATTTTT
Source organism: Maratus speciosus (assembly GCA_963932465.1). Lineage (NCBI taxonomy): Eukaryota > Metazoa > Arthropoda > Arachnida > Araneae > Salticidae > Maratus > Maratus speciosus. The sequence goes on from OZ010796.1 coordinate 375,528,298, forward strand.
TAAATATTGATCGTAGAATAAAGTTCTATATATCATTTTATTCGTTATACAATCAGTTATCAAAATAAAATTGCTACGTAAGTGTAACATATAATAAATTCGAAAAATTATTGATTTTAATCATGAAAAAATAATGGGTCAAGGCTCCCCACGTATGGGAGGGTTGACCCACTATATGGGAGGCTTGACCAACTTTGTTTTATATTGCAATATTTGTGAAGAGAAATAAAATCAGTTTAAACAAAGCAAAATAACTTTATGCTACATGCTTTAATTATTATAAGAAAAAATATTTTTTTAAATATGATGCTTAAACAAACCTGTTGAAACGCAATCGCAAGTCAGAGGAGACAAATTTTGTTTTAAACTGGATTTTGTATGATAAGGTATAATTGTGCAGCAGGGAAAATGAAATTTTAACATTTAAGGCAGTATTCTGTTAGAGACAGTTTCCGTTTTCATAGTGTTTCGTGTTATTGTGTCCGGATTTAGGAGCAACTGTCCCGTTTTTTTTTTGTCTCCTTGTCCTATTTTTTGTGACACTCGACCTGACAACTCTAGTTGTTGTATAGTTTGACTTCATCTCACTGTATTCACCCTGGTGAAATTTGTCAACATACATTCCTAAAGTTTTTCGATCCATGCTATGTTCTTTTGCAGCCGCATGAGCACATAACTTATCATTAACACGATTTAAAGCTTTAAGTAACAAAGCACTTTCAGTATAAAATGTTAAAATAATCGGCTGGCACCGGAATTTACGAACAAATTTATTTGGAAATAAGAAAAACGCTATATTTCACATACAGATTAAATGGAAAAGATTTTAGCAAAATTCTGGTGCCATTGTGACGTTTCGGAATTAAAATTAAGTGGTTTTATAAACATATCACTGCTCCTGATAGGGTTAAAACTGTTGTTTTCATCCTTTCTAGTCTTTCCCACTGTTTCTATTTCCCTATTGTAAGTAATATTTAAATGGAAAAAAGTTCCTAACAACTTTCCCGATTTCTAGCAATTTTTCACATCTTATGAAAAGTCAGTTAAATTTTAGTCAGTTTTAAACATTATCTTTTCCATCACACCATTTTACTGTAGCTTTACAGAATAAATTTACATTATTTTATATATATAAGCATTAACTTTTCATTAAGCACAGTGTATAATAAAAAGATTTCCAAAACCACTTAATTAAGGGATTCTTGAGCATCTGGTCAACCCTCCCTCACATTGACTGGGTCAAGCCTCCCTGCATAGACCTTTTCTAAAGAATAGCACATTGTTATGTTAAGCCTAACTTACTCTACACTTTTTATACCTGGAATGAAAGCTCTATATTTCTGCATTACTTTAAACCTACTTACTTAAATTTCTATAATATAATTTATCTGAAAAAAGCTTACAAAATATTTCTAAAAAACACAACTTTTAGGTTGAAAACCCTCACAACTGATTTTTTCCGCACCAATTTTGATTATCTCTATGAAACGAAGACTGTTGTTTGAGCATTCCAGTAGCTTTGATTGACACCTATTGATAAAACTGTGAAATTCTTTTAAATATGAAAATTGATGGGTGTGTTAAGCCTCTCGTATGGTCAGACGTCCCTAGTCTCCCCTATATATATATATATATAATGTTTTTTAACTTTTTTTAGCTATCCCTACCTCAACCCTCCATAATGTATTTTCATTTTATAATTATTTGATAAAAGTTGATAATGTATGTAAAACTTATACACATGTACTTTATTTATGAATTTTATTTATGTATTTATAATTTTTTCAGCAATCCGCATTCCACCCTCCATAATAGTGTTTTCGATTTTATAATTTTTTTACATATTATATGCCTATACTGGTAAAAAGCAGAAAAAAGGAATATTAATATTTGATTCATGCAGAAATAAAAGAGACGAGATAATTATAAGACAATGCTAATTGCTTTGATTTAAATATACCAGGTCGTATGAATTGGGAGGAACATAAACGCTTGATACGATGACTATGATTAAGTAGAATATTTCTATAAACTGAAATATGTAACATGCAGGGTGTCCACTCTCAACGGTGTCCAATCGCTAATTCTTAAACCGTTAGGCATAGACATATAGTTCCAATTACAAAAAATGTTTCAAATGAGGTAAAGAAGTATTTTAAAAGAGATTTGGATCAATATAGACATTTCTTAAAAAAATACGAAATTTAAATTTTTATATTGTCACTCGGTCCCATAAGATATATTATGTAAAAATATCCTATTACACTGAAAAGTAAGACAAAAAAATCCCATTCTTCTAGGATTAAAACTGACAGAGTAATAGCTATTTAAAGTTGAAGCATCTTTTTTTCTGCGAAATAGGGGTCATTCGCAAATGTATTATAAACATAAAATAATTTTCAGATATTAAAAAAAATAATAGTTGAGAGTAAAATTAACATTACAATATAAATTTGAAATTTATATTTTTCTGTTAAGAAAATATACAACTTGTACTAAAAATATAAGTTAAAACATAACAGAATTTTTGTTAAATGAAATGATAAAAAGCAACAGTCGCATTTCTTTACAAAATGATACATATTTTTGAATACTATTAGATTATCTAATATAAAACTTAAATTAATAAAAATTTCAGTTATCTAAAAACTAGCTTAAAGTGACTCCTTTCTGCTGCAATGCATAATGTACATGCGAAATAAATCCTTCTAATACTTTAAGCGCTTTCTGTACGATCCCTCAAATCATGGCCGAGCCCATCTGTTTTCAGATGTTAATATTGGCATAAGCCATTTAATTCAAATTTTCAGTCATGAAACTTTGAGCGAGAAAACTGATCGAGTTAACTCAGTCAATTTTAGCATTAGATGAATGAGACTCTTTTTGTCTAACTTGTTAGTGTAATAGTAAATTTTTACCAAATATTTCTTATAGGATCGTGGACAGCATAAAAATTTTAATTTCATAACTTTTAAGAAATGTTTTTATTGATCAAAAATAATTTTTAAATATTTTTTAAACTCATTTAAAACATTTTTGCAATTGGAACTATATGAGTATGAGTAACAGTTTAGAAATTAGTCATTGGACACCGTTGAGAGTGGATATCCTGTATTAAAGCTATTCTCAAATCCAAATGGGCTACTTTCTGTCACTTTTTTAAATTAATTTTTGTTTCCGAAGCACATGAATTTGGCAGGTGTTGTTATTTAAAAACTATGTAATCGAAACACGTTTTCCATTTTTTGGTAAACGCAAAAGATTTTTCAGAAAATACTGTCAAAGAGAATACCGGTGAAAAACTGGTCTTCACGTGACAATAATTTCTTATAACTCGATAAGAAATTTATTAATCAAAAAATGAAAAACTCATTTCGATTCAAAAATGCTTCAATATTCAAGCCTGTCAGTTTTATGCCTTTACGTTTAAAAATGAGTCAGGAAATGTGTCTGTAAGTTTCATGTTGTTGAGCAGGAGATTTGAGAACCGCCTTAAGACTGGATTTACATTTGTTATCTGATACAGTCACAAAACATTCTGTGAATAGTTAAACTCTAAATTGGATAGAGTATGTAACCTCCGTTAAGTTTAAGTTGAAAGAAGGGTTTACTTGCATGCGTTTTAAAATAGAAATTTTGTAATAAATGGTACAAATTTAGATTCTAAAGTTGCTATAGCATATGGAGTATGCTAATAAAGCTGATTTTTTTTTTTTTTTATCTATTTCAAAGGCAGTATTATGTTCCTTTACTGTTGAAAACTCAACAGAATTTCAAATAATTTTATTTGAAAATAAGTAAATGCAGTAAAATGAAAAACTGATAAATTATAAAAACAAAAGTTTATTCAGAAATTCTCATACAAATTTTGATTAAAATTAAGTGGTTTAAGGTATTAGAATAGTATACAGTAAGGTATTAGAAAAGTTGAGTCAAAAATTTGTTTAAATTACTTAAACAAAGCAAAGAAAATATACACGAACTGTGGTCTTAAATTCTGAAAATTTCCCTAAATTTTGTTTATATTTTATAATTTTGAAGTAATTTTTCAGTTGAAATAAAATATCTAAACTTGAAGATTAAAATTAGAGTTGTGGAAAAAAGTATTTTTATTTATTATTGGTAAGACATCAGCTTATCACAATCCCTTTCCTCCAAAAAAACAAAAAAAACAAACAGCCTTGCACACCTCTCCTGCCACGTTTCGTTCTACCGCCGCCAATGGAAATTTAATTTATATGCTTTGGATTGAAATAAAATATTGTTAATTGCTTCTTTTTATTTAAGGATAGCGCTAAATATTAAATTTCCAAGCAGAAACATTAAGCTGTTTCCGCAATGTTTTTATTCTTGAAAATAATAGAAATCCCTAATCGTAATTAAAGTACACTCCAAATTGTAAGATGTAAATCCCTATTAGTGTGATCTACGCATTCCTTGAGATACTTTAACCACTTAACAATTTTATTTTTATGAATAAACATGCTATGTTAGTGAATAAAAAATATTTCTAACGAGTTAATTTTATTACTGTTCTGAACTTTAAGTGCGTTTTGTATAAAAATATTTTGTATTATTTACGACATGTGAAATTTTTTCTAAAAATTCGCGCATGCGTAAAAAAATCCATCGTGAAGTCTGACAAAAAAAAAAAAAAAAAAGTGTTAAAAGAGACGAGGTTTCACAGCGGCGATTGTGATTGAAAAAAAAATAAAAAGACTTGATACTGCAAAAGTTTTACACTTAAAATATGAAAATACGGCAATTTGAATTAATGGAAAGTGTAATGTAAATCATTTCATATCTCATAAAAATTCGTCCCCGAGCTTTGTCTCCTTTTTTCAGCATTTTTTTCTTTAATCATTAGAGGACAATGTGTTTATGAGAAAAACAAATCTCTGATTAAAGATAACATTTTTATTCACAAATGCTTTTAATTATGATATGGCGATTATTATTATGGGGAAATTATATAATAGTTGTGTAGAAACTTATTATTATTATTTTTTTTGTATTATTCTCAGAATCTCTCATTTATTTTTTTAATTTCCTTTACTGACTTTATAATACTCTCAAGCACTGAAATATCCTTATATATATATAGATATTTGTATATTTGGAAAACATATAAACTCTTTTACATTCGGAAGATTTTATCTATTTATTTTCTTCAAACCAAAATTTTTGTTAACGCATATCAATATATTTCCAGATAGATTTTTAAGGGACTCGTATACATACATCAAAATATTTTTGTCTTTTATATTAAAATACGAAGTTTTATTTGAAGCAGAGTCACACGTCAAATACTTGAACATTAATTTTGGATATTAAGTGTGCCCTAAAGATTCCAAGCGATAAATCTAGATACTAGAGGTACAATACCTTAGGCAAACATTTATAGCCTTAGTATAATCTTCAGTATTATTCATAGATCATCATCATGCATCATTCAATATAAATTAGGGAAATGGAGTCTCTCTTTTTTTTTCTTTTCATCTCTAAAATATATTTCTATTCTTTATTTTCTTCCAAATCATTTTTTGTCCTTTATTACAATCTGTCCGATCATTTTTATTCAGATCGAGTTGTTTTTCTGATAAAAAATTACCTTATTTTAATAGGCCATTTCTTTTTATACCACGAATGGGTTGACTTATTAAAAATCAATAGGCTTATTTACCTGATTAAAATGTAACCAATATTTTCATACAATGAAACTTTCTAATGAAGGAGAATTTTCTAAATTATTTTAATATGTATGCAGGGGATGACTACCGCAGTGGCAAACTTCCAGCACTATTTTACTATGGAATTTTTCACCTTATTTAAATGTAGAATTTCTGTCTTAAATAAGGCAAAATTTTCTGATTTAAAATACTGGTGGTAAGAACTAAAAGATCTTCTTAAAACACCATTAAAAACTATTAAATGAGCAAAAAATGGTGTTTTAAGAAGATCTTTTAGTTCTTATTGTTTCACTCCAGTTTCAACTTATTTTCTTTTAACTGATGGTAGTTTGGCCCTGTGTTAATCAGGCTCTGTGTGTAAGATCATATAATTTATTTTGATACATGTCCTTTTTCGAAATGCTTTGACAAAAGTCTTGCATATTCGTGGAGAAACAAAGGATTTTTCATGGACTTTGCGTATGAGCATAAATTTAAGAAAATGATAAAGGTATTAACCTTTTAGAAATGCTTACATTATTTACATGATTTTTTTTTTTTTTTTTTTTTTTTAACAATTATAATTGAAAATATATTTTGTGTTCATAACTGAAGGAAACCTTTTTCAGACATTTTTTTATCGTTTTTAAAATTGAAGATATTGAATTAAGTTTAATGTTACAAAAGAAACATTGCTTTTCTTTTCTTTTCTTTTTTTTTTCTCTCGTTTGTCATTTTGTAAAAGTTTCTTGCTTAATATGACAGGCTATAATAATATCGCATAATAGCAATAGGAACAGAAATTAGCTTAACTCGCGAGCCTTGGGAACAGAAAATTTATCTTTTTCATGGAAGCAATCCAGTTTCTAGTGTTTTTTATAAGTAGTTAAAATAATCAGTTTATAGTCGCCTTTCTTTACTTCGGCGTACAAAAACAACGACGCTATGTCAGGAATTGCCTCTGCAATGTCGTCGCTCCATCAAAGTAACCTTTCACTCTTATTCATCTTTCAAGGAATATCGGAGAGTGGGATAATTAATAAAATTCGATTAGATAACAAATAAATTCGATACAGAAGTTAAATTTAGTATGAGTGGGATGGCGAGTAGGGGAATCAAACATAGTAGATGTCCTGATAAGTCGGGTTAGAGATCACAAAAGAAAATCAAATAAAAATACCAAAAATGGGCTTTCTGTTGGGTTGTTTACCTTTTGACTTAAAAACTATTTCAGCCAAGTTATAAAACTTGTTGAGATATGTAACCCCTGACAGAAATATTAAAACTTTTTTTGAGCTCATTTCAATACATTAAACTCTCTCTTTCAAAGTTTCGAGAAGTGCTTCTACAAAGAACAGAATATATTGAATATTTGCGGTTTAGCCTCTCCTAATTGCTACTTCTACAGTGTATGTGTAATCCTTGTGCGGACTTCATCTACGATTGGACTTTGACTTTTTCCTTTACGTATTCTATCAGAACTGCTATTGCTGTCTATGTGTGATGTTGTGCTTACCAGGCTCCGAGAAGAATTTTCTTCTCCCAGTTCTTTTACCATTTAATATAATATAATAATCAAGAAATTTTAAATAAACATATTGTGGATTTATATATACCTCATCACTTCAATTCAAATCCCATCCACGACACGAAAATTATAATAATACAAATATAATAATATTTTTTCTGTTTTACACTTTAGATAAATATTGTGAAATATAAAGCAACCGAGCAATGGCAGATATATTACGGATCTAGATAAAACGGGATTGGGGCGAAAATAGCGCTACTGAGCACCAGGTAAGAAATATCTTTTCCTGTTTTTATTTACTATTGTAGAAAATTTGAAAAGAAAGAAAAGGATGCACACTCGAATTTTTGAATAGAAATATTATTTATAAAAAAACTTATTAATGGTCATACTGTCACATAGACATATATATACTTTATCAACGATTATAATTACTCTACCGCTCACTTCTTTCACTATTTGCATTGATTTTTGCAACCAGATAGAAAAGTGATTGTTGGTTCTCGTTATATTTTCTCGCTTTCCAAACTGAATCCCCGGTGACATTTTTGGTCGAAGTTTAGTTTTGTATGTACTTTTCAGTCGATAATTTAGGATTTAGGATTCGTATCATAGCACTTTTCATGAATTATAACCATACGCGAAACTGTAGATTGGAGGTACTTTTTTTTAAATACTTCAGACGTTATGATGTTTTAAAAATCACTCAAAGGATAACAACGAAGCACATGTAAAGATTCATTTACAAATAGTCTAAAATCTAAGCATTCAAATAGAAATGCAATTTGCAGCACTTACTAATGACTTACGACTTACACTGATTGTTTAACTTTGTAGATATACACTCTTAAAACGAAAGAGCCAAAATAACTCAAGTTGAGCCGAAATCCACTCATCTCATGACTTGAAAGTCAGCTTCTCATAAAGAGTTGAAACAACTCGAGTGAATGAGTTGTTTTTAAGCAACTCATGATTGAGTGATCTCTATTTTACTCATACTTGAGTGAAATCAACTCAATGAAGGTAAAATCCAGTAGCACTTGAGTGATTTGTAACCAACTCATACTTGAGTGAAATTGAGTCATTTAAGACTAAATTCAGTCGCACTTGACTGATTTGTAATCAACTCATACTTGAGTGAAATGAAGTTATTTAAGAATAAATCAGGTAGCTCTTGAGTAATTTGTAACCAACTCACACTTGAGTGAAATTAAGTCATTTAAGACTAAATCTGGTCGTACTTGAGTGAAATGGAATCCCTTTGAGACTAAATTCAGTAACACTTGTGTGATCTGTAGCCAACTCATATTTGAGTGAAATGAAATAATTTAAGCCTAAATCCAGTACCACTTGTGATTTATAATCAATTCAAACTTGAGTGAAATGAGGTCATTTCAGATTTAATCCAGTAGTTCTTGGGCAATTTGTAACAATTCATACAAGGATTAAATCAACTCATTTAAGAGTTCATGCAATGAACTCTTAAATGATGTTCTTAAAATGCAAAATCCCGAGTGATTTTTAATAAACTCATTCATAAGAACTCGCTCAAAATTACAAAAAAAAAAAACCTTGAGCGATTTCTAATTAACTGATTAAATAAAATCATGTCATTTTAAATGAAATTCAGTAACCTGTGATTGATTTTTATCAATGAAATTCAAAATAACACAGAATTCTTGCTACATTTTCAAATTAAAATAATAAATAACTAATTTTATATTCCTTCATACTGGTTTATATAATTGTATTAATTTTTGATTGAAAAAAAAATATGATTTATAACTAAAAATTACAATTAAACCAATCTTAAGTATTTAACGTAAATAAAAAAAAAAAAAAAAAAAAAAAATTGAAAAAATATCTAAATGTAAACTTGAAATCACCAAGGAAAGGAAAAATCCCAATGACAACTTTTAAAAGCTGACTTCTCAAATCCAAAAGGGCAACTTTCTGACATAAGTTTTAATTTATTTTTGATCGAAAATGCATGAAACTAGCTGGGTGTTCAGAAACTATGTAATCAAGCTGCTTTTTTCATTTTTTTGCAAACGCAATACATCTTTCAGAAAATAGTGTCAAAGTGGATGTTTTAAACTTAATTTCTGCATGAAAGGAGAAAAAACACTCAAGAGCGGGCGAAAACGTGTTTGTCACGTGAACAAAATCGTTTATAACTCAATAGGTAATTTATTGATTTAAAAAAAATGGAAAATTCAATTCCAAATAGCTTTCATAACCAGGCTTTCCAATTTTATATCTTTCCATTAAAAAATGAATTTGTAAATGTATCAAAACGTTTTGTGCTTGTTGAGCAGAGCCATTAAGAATAGCCTTAAGATCCTACACTAGTCGCTGAAAAAGTATAGAAGGGCGATTCCGTGCAGAGTGTCACATGTAATGAGGGCTTTAATTTTCATTTATTTATCAAATTTTAATGCTAATTCTGATTTTAAGTGGTATGGGAAATAAGTTATAACCATATTTTTTAGTTTAAATGTGTGGAAATAAAACTCCCAGAAATATATCAGTAAATTTCATTACGCAAAATGTGCTTTTTTCCGAAGTAGGAAAAAAGCACATTTTGAGTAATGTAATTAAATAATATACTTCTGTGAGGTTTATTGCCACACATTTAAATTTAAAAATACGGTAACTTATTTACCATACCACTTAAAATCAGAATTAACATTAAAATTTAATAAATAATAAATAATTGAATAAATGCAAATTAAAGCCTGCGTTATGTGTGTGACACTCTCAATGGAATCGCCCAGAAATGATGGTGTTAATCCTATGGAGAAGTTATTTTCAAATACATTGTTTGGATTTATATATATATATAGATATAATTTTTTTTATTTGGGGGGGGGGGGGCAGCCATAGGATCTTTATGCAGGCTTATTTTTAATTTTGCAATTTTGGTTAGTTTTTTAATACAGTAGACGATTTTACGAACTGGTGTACTGGTCCCGCCCAGCATCTCGCTGAACTAATGTTACTCCCATTTACGAACTTTTGACTTTATGAACACATATGAGTCCCATCGAGCATTTACTGTATTAAGATATCAATTTTAGAATCAGTTCCGAAAATTAAAGTATTTAATATAAAATATAAAACCTAAGTTAAAAAAGTAAAAACTAGCCAGCATATAGATTGTCTTCAGCTATCATATGCAAAAAGAAGCCTGTACAAATATTAAAATCCAAGCAAGATATTTGAAAATAACTTCCCCGTGGAACTAACATTATCACAAGTGTTGTCACACTGCTATTGTTAGGCTGTAATAAGTAAAACAATATATTTCAAAAAAGATAAACACTAACCCATTATATACTTTGTTGTAATTATCCCTTGATTTAAATCGCACTACTTCTTAAATTGACTAACTTTTAAAGAAATATTAATTGTTAAGCTTTTTTATGCTAATTAATTAGCACTTGCTAAATGTCAATTTAAAGCAGTTCATATATTTACAAATAAATTATGCACCAAAATAACTTTAGAAATGGATCAACTTAATTCTTTATATCATTTAAAACATTTGTTGAAACTTGAAATTATGTTCAAGTATAACTTTAAAATTTAGCTACTGGGTTAGAAGGAACAATGTCTTGATTGGATAAATACCAACCTATTAGGTACTATCTTGCAGTTATTCTTTTTTAATCTTGTTTTGTTGCAATTGACCATTGATTTTATCCAATGTTTCTTAAATCTACTAACTTTTAAAGAAATGTAAAACTTTAAAATGGCATAAGATTGTAGCTTTTTATGCCAAAAGCAGGAGCCAAATATGGAATTTAGAATATCGTTGGGGAAAGAAACAACATTATTTACTAACAATTTTATTGAACAAAAAGAAAAAACAAATGTAGCATTGATAGCAATTTTAACAACAGATGGAGTGTTTTGACAACACCTTTAACTGGACATGTAAATATTTTTATTTAAAATTTTCTTGTCAAGACAAGAAAATATGTATTATTCTCTGCTGAAGATCCTTGAGAGATTCGATAGGGTTGTTGAATTCCACTCCTCGCAGCGGAATTGCATTCCTCCATGAGGTCACTATTCTCCTGTGTTAAAAGAAAATATTGAAATTAAGTTAAATAGCAATAATTGTAATGCAAAGGATTATGAATCTTTTAAAATATTAGTTTTTAGATTAAAGTAAATATAAATAAATTCTTAAAGTCTTAAGCAACTTCTTAAAATATTGTTGAACATTCACCTTTGTTACCATTTTCAAAATGTACACAAACATATCTTTTTAAACAATAATTGGGGGGGGGGGGGGTGAAATGAAACTTTAAAAATTAAATTTATTCTAAATATGAATATATATATAAGGGGTCGTTCCAAGCAAAATTTAGGGCCCTTTCACAAAAATCTAATAAAATAGGCCCCTTTGTAACATTCTTTTTCACACAAACTGTTTTAAAATGTGTAAATTGTAAATAAAACCAGCTCACTGAAAACAAACTTTACCAAGGGGATTTAAAGAAGTTTTGTCAAAGTCTTCATTTAAATTTGAGTAACATGATTTCAACTTTCATTACAAAATGTTATTTATCACAAAAATAACTTACTTTTCACAAAATGGGCCCCAAAAATAAAAACCTACACACACACAAAACCGCCTCCCCATGCATATTCTTAAAAAACATACACTAAAACTTTTAGCTTTATATAAAGTTACACCACTGAAAATTCGGCTAATTGTGAATAAAATGGAAAATGAAACCATCTGTGCAATCACACTTACCCACTTGTTTATCATGTTTCTTCTGATTAGGGTGTAAAAAAATCATGATTTTTTTTTTTTAAATAAAAAAAATCTGATTTTTTTTTTATTTAAATCTGATTTTTTTTTTTTTTTTTTTTTTACCTGTGTTAAAATATTAACATCTACCAAGAATTAAGCATTTCAAAAATGAATAACCCTCCAATTACTAACATAATCTATGTTTTTTTGCTTTAATTAATAAAATTTTAATTATAAAATTATAGAAATTACAAAAAACTGCAAATAAAAAATTTCTTTAGTAACATACAGCATTATGTGAATTAATATTTTATAATAATTATGTAAACCAATATTAAATACTGCTTATATTTTAAAGTTATTGATAAATTGCATTTAATTTTAAATTGATGATACAGATTAAATTTTGTAATTATTAAACAATTAACTGTTTAATTAAGAACACAATCTACATTTTTGAAAAAAAAAGGTTGAAAAAAGGTGTTAAATAATAGTTTGATAAATTCATAAAGCAGCCAGTAATTTTACACAGGTTTTAAAGCGTATGTCTATCAAATTGATCAAAAATTGTAGCAATGTATACAGCAAACTTACACATAATTTATAAATAGAGTACAAAAATTGTATTTTTGAAATTTAAATCAGATATTTTTCCCCACAACATTAAAATATTTGAATAGCTACTAAATATTATAATGTATTAAAGTTATTTAACATTTAGTTAGATTTTTTTAAATGTATAATAACATCTTTTTACACAGTTTAATATTTTTATAATTAACAATAACAAATATTACATTTTTTACAAGTGATTTAGTGATCGTTTTCATTATTGATTATCATGCTTTTTCACAACATTTTAAAAAATCAGAAAATATGTGATTTTATCATCTGATTTAAATCAATTGATTTAAAATCATTGACACTATTGCTGTGTTTATTGTATATAAAATAATAACTTGATTATTAAAAGGAAATTATGACATTGAAAGTTATATTAGATTTAAATATTTTTAAATTAAATGCTTTTTATGTTTGTTAGACAAAAAAACATGGTTTTTACAAACTTACTGTACTTAAAATTTTTCGCAATACTCAGGAATTATACTTGGAAACAATTATTTAAAGCTTTGTTTTGTGTATTCATAAGTCACAATAATTTGAATACTTTTTTATGTCATTTTAAACAGTAAAAAATTTTTGATTTTAATCAATGATTTTTTTAAAAAAAAAATCACTTGATTAAAATCATGATTTAAACCGTTGACACCCTACTTCTGATACAATCTTAAAATAAATTTCTATTTTAAAAACAAATTTAAAAGGTCTTAAGCAACATTACAAAATATTGTTGAAAATTCCCCTTTGTTGCCATTTTTAAAATGTATACATTGGAAGGGGGGGGGGGATGAAACTACATTTAAATTTATTCTAAATATGAAATGTTTTATTACAACAATGATGTTTAACCTTACCCCATAAAATCTAAGCAGTCAGGCGGCAATTTTCTTCGAACAGTCAAATGCGTGTCATGTGTCAGAGATACATGTCTAATTTAATACAGTATAACCTCGAAAATCCTGTATCAGGACTAAGACTAGATTTATAAAAATTCTGGATTTCACAAAGATAATCAAACATTCACTGTTTTTAATGGTACCTTTAATCATAATTTAATAACAAAGTTATAATTATGTAAGAAAATGAAAAAATAATATTGAAAGGCTTACTTTCATTGAAATTTACGTTAAAAATTTTTCTATAAACAGTGAATTTTGAAAATTCAATTGCATTTTTTTTTTTTTTTTTTAACTATTAATAAAAATGCTTTTCATATTAAATACATGTTAGGAATATCTATTTCAGAAATACAGACTTGTTTTTCTAACTTGCATAATGTTATGACAAAATCAAATTTTATATGCTGTTTTATGTTATTGGGCAAATGTATCTGACTGATAGACGATACTAAATAAACGAACTAAAACTGCATAGCACTGCATTCCAAACACATAGGAAACCTGGTAGCAGAAAGTTCCTGACGGGTGACATGCGTCGCAGATTTTTTTTTTCCATTGGATTTTTTTCCATCTTTATATTATGTTTAGTTCTTTATTATTTATTACTAAAACTTAAGATTATTATTAATAAAAATTAGTAAAATGCTTAAAAACATTAAAAGTAAATTTTCTGCTATTGGGATAGGAAAGATAGATGCTAGGTATGAAGTTTACTAATATGAAAACAGATTTCTTTTTTCCACATATGTATCTGTAAGGTCACACTGGCCCAATACAGTGTTAATTACTAAACACACACACACACACAAAAAATGAAATTCCATGACAAAATCAAAACTTAAATATATTTAAGATTAATATGTAAATTTATACCTTTCTTGCTGATAATACACCTCTTCAGGATTATCACGTGTCTCTTTGATAGTCCTCTTTGTTGGTACTTCTTTTGGGCTGGTGTTAAATTTAACCTCATTGTTGCCATAACCTCCATTCAACCATAGCAGCTTGAGTGATAGGATCAAAGTATTGTTCCTAAAATGAAAATGTGCAAAAACAATGTTATCAATTTAAAACGTTTAAATGATTTTAACTTAAAATTTCAAAACAGACGTAATGATGAGTTCATACGAAAGTGCCTGAAACATACAAAAAACGGAAATTCATTTCCCTGCAATTTACCCAAGCAATAAATTGGGTTGGGTTGATTTTTGACGGCAAAACTCTTGAGTTTTGTGCAATCGAACAGTAAAATTCGCGATATCTTTTTGTGAGTAATTAACAAAATTCACTATTCGTCGCGACCTTTTGACGAAATTTGTAATATTCTTCACCAAATAAGTTTATCGATATTCCCGATTATTTTTTGCGCAATCTTTTGACGAAATTCGCAATTTCTTTCTGAACGATAAAGCTTCGAAAGATAGCAATTTTATTCAACAACCAATTGAAGATAATTACCATTTGTTTCTGAGATATATGACAAAATATCTGGTATTTTTCCATGATCATTTGAAGAAATTCTCAATTTTTTTCCGCGACTGATTCATGAATTGATTTAGGGAAATTCGCCAAAGTGTTGCAGGAAAAAACAAATTTTGCCAAAGAGGTACAGAAAAAAATTTTGCCAAAGGGGTACAGAAAAAAAATTTGCCAAAGGGGTACAGAAAAAAATTTTGCCAAAGGGTTGCAGAAACAAAAAAAATTTGCCAAAGGGTTGCAGAAAAAAAATTTTTGCCAAAGGGTTGCAGAAAAAAACGAATTTTGCAACAGGGTTGCAGAAAAGAACTAATTTTGCCAAAGGGTTGCAGAAAAAACAAATTTTACCAAAGGGTTGAAGAAAATTTTGTCAAAGGATAGCAGAAAAAAACACAAATTTTGCCAAAGGGTTGCAGAGAAAAAACACAAATTTTGCCAAAGGGTTGCAGACACAGTTGTATAATATAGACACACGCGCAGAAGATTTTCCAAAAATTCGGAACCTTGCAGAAAAATTTGTAGAAAAAAACTTATTTTTGTAACTTTTTTTTTTTTTTTTTTTTTTTTTTTTTTAATACCAAAAAATTAAAAATATTCTCTATATTATAATTTCGTCAAAGAATCGTTAAAAAAAAAAAAAAAGAATTTCTTAAAAGCATAGCGGAAAAAGCCCGAATTTGTCAAAGGATCGTGAAAAAAAAATCCCGCAAATTTCGTCAAAAAAATCGCAGAAAAAACTTATTTCATCAATGGATTACGGGAAAAATATGAATATCGCTAAAGGCTGAGAAAAAAGCACGTATTTCGTCAAAAAATCGCAGGAAAAATGCAAATTTCGTAAAAATATCGCAGAAAAAATGTTAATTTCGTCAAAGGATCGCGAAAAAAAGCTAATTTCATCAAAGAATCTTAGAAAAATGCAAATTTCGGCAAAAGGGCTCAGGAAAAAAAAATTTCTTAAAAGCATAGCGGAAAAGCCCTAAATTTTGCCAAAAGATTCTGAAAAAATGCAAATTTCGTCAAAAGTGTTGTGAAAAAAGCGAGAATTTTGTTAAAAATGCATGAAAAAATACGAAATTCGTCAAAAGATCGTAGGAAAATGCAAATTTCGTCAAAAGATTGGGAAAAAACTGATTTCGTGAAAGAATCGAAGAAAAATGTGAATTTCATCAAAGAATCGAGAAAAAAAGAGAATTTTATCAAATGATCACAGAAAAAACGAGAATTTCGTCAAAGACAAAAGGAAAAAAACATGATTTTTGTCAAAGGGGCGCGGTAAAAACTCACCAGTCTCTTTAATGATGATACCTATGAATGGATACCTCTTCCTAGAATAGGTGATTTAGTTGTTTCAGTAGCAATGTCACATTATTTCTGCCCTTCTTATGCATTTTTAGCTGGGTTTTTTTTTTGACCAAAATAATTATTCTTTGATTAATACTAATTATTTTTAATTTAAATGGTAATTATTTTAAAAATACTCTTTTTAATTCATATTGTTAAAATAACATAACACGGTATTTTACGTTATTAAACATTAAATTAATGTGCAGATAGTTTTTGACCCAATATTTATGCACATAGAAAGTTTTTGGTTTTATACAAGTCTGGTTGCAGAAAAAACAAACTTTGCCAAAGGGTTGCAGAAAAAACGGAAGTCTCTTTAGAAAACAACATATACACAAATATCTACGTTTATTATAACAGGGATAAACTTAAAAAAATATACCAAACTAACTTTTGAAAATTTGGGTTTAACCTGAACCCAACTTGCAGGAATTCACACTCAGCCTCAAATCGACCTGAACCGATTTTTCTTCCAATTTTTCCACTTTTACTGTTTGATTTTAAAATGTTAATTCATAGAGGAAACCATTAAATTTAAAATTTCATTATTAATAAAAAGTCTTATTATCCTTTAAATAAACTCAAAGCAAGTTTTTTTTTCCAATATGAAATTTACTTATAAAGAGCTTATTTATCAAAATGTAATTGTTTTATTAAATATTATGTAAAGTTGTTTTAAAAAATAACATTTTAATACCTTAAACCTTGAAATAAAAAGTATTCGGCCAAACAGTTACTATTCTGCTAGCTCAATATTCAGTATTCGGCCAAAATCACTATTCAGAGCATCACTAAATCTGACTTGCTACTTTGAACAACATTCATAATCTTCAATTTTAATTTTTAGCTTAATTGTTTACATATCAAATACCTACATATATGAATTATGAATCACTGCAGGATTAGTATTAGTTTTTGCCACTTACTGAAAGAAACTAGTTTCTGCCCTGATGATATGAAAAAGTAAAATGTTTTAAAATTTTACTGTTGTATGATATATTTCTCAAATCATTTTCATTTATTAATTTTTTTTAGAATATGAAATTATGGCTAAATTGATAAGCTGGGGAGGGAGGGGGGGGGGTGATTGTGGCTTCATCATGAAAAAATACCAAAAATTTTAGCGAAGACAGTGTTGACTAGGGATGCGCCGAATAGTGATTGTGGCCGAATACCGAATATTCGGCCTAGAGGTGGACCGAATACCGAATATTCAGCCAGCCGAATAGTAACTGCTAGGCCAAATACCGAATATTCGGCCTGCCGAATAGTAACTATTCAGCCGAATACCGAATATGTCAAATACTTTTATATTTCAAAGTTTAAAGGCATTAAAATATTAAATTTTAAAACAATTTTACATACTATTCAATACAGAAACTTACATTTTAATAAACAAGAGTTACAATTACAAGTAAACTTTATACTGAAAAAAATCTGCTTTGAGTTATTTAAGAAGAGGATAGTTATAAAACTTTTTAAATTAGTAAAATTTTAAATTTCGTGGCTTCTACTGAGAATTAATACAGATAAATAAAATTTTCTTAAATTCTAAAAGAAACATTTTAAAATCAATGTTTAATAGTGAAAAAATTGGAAGAAAAATTGTACAGTATCATATATTATTTGTTTGTCAGGAAGAGACTGAAGTAAAAGTAAACAAATATTACAAATCAATTCAAATTTTATATGGTGGCAACTTAGCAAGAATAATTGTTCTACTCCCTTTAATTTAAGCAAGGAAGTTTTTAAATACTAGGTGTCTGGAGTGGACAATCATTTTCAGAGATTCTAAAAATTGTTCTTAAAATCTTAGCAAGAAACAGATTATTCGCTAGACAAAATTTAGGAACTTGCATTTGTACATAATTAATTTCTATGAAAATCCTCGTGATTGGTTAATTTTCTTACATAATACTTAACAAACAGCAAATAAATAATGTAATAACATTATCTTTTATTTAAATATGATTCTGTTTCTAATTATTCTGAATATCTTTGTAAGTTGATTGTTAAATGTAGAAGTTGTATAAAGTTTTTAAAAATATGTTTAAAAAATTTTCCTTAAGTATTCGGTTTGGCCGAATATTAATATTCGGTAACATGGCCGAATACCGAATAGATACCGAATATTCGGTGCATCCCTAGTGTTGACTAGAATAAAAGGACTGTTTTTACTGCAAAAACTTTATGTCGTCCCCCCCCCCACCCCCCCGAGATCCTTTGACAAAAATTTTTTTCATGATTCTTTACTGAAATTTTTTTAAGTTCTCTGGCGATATTTGCATTTTAATAAAATTAGTGCTTTTTAACTTTTGACAAAATCTGTATTTTTTTCCTGCCCCGTTATGTGAAGATACTTGCGAGTTAAGGCTATTCATATTTTTGTGGGAAGGTTTTTTTTGCTAATCTTATTTGCATTTCGACATTTTGAATTTTTTTTTGGTGGTGGTGGTCGCGCATTGTATATCTGAGCTTGATCCTCTCGGCACCTGTTTACTTTTTCGATTTTGATTGCAGAATTTTTATTTTTTTGAAAAATTACTTTTACCTTTCAGAATCTGTTCTAAAAGGGAAAGTATTGTCTAAAAAATAAAATAAAATTCTGCAATCAAAGATTAAAGTAAACAACAAGGGGCACTGTGAAGATCAACTATACAATGCCGCAAACAAATTGCAAAATGCAAATGAGATATTAGAGAAAAACCTATACCTATTTTACCCCGTGCTTCAGAGTAAAATGGATATATGCTGGTTATAGTTGAATTACAATATAATTAATGTGTAAACCATTTAAGAGTTTTGTACTTCCATCCTCTGAATCATATATGTAAACTGGGGTGAGGTAGGAAGACAAAAACCTGTCCCTTTCAGTTTGTTTACATTTTTTTCTTTACAAATAAAAACACTTATGAAACTAATAGAAATAAGATGCAAGTACAGACAAATCCTATCCTAGCCTCCTCCCCACCCACCCAAAACTGCTCCCAATTTTCACAACATCAGTTTACGTCCATGCTCTGAATCATGTTCCTAATAGTGTTTCATTTTTAAAGTTTTTTTTATTTTTTAATTTAATGCAGTTCAAAAGCAGATAGATATCAGCATAAGTATCTGTAGGAAAAAATGAGAAATTAATTAAAAAATATTTTAAATCAAAAGCAATTTATAAAGTTAACTAGCTATAAGTGAATGAAAATTTATATACAAAATGTATACAGCAATGACCGGTGCAGCTTGGTTGAGAGACTTCCTAACAATTCAGGATGCCTGCACATCAGCAATGTCGTCTTTCTCAGGGAAGACATAAAATATTCCGGCAGATTACTTTGTTGCAAACTTTACAGTGTATTTATCTTCATCAGGGATATCAATAATAAGAACTGTAAATTCTTGAACAGACTTCTTTACACCGAATTTCACAAGGACCCAGCCACCAAACATTGGATTCTCTACAGCAAGAACCTTTGGTTTAACTTCCATGGGTTGCTTCGATTCTTTTTACTATTTGTCCTCTTTTAAACCACCCAATTTAATAATTTAGTATAGTTAGAACATGTGTTTTAATTTAATTTATGGCTGAAAATATGATACTTTAACGTGATTTTTGAGAAATTGTCAATTAACAGCGATTTTTAATGTTACTTACATTCCAACATGCAGCGCAGATAACAGATGTTCGCGACTAATTTATAGCATAATTTCACATTTAAGCATAGGATCAATAACAATTTGCTCTCAAAGGTCTTTCAATTTTGATCCATCTTCATACATTCATATCTTGACAAACTCTCATAAAAAAGATGGACTATAATACCTATTTTACCCTATGCAACAAGAAATCAAGGTTGGGTTTAAGCCGTCAAAAACCAGTTTTTGATGTGACATAGGTTTAAACTGCATTTTAAGCGTCAAAAACACCAATATTTAAATATGCTCAGAACAACAAAAAAAAATTGTTAGTATAGCTAGATACAGCACCGCTTTTATTTAATGATAGACACTTTAGTTTTAGTATTTCTTTTACTGATCAAATATTAAATTATAATTTTTTTCTTTGTTTATGACTAAATTGCCAAATTTTTTATGTGGATTTTTAGCATACTTGGTTGCTTTTCTTATTTAATAAATATGTATATAGAGATAGACAAACTTTTTGTAATAATAAAGCATTTAACAAATGAAATCAAACAAGATTTTACAAAAATAGATTATATATCAGGGGTCAATCCAGGTGAAATTTGGGGCCTATTTAGGGCCCCTTTACAAAAATCTATTTAATAAAATAGGGCCCCTTCAGAAAAATAAATTTAATAAAATGGGTCTCTTCATAAAAATGAACTTAATAAAACAGGCCCCTTCGCAAAATTCCTTTTAATAAAATAGGCTCTTTTGTAACATTCTTTTTCATAAAAAGTGTTTTAAAAATGTGTAATTTGTAAATAAGATCAGGTCACGAAAAACAAAAACTGTAGCAAGGGGATTTAAAGAATATTTTTATTCATAAATTCTTGGTTCGAATTTGATTCACTGGATTTCAACTTTCATTGCAAAATGTTATTTTTCACAAAAATATTATAAAATTCACAAAATTAACTTACTTTTCACAAAATGGGCCGCAAGAATAAAAACCGGCACCGACCCCTGTATATATACAGTCTTTAACAGAAATATTTTCTTTGCAGCATAAATATTTTTTTTTTTTTTTTTGGGGGGGGGGGGGGGAGAGAAAAAAGATACAGAAAAACAACAATAAAAATGATTTTATCATGTGTGCAAGAAGTCCATCCAAGCCAAGACTGAAAACTTTTCCGAATATTAGGTATAACCTACTGGCGATGGGCTAGACAATCTCAATGTCTTGATTTATGGCTGAAAATGGATTTTTTACAATAAAAAAGAGCAATTAAAAGTTTTTGCTAGTAAAATTGCTATTATTTCAATATAAAATATAATTTACAACCAGCCAAAAATCTTTCCGAGACTTAAGGTCTTGCACCCATGTTTATAATTGTGAAAAGAATTTAGTGATTGGTTATACCAAAATTATCTTATTTTTTATTTAAATCTTTTGAAATGAGGGACAAATGAATAATTCACCATACCAGTAAGAAAAGAAAAAAAATAGTATGCTGCTAGTTTGTTTTTACAAAGTTTAAATATTGCCAGATATGTGACCATTTCATTCACACTTTTAATTTTTCAAAAAATTTTGTGTGGTAAAATAATAATAAAATATATACTCATTTTACCCCGGCTACCCCTATTGTCAGGAAGGTAAATTGGAAAATATAGCTCTCGGAAAATTGAAAGGGAATTGCTGAAAAGTGATGGTGAATGGATGCAGTAGAACACTGTTTATGTAATTATTTGAATTCTTTTACACAAATAGTATTGTACAGAAATAAACTATTGTACTTCTAAGGAATAAAATTGACTTTTGAAAATATAATTAGATTGAAAAAAATGTATAAGTGAATACCAACCTTGAATTAAAATTCTGTATTTGGAGAAAGAAACAATTCTCTGGAAAATTTTAGGGAGGAATTCTAGTAATTTTTCACAAAATTATTTACTACAAATTATAAAACGTATTTTTGTTTGATATGATTTATCTGAAAAATTATTTTTACAAAATACTTAGAACTGTTATATCTGACAAAAAGTTTCGTCACACGAAAAAGTAAACTATTATTTTCACCTCCCCCGACCCTTGCTTTAACATGACGCTATGATCAGCTTATTTATTTATTTCTCAACAAAGTAATAAACAGGACATTTTAAACGAAAATAAATAAGTAAAAAATAAAAAGGCAGAATAATTTTAAAATATAGAAGCATTTCTAAAATTAGCTGCTTGCAGCGTGACGGAGGGAGAATGTGTTACAACGTGCATTAAAAATTATAAATTTAAATCATTACATGCAATTCCACTAAAAAGTAAGGATAAATTAAATGCTTTTATAAAACTTACCGAATAAAACAGACACATCCTTTCGTTCCTTCTTTAAGAAAACTTCTTGAATGTTTACATATTTATCTACACATCAGCGTCCATCTTGAAGCAGGCCAGAGACACGATAAGACGAGACGAACGATTCTGAGAACGACTCGCAAAAGAGCGGCAGGAAACTAGCTTGCTAATCAAGTTGAGCTGTTTTGCGGTCGCTCTCCTTGAGTAAAATAGAAGAATAAGAGCTTAAATCAAGTTGAGTGAAGCGTTTAAAAATCAACTCATTCACGATCCAATAAATTAGTGCTCATTCTTGAGTAGGCAAATCCACTCATTCGTTTTAAGATAGTAATAACTTTATAAAAACAATCAATGTATACACATGGCAGAATTGTTAAAATGATAACTAATCGCAATAGGAATATTTTGTTAAACTTGCACAAATTCCTTAGCCTAGTGCGTACAGACACGCAACATGCGCTAGCAAAATCTTTAGCCAATTCTCTCACTTGGATTGCTCAAAATGTAATGTATATCTTGAGATGTTTATCCAATTTAAACAATATTGTACACACACCTGAATATGAATGAAAAAAAAAAAAACTTTATAGTTTTCTTGTTTGTGATTCTAAATATTTATCATCATTTTAATCAAACAATATTCTTGCATTAAAAAGAAGACTCAATCAGTTGTAGAAAATCTGTATATTTGATAACCACAAAGTTAAATATACTATACATTTATCTAAAACTTTGGTCTACTCCAAATTAACTAAATTATCATACAAATGTGCTATAAAGAATTTAGGTTAAAATAACAAAAGCTATGCTGATTATATAGCAATGTAAAATCTACGAGTTTATTATCTCCGAGACAATAGAGTAAATTTTAATTTATCCCATTTTAATCTTTTGCTAAATTTCGTTGCGCTTTTACCTTTTGAAACGTTTCACACCTTTGCTTTAAAGTATGCCCGAATTAATGAAGCAAATTGTGATCACAAAATAGAGCCATTATACATCCCGTATAAATAAAACTTTATTAAAGCGACGCAAATTCTTCGGGCCTTAATTTCTTTTTAAAGTGCAAAAGGGATTGAGGTGGTGAGAGGGGGTTACGAAACCACCACAGAATTCGAAAAGGCGGGAACAAGCAACAAAAGAATGCGCCCTTTGTTTTCTTAAAACAACTCCCTCAACACAAATAAGATAAAGAAAACAAGCAAGAAAACGCAGGGTATAGGAAAACAATCAGGAGATGAATGTGATAGAAATAATCTTTCCATTATGTCACGTCATTACCCTGCTTAATGTGCTGTTCATTGGAGTTCAGTAAAGTTAAGAAGGGGCATGGCTCCCCTCCCATACCACAAGCAAGGCACACAGCCAAGTATTTTAGCTATGAGGATTAGTGTTAAACAAATGACTTGGATGTACAATTATAAGGGTCAGTACCTACGAATAATTCCCAGTAATATTTCAGCCGAGCTGCAAAGCTTTTAGTTGCTCTTGAAAACTACTTGAGTTCAAAATTAACTGCCCCATTTGTAATACGTAATTTAGTGTAGGGAGAGAAGGGAAAAGATGTTTTTCTGCTTTATTTATTACTTCTTTTCAGTTACGCGAGAAAATTTTGCTCTTTTTGTTGCGAATATGTAAAAAGAGCCCAGGGCTTTGAACTGCATAATTTTAATGGAATAAAAATGCTTGCACAAAACATACGCTCATTGGTAATTGAGTCAGAATTTGCTTTTTTAATAACTCGTTTATTTTTTAAAAGAATTTTTTTTTTCTGTAAAACTTTTACGTTAAAATTAATACAATTAAGTTTTTTTTTTTTTAAATAAAATATTAATTTTTAACATAACATTAATTTTGAATTTTTAATAACAAATGCAAAGTACAATGAGATTTGCATTTATAATTTTGAAAATAACTGAAACTATGAGAATAAGAGCAAAAATATGCTTCATCAGTTAAAATATAAAATAAAACATGAAGTTTTCTGATGACTATTTTAGACCGCACTTAATGAAAGAAAAATTATAGTAACAAATGACTTGGATGTTCAGGGGTAAAATAAAGAAGAAAACTTCGAACGATGGTTTATTCATAACTAAAATTAAAAATCTGTTTACTAAAAAAGTGCATAAAAATATATTAAAATATTCTGTTACAAAATGAACTGGTCTTTAAAACTTAAAAACCCTTTATTTTAAAATCATATGGAACAGAAAAGATAATTCCCGAGATCTTTCGATCGCAAACGCGATCATTCCAAGGGATAGCTTCACCTAAATGTCGCATTCACCGTGCTACTTATATACCAGTCTGGGAAAAAGGATCAGTCTATCATTTGTTGGGGGTGTCTATGAAGTTGTTTCGTTCCGATGCTGAATTGTTAGATATTTTTAAAATATTAAACCAAATATGAGGTATGTCATAAGATAAAACATTATTACATACATTATTTCCTTTACTTAAAATCTCTATCCTAAGTGATCTATTAAAATACTTAAAATCTCTGATTTTTTATTTTAGTTATTTTAACGCAAGGTGAATGTGTCATTCCACTCTGAGCTCGTTCTGAGTTTTAAGTTTTTCAATTAGATGGTTATTTCACCGAATTTAAAAGTCTCAAAGTAAATCTGTTTGCACCAAAGTTCATCACTGTAAAAAAATAGGGACTAAAAAAATGAAGATTCTACTGGCAATCGAGACGCCAGTACTATTTCCGTATTTTAACGGAAATTTCCCACCATAAATTCCAGAAATGCGTATTTTTACGGAAATTTTTCCCCATAAATTACAGAAAATTTTCCGTTTATCTGGAAATAGTACTGGTGTTTCGATTGCCAGTAGAATCTCCGTTTTTCAGTCTCTTTTTTTTTTTTTTACAGTGATTGTTTATGATTTTTTGCAACCCTATTACCGTAAATCTTTTTAAGAATCGCAAACATATTTATTTTCATACGAATTTAAAAAATCTGAATACGAAGACCGATATTTCTTGCTTTCATTTGATTTATCAAGCCACAATTGCCCAAAATTTGCATTGCTCTATCTTCAAAAATTCTTGAAATATGAAATAAAAGGTGTTCGGGGACTGTGTGAATATTGAGAAATAACTTTTGAAAATTGCGTGATATTTCGCTAAAAATGTTAAAATAATGATGTAATAATAACTTTTGAACGAGACTAACAATATTTATCAGGGAATCTATGAATATATAGTTTACTTGCTAGTCGGAGCTCAAAATATTTTACTATGTCACTTTGACGTCACAAATGGTCACTATTGTCGCTGTCGCTACGTTGAACAGAAATGGGATATTTTTCATTCGTTTCATTGTTACTCTCAGGTGATCGCCATTTGGTGACTCTTCTTAGAAATCACTGTGATTGTCGCTTTAGGATGAGTCAGCAGATGACGTTACTATGAAGTCACCTTGTGATTATCATCTGAACATCGTTTGAAGACTCTATTGGGAAGTCACCATCAGCCATGAGTTATGAGGAGTCAACAAACAATGCACAATGAATTCACATGATGATTCGCAGGTGACGACATTTAGAGACTCTACTGCGAAGTCGCCGTGATTGCTTCTTTGTGACAATTCACCAAATTGGCTTCATTTTGTTGTCACTAGAAAATACGTTACAAGACAACTAACGTGGTGTCTTTACAATGGAATCTTTAAATGACGGACACATGAGAGTCAACAGGTAACTTCATTGCATCATCACAAAGCAGCAAGCATGGTGAATTCTCAGTTGAATTACCAAATGACGACCACTTGAAAGTAATAATGAGACGAATGAAAAATATCACATTTCAGTTAACTGTTGTTACTATGACAATTGTAACCATTTGTGACGGCAAAGAGACGTCACATTGACTAGCAGTGCTGTTAGGAAAGTATCTATTTGCTATACCTGCCGTTTATATTATTTTCTTTTGAGCACTCACAATTGTTTAAAAAATAGCATTTTGCGTTTGTTGCCTAACTTTTGAATATTTAGCGCGCATGAAATAGATGAAAAGATATTTTGAACTTTAATCTTAAGTTACCGCCCTTAAAGTTTCCGATTTTACGTATATACGTAATAACTTGACATGTTATCGTTTGAAGTGAAAGAAGATTCGAATTTGGAGGGGATGGGGTCGACCATGAGGATTTTAACGATGACGAAAAAAAATATATATTTCTGTTCATGAATTTTTAGTAAACGCATTATTAATTAATAATAAATATTGCAAAAATATTTATAGAAGACATGCATGCACGTTATGTTTGGGCTTTTACACAGTATCATATAAAGCAATAAAGTACATAAATTATTGTTCGAATTACGTCTTAATAATGGAGGTTTATCTTTAACATTGATTGGTTCAGTTTTCAATAGTTTATATCTTACTATGTTATTATTGAAAATTGTTGCGAATTTGTATTTCTACATTTTTTGGTTTGGGGAAACCTAAACATTTAATAAGTTAGAGTGTTACTACTGAACTTTTTAAAACTAGATTCAATTTTGATAGTAGATGACCCCTTGTGAGAAATTAAACGTCATATAATTATAAAGAATATTATGTAATTTGAAATGTTACTTTGTTTTTCTATTTCTTGGAATAATTATACCTGTAGTTATAGGCATCGTTTGGATGATTTTTTTTACGTATCATAATGGATGGATTTAACATTATCATTCTCACAATTTGAACCCTTCTAACTCTATGAAGATTTAAGAAAAATACATACATTTTCCAGCGTTTACTTGATCCAAGAAACTGAAATAAAATATTTAAAGTCGGTGCTAAAATGTGAAAACGAAAGTTGGTGCAGTTCTAAAGATATTGATAGCCCCGAAATGTGATTTATGAATAATTTCTAAACGGTAGATACTATTCTCAGTAGATTCGTAACTATTTCTTTTTAATGCGATTATTTGCAGCAGAATTAGTAGAGGGTGATCACTTTTTCTTTTCCATCACTGTATATTTATAATAGTAGAACATCATATAATTTATTTCGTAAAAATAAAGAAAAAGAACTCTAGAAAGTCTTAAAATTGCAGAGTACGTAAAATCTAGATCCTTCTTATTAATATGAAGACTATATTATTATTATTATTATTATTATTGTAATGTATATGACTCCCCTTTCAATCCGACACAGGGGAAGATATATTGTTTATATCGTTGATTGGTATGCTGCCACCACCGATATAGAAGCGTCATACCGGAAACGATGTAAATTCGAGAATCACTTCACTACACTGTAAAAAAAAATCTGTAGTTCTACAGATGTAAAGTTACATGCTTACTAAACTTTCACCTGTAACTGTACGAAAAAAGCTGCAAATCTACAAAACTAGTTTTTGTAAAGCTACAAAAATCTGTAACTTTAAAATGAATCTGCTAAAATTTCAGTAATCTTACTAAACTTTTATTTGTAACCCTGGCTGCAGTTACATGAAAAGTTCTCGGAATCCCAGTTTCCAAAAAAATTCTTAGTAACCTTACAGATTTTTTGATTTTCAGCGCAAAAGTGTGTCTGTTACATGAAATTTTGTTGTTGCCGTTACATGAAAAGTTCTAGGAATCCCAGTTTCCTAGAAAAACTTTAGTAACTTCACAGATTTATTTTTACAGTGTAGAACACTTCAAATAAATATTAAATTGAATATTTATTTAAGAAACACTTAATCATTTACAACAGTTATCTGAAACACAATATTTACGTTTATAGGTAAGGATATAGCCGATCCTGCGCTATGTTAAATAACACTATCTATGCGCTAGGTTATAGCACTATAACACACTATTCCCGCCTTTCTTGAGAGTACAAAGCAAGGCTTATCCAATATCACCACCACACAGGCCTATCCAAAATCTCGACATACATGTAGGCTTCTCCTACAAGGCGCTTCTCAAAGACACCCCGAATAAAAACACCCCGTGTTCACAGCACGAGTAACACCTTTCAACCCTAATGTTCTTCTCTTCCTCTCTCTCTCTGCATTCCTTTCACTGTTTTCCTTCTTCAAATCTCTGGGGTCGTTCCTTCTATTTTCAGAGCCAAAACCACGTGTCGCTGTTGGCCGTTTGTCCCGTGACAGGTTATCAAGGAATATTATCTTCTGCTTATAAACTCTTTCTTCTATTTCTGCGTACCTTCTTGTTGTACCACCCGCATTCCAGTAGTAAATGCTACATACTACATTTTCAAAAAAGTACATACCGAAATTAAACACAATAACGTAAATAATAACATATATACATTTTGATGGATTTGAAAAAGTATAACGTTCTTTATTATGTATTTGAAGCAACAATATCATAGACAGCAAAATAGTTATAAACACTACATTCACCATTTTTAATAAAGAACATACCGGAATTAAACACGTTAACATAAGTAATAACATATATACATTTCGATGGATTTGAAAAAGTATAACGTTCTTAATTGTGTATTTCAGGCAACAATATCATAGGCAATAATTTACCGCCTGTAAACGAAGCAATATAAACACATACGATTTTTCGTTGAAAACGTAGTAAGTCTGTTTTTTTTAGAAGCGTTCGTAATTATATAAATAGGTAGCACCTAGAGGTGTCGTCTGGTCCGTCTGTCCGCATATAGCAGCGCAAAAGCTACCCAACTGAATGATTTGAAATTTCCTTGATAAACGAATATAATCGTTGCAGAATTTTGTCGAGTCATTTCAAATTTTATGAAAATTGAATCAAAACTTAAAAAGATATTAATAAAAATTTTCTTCATTCTATTAAATCCTATCATACGTAATTAATTCAATGATATTCCACGGTAGGTAATGATTCTAGGTTGCCATGGTGATTACGTCCTATTTAAGATGGAGTCATATTATTTCCGTATTACTGAATTTAATATATATAACCGTAATGAATTTTGTATTCATGCATTTTTGCATAGGAGAGCAACAGCTATTGCAACAAGATCTGAATACATATAAAAGTAGTTATAGCGGCTCATTTGCCACGTTTGACGTATAATTTACAACTTGTTTTATTAAAATTTCTCGCTTTAATGTAACTCTTATGAAGTATACGCAAGGAAAGAATTCGTTCACTCATTCCTTTATTGAATTTAATCATTTAGATACTGCCCCCCCCCCCCCTAAATAAAGGGTATAGTTATAAAAATCTTATTTATAACACATTTAAAAAATTTAACAAATTTTAGAGATGGAAACAATCATCACTCGGTTACTAAATATAAAAAAGGATAACAATGGTTTCTGCCACTGGAGAATTTAGTATTACAAGTTGATTTTAAACGAACTTAAAGTTCTACTGATTGTTTAACTAACAATTATTTCCGACATATTCTTCTGTAGCTAGATTTTTTTTTTCTCCAAAAGTTATATTTAATGCATTCCTAACCGGTAACTGAATACTTAAAATCCTTGTCGTAAAGCCAGTGACAATAAAAAAGTGTTCGAAATGATCGATGTCACACATAAGGCGTGTTCATAATAACAGAAGAAAAAAAAATTAACTGAAAAGTATTTTTTTTTTAGCTTTATGTATTTCCTATTATATCTGAACATATGTTTCAGGCAACGGAGAATGATTATGTTTAAAGTGGTTCTCAAAAAAAAAAAAAAAAATAAATAAATAAATAAAAAAAAAATCCCTGCTCAAAAGCGCAAAATTTTCTATGGCACATTTTCTGACTCATTTTTAAACATAAAAACATGATACTTGCAAGCATTATTATTGAACTGATTTGTATTCGAATAGTGTTTTTCATTTTGCGATAAAAAAAAAAAAAAAAAAGATTCTGAATTATAAGCTATTGCTTTATCATGACGGCAGTTTTATTCTTTCCCGCGCTGTCGCGCCCCAAAATTCGGCTAAACGCTGACTTTGACAGCACTTTCTGAACAATCTTCTGCCTTTATCGAAAAATGGAAAAAACAGTTCGATTACATAGTTTCTTAATGTTGGCAAAAAGCCACCTCTACTCTGCACAGAAGGTTACGCGCACTAGTACTTAGATAAATAAATAGATATCATTCTGGCCATTAAAACACAATTAATATAATAATATAGGTAATTGCTTACCTTTATCTTTCTTCAGCAGCAATATTCCTCATGCTTCGGCTTGGCGCACAATTTTAACTTCAGTGGGTAATCCATTTATTACGAAGCTAAAGTGTTGTTAAAAAAAGATGTTGGTTAAATGTATTATATTATTTATATTTAATCCATACTTGAGACTTGATCACTTTCGTTATAGAGAATTATATTAAAATTTTGACTTTACATTTTAAATTAATGCTTTACAAACAGCTGCCTTTTGCAGCAACAATTTTTTATTACATCTCTATTGATTGAGATAAACAGAGCAACTAACTTAATAATAAAAAGAGTTTTTTTGAGTCAGAGTTCTTTTGATGACGTCAGACAGCTACAGCATGCGTGGGTTGATATTAAAACAAATTTCGCGAACATATTTCACATATTAATATCATTGTTTATCTTGAGTAGGATGATTTAGCAATAATCAGAAAGTTTGTTTATTGCAGAATGATTTATTATTACTTAATGTATTTATTTATGTGTTCAAATGTTTGTATTCTTGAATTGCTTCCTGTTTTGAAATCAGTTAATGATATCTAAGATGATTATGAATTGATTTACTGCTACTAAATTAGTTCAAGTATTTTAAAGTGTTATGTCCTTGAAAGTTATTGCTTGTATAATGTTTCTAAAGTAGTTACTGTCCATATCTGAGAGGGTTATAAATCCATCACCCTTCCTTAACCATCTCAGATGTATCCGGTAATAGTTGCATGGATTCACGATGTTTCAGGAATTGAGGCTTGGCCAGTGGTTTGGTCAGCGCGTCTGCTGTCATGTCTTGTGTTGGGCAGTAACGAAGATCTAGTATACCGTCTTCTTTCATCTCTTTTATCGCGTGATAACGCACATCAATGTGTTTTGTGCGTTTTGAAAATTTTTCGTTCTCCACCATCTTGATGACGCTCTGGTTGTCTTCATACAGTATTACTGGTAAATTTTGTTTCAAGTCCAGTTCTGCTAATAATTTCCTCAGCCAGGCAATTTCCTGTCCTGCACTAGCTGCAGCTACAAATTCAGCTTCTGCCGATGAATAAGCAATGCAATTTTGCCTTTTCGTGTACCACTGAATGGGACTGTTTCCCAACATGAATAAGTTTCCAGTAGTTGATTTTCTGGTTCGTGTGTCCCCCGCCCAGTCGGAGTCAGAAAATCCGATGAGTTGTGGATTGTGACTTATGTTTAAGGTGAGGTTTAACGATTTTGTAGTGTTCAGGTAACTTATTATGCGTTTCACACCGTTCCAGTCTTTTAGGCGCGGATTTTCACATCTTCTGCTGAGTATGTTAACAGCGGCTGATATGTCTGGACGCGTAGTGGTTCCTATATATAACAATGATCCTATCGCTTGTCTGAATTTCGTATTGTTGGGTAATAAATTTTCTTCGTCTTCTAATTTGTGAAAACCGGCATCCATAGGAGTGCTTACAGGTTTTGCGTTTTCTAAATTGAATTTTCTTGCAAGTTCTTCTATTTTTAGTCTTTGATTCAGTTTATACCCGTTTTCTGATTTCTTTATTTCCATGCCTAAATAGTGAGCTACTTCCCCAAGGTCCTTTAATGCAAATTCTTCCTTTAAAGATTTTATTATGTCTTCAATCGTTTCGTTTTCACCGCCTATCAAAATGTCGTCAACATACACTATTACGTAAGTTGAAGTTTTGTTTTCTTTTCGTGTATATAGACATGAGTCCACGGTGCTTTGTTGAAAGTTTAAATTTTTTAAAGATTGTGCGATTTTTTTATTCCAAGTTCTGGCTGCCTGTTTTAGTCCGTAGATCGATTTTTTTAGTTTACACACTTTGTTTTCTGAATTTTTCTCAATGTAACCCTCCGGTTGTTTCATATAAATTTCGTCTTCTAACTCACCGTAGAGAAAGGCTGTGTCGATATCTACGTGTCGCACGTTCAACTGCTTATGTGCGGCTACTGTCAAAAATGTTCTCACAGTTGTTTGTGACACTACTGGGGCGAAAGTCTCGTCATAGTTTTCCCCATATTTTTGACTAAACCCTTTGGCTACTAAACGTGCTTTGTACTTTTGAGTGTTTCCGTAACTGTCTAATTTCTTTTTGAATATCCATTTGCAACCTATAACCTTTTTGTTAGGTGGAGGATCCACTAATTCCCATGTGTTGTGTTTTCTCAGCGAATTGATTTCCGCTTGTGTGGCTTTAAGCCAATTTTCCTTTTCTTTGGGATTATTTATTTCCAATATTTCATTCCAACTAGTGGGTTCTGTCATATCATCATTTTTTACATAACAGGCATATCTGTCTGGTGGTACCCCCCTGTTCGATCTTTCAGATCTTCTTGGTTCATTGGTCGGTTGTTTGGACGTGGTTGGTTCTTCGGTTGTGTTGTTTATCTCTGTTTCAATGTAATGTTTGTCGTCATATGAGTTTTCTGTCTCTTTATTTTCTTTTAGGTTAATTTTGCTATTTTCTATGAATTTCACTGTTCTGCCAATTACAATTTTATTTTCTTTAGTGTATACGCGATATCCTTTTGAGTTGTTATCGTATCCTACAAAAATCCCTTCCTGAGCCCTGTCGTCCAATTTTCCTCGATGTTGTTTATTCACGTATACGTAAGCTTTGCATCCGAATGTTCGCAAATAGTGTAAATTTGGTTTGCGATTAAACCATAGCTCAAATGGGGTTTTATTTGTCGATCTTGTTGGTAAGCGATTCTGTAAATGATTCGCGGTGTTAATTGCTTCTCCCCAAAATCTTTGTGGCAGATCTGCTTCTCTGAGTAGGCTTCTAGTCATGTCTAATAGCGACCTATTTTTTCTCTCCGCAATGCCATTTTGGCTCGGGCAATACGGCACGGTTAATTGATGTTTAATACCCCTTTTTCTTAGGTAATCCTCTATCCCACTATTTATGTACTCTCCCCCGTTATCGGATCTTATTGCTTTCGGATATATCCCGAACTGGTTTCGAACCATAGCTATATAGTCGATTAGTTTATCCTGTACTTCATCTTTATGTTTTAATAAGTATATTACAGTAAATCTAGAGTAGTCGTCAATGAAAGTTACAAACATTGTTTTACCACCTATTGTGGGGGTTCCTATCGCTGTGCATACGTCCGTGTGCACTAGATCGAGTACTCTACCTGTTTTATTTCTATACACTGTTTTGGGATAGGGAGCATCGCTTGTTTTTGTTTGTATGCATGTTTCGCATGTTGTTCCATGATTGCAATTATTTAGTTTTATGCCATAGGCTAAATCTTCTTTAACCATTTCCTTTATGGAATTATAATTTCTATGCCCTAGGCGTTTGTGCCAAAGTTCCAGGCAGTCTTTAATTTTGCATTCATGTGCCATATTTACTATATTCCTATCCGCATTTTCTAATAATTCAACTTCGTATAGGTTATTTTTCATTTTTGCCTCTAAGTAGATTTTCCCATTTCGGGACAGCGTGCATCGATCTTTATCAAAAAATAATTTATACCCATTCTTTGTGGCTTTACTTACTGAAATTAAATTAGATTCTAGCTCCGGTACATATAACACTTCTTTCAACGTAATTTTATTTATGCCTCCATCGGATGTTTGCGTCGTGAATGTAGTTTCTCCTGTACCTAGCGAGTTCAGAGTTTTTCCGTTGGCAATTATGACCGTTGTTTTTTCGGTGTCATTTAATTTAGTAAAGTCATCTTTATTGTTTAGGATATGTGAAGATGAACCAGAATCAATAATCCAGGTTTGTTTTCCTGCTTTGTCTATTAGAAAGGCTGCGTCGCTGCCTTGATCTGGTTTTGTTTTCGTTCTATAATTTCTCTTTTCTACTGATTCGCGGTCAGTGTTTCCTATCTGGATATCAGATTGTTGATAGCACAACGATGATGAGTAATGTTTGTTTTTGTATGTTTGTTGTTGTTTTTGTGTATTTGGGTGATTGTTTCGATTTTTCAAATGCCAACATTCTCTGTACGTGTGATTTTTCAATTTGCAGTACGTGCACTGTTTATCTTTTTTAAAGTTATCATTAGGAAATCTTTTCTGCGTTTTAAACGCTTTTGTTGAATTTTCACCCTGGTCTGTGCTTTCGACCCTTCTATTGTACTCATCTGTTAATTTACTTCTAATAAATTGTGGTGTAAGCTCGTCTTCATTTCGCGATTCAAGTGCAGTGATCAAAATGTTATAACTAGGGGGTAGCGAACACAGCAATAAAGCTGAAAGATGGGAATCGCTAATTGTTTCCCCGATCGCTGAAAGTTTGTCTTTTAGTTCTAGAATGTATGTTATATGTTTGATTAAGTTTCCGTTTTCTTGGAGCTTGGCTCCATAAAGCTTTCTTAACAAAAATAATTTACTAGAGAGGTTCGCCCGTTCGTGTATCGTTTTAAGTACGTTCCATGTCTCTTTGGCTGTGTTAAGCCCTTTTACATGGACGATTTGTGAATCTTCAATTGATAGATTTATTATGGCTCTGGCCTTCTTGTCCTTTTTCTCCCAATCGGTCGTGATTGGCGTGGGAGTATCTTCGCTAATTACGTTGAACAAGTCTTCTCTAATCAGTAACATTTCAGTTTTAAATTTCCAATTTCCGTAGTTATTCTCGTTTAGTTTTTCTACTAACTGTATCTCCCGTGATGCGGCCATTTTTCTAGTTATTTAAGTTTTACTTATGTGAGGAATTGCTGTTTTTATTTTATTCTATATAAAACTTCTTATTATATATCTAGTTTTTTTTTTTTTTTTTTTTTTAATTGTTTAACATTTCATATATATCAACAAAAAAATTCACAATATTTATTTCATCATCAACTAACTATATTTTCAATAATTTTCAATTCCTTTTTAATGTGCACACATGTACGGCCAGTAGTTTTTTCTTTTTCACATATTATTTACCTACTAAATACAGACATTTTCGGTCTCATAATCAAATTGTTGGCAAAAAGCCACCTCTACTCTGCACAAAAGGTTACGCGCACTAGTACTTAGATAAATAAATAGATATCATTCTGGCCATTAAAACACAATTAATATAATAATATAGGTAATTGCTTACCTTTATCTTTCTTCAGCAGCAATATTCCTCATGCTTCGGCTTGGCGCACAATTTTAACTTCAGTGGGTAATCCATTTATTACGAAGCTAAAGTGTTGTTAAAAAAAGATGTTGGTTAAATGTATTATATTATTTATATTTAATCCACACTTGAGACTTGATCACTTTCGTTATAGAGAATTATATTAAAATTTTGACTTTACATTTTAAATTAATGCTTTACAAACAGCTGCCTTTTGCAGCAACAATTTTTTATTACATCTCTATTGATTGAGATAAACAGAGCAACTAACTTAATAATAAAAAGAGTTTTTTTGAGTCAGAGTTCTTTTGATGACGTCAGACAGCTACAGCATGCGTGGGTTGATATTAAAACAAATTTCGCGAACATATTTCACATATTAATATCATTGTTTATCTTGAGTAGGATGATTTAGCAATAATCAGAAAGTTTGTTTATTGCAGAATGATTTATTATTACTTAATGTATTTATTTATGTGTTCAAATGTTTGTATTCTTGAATTGCTTCCTGTTTTGAAATCAGTTAATGATATCTAAGATGATTATGAATTGATTTACTGCTACTAAATTAGTTCAAGTATTTTAAAGTGTTATGTCCTTGAAAGTTATTGCTTGTATAATGTTTCTAAAGTAGTTACTGTCCATATCTGAGAGGGTTATAAATCCATCACTTAATAAGTGCACTGGCCAATTTTATAAGCTTGAGAACAAAAATGAATTTATAAATGTGTCAGAAAGTAACCAGTTTGGATTTGAGAACATCCTTAAGATGCCGCTCTTGAATGTACGAGTATTAACATGCTAAATGCAGATTTCTATACTTCATATTTTAAATTAATACATTTATGCTGCATAAGAATAACTTATGAATATTTATAACTTTCGCAATTGAAGCTCGTTATTCATTTATTATTCGTCTTATATCATAAAGGTATGTTTTCCTTACCTTTTTGTTTATACTGAATTTTATGCAACCTGTTATTTTTCATCATACTCAAGTCAACATTACTAAATGAAGTTTTCCATGCATTTAGCAACGTTTCTAAATGCAGTTTTTTTTTCTTCTTTTCCTAATCTTTAATACATTTATTCTTCAGAGGAATAACTTATGAAAATTATACAATTCGTAAATGAAATTTGAGACTCATCTATCGGAATTTATTATTAAAAATAAAATAAGAATCTCTTTATTTATTTTTTACAAGAACAAAATTTACCCAACCTGTTATTTTTATTTTTATTTGGGTAATTACTTAACATTCTTCGCGTAAATTGAATATATCTATCCTATATTTTTTCAATGAGAGCTATATTATGCACTATATTATGCACGTAAACATGTCTTCTTTCTTAATCGTTCGGGTCTCGCGTACTAGTAATAGTACATGTCTTTTCATTGAGTATTATTTTGTCTTAATAATTACTTTTGTTATTATCAACATGTAGTAATGATAGTTTATGTCTATCTATTTCTTATTATAACTTCATTTATATTTTGGCATTTAATAATTATATATATAATGACATAAAGTGTATAACGCTTCCGGGGTTGAACTCATCCGGATTCCACTTCGCTTTATCGTATTCCAATCGGCCATTTTTATTGAAAATTATTTTTTCGAATTAAATTTCATAAAAGTTACATTTTTAAAAAGATTATTCAAAATAAATTAACATTTGAGAGATGACTTACATTTAATTATGTACATATTCTGAGATAACTTCAGTTGAAATTAGTTTGGCCCTCTCTCTCCATAAGTAAACATTCATTTGTATCGCATTCATTGTGAACTTTGAGCTTTGTTGGTTGATCTATCGGTAGTTAAAATAAAAAAGAAGTTTCTTTTGAAATTCTTTGAACTCTGAATACATTGGGGGAAAAAATGAATAGTATTTCTTATAAAATATAATTAGACTATCAGGGATACTTAATGCCGTGTAGAATATATATATATATAACAATGGAAATAAAATTTTGCATTTTTGTATTTTGTAGGGAAAATAAATTTGCAATTTAATAAAAGAATTTGAGGAAAAAATATCTGTTAATGCAATTAATAGTTACAATTACTTATGTGATAAAGGATCATTTTTAATGATCAAAATTTATTATAGGTTTCTTTATGCATGTTTTAAAAAAAATGAGGATTTAATCTGAGTTAAATTTTTTTAAATTTAAGTTATATAATTATTATTTTGGCGTCAGCTATCGGCAGTTAATCCGTGAAGGACTCTTATTTAATTTTTTTATTATTGTTATTCTGATTTATAAGAAATTGAAGCTTATTGATTTTTTTAAAGCAATGAACGATGACGAAAGTTAATTGACAATATATTTTAAAATATCATTATTAATTCTAATTTGCATGTTTTTTGTGAAATAGTTCTTTAAATTTTGTGAGTGAAGTTCTTTCTTGCAAATTAAGTTTAATTATAAATGGGCTGTTTTTATAACTATTTTATTCCCACCTGATCCTATTAATCAGATAAGATAAAATTTATTACTTCATAATTCTTTTTATAATGCAATGCTATACCATTCTTTTGAAAATGCAAACACGTCATTCTGACGGGCTATCTTCTAGTAATAATAATAATAATAATAAAAGTTTGCCTAATTCTCTTTGTGCCGTTGGCGATTCATTAATTTTAAACACATATTTCACTCTTTAAATTTAAAATATCGGTGAACAAAGCATGTGTGACAAAACGCAAAATATATTAGAAAGTTGATTCTAAGTTGCCATGGTGATTACATCCTATTTATGATGGAGTCATATTATTTCCGTATTACAGAATTTAATATATATAATCATAATAAATTTTGCATGCGTGCATTTTTGCATACGAGTGTAGATATTACTGACTAACAGATATTACTGTTAAATCTGTCAGGTTCTGAGAAACATCTGCTATTAGAACTATGGTTCTATATTATTTTGTCTTACTACATTATATATTGTATGGTCTGTGTACTGGGAATT
Organism: Maratus speciosus; assembly: GCA_963932465.1. NCBI lineage: Eukaryota > Metazoa > Arthropoda > Arachnida > Araneae > Salticidae > Maratus > Maratus speciosus. The sequence continues at coordinate 375,566,740 of OZ010796.1, forward strand.
TGAAAGTAACATTCTTTCCTTATCTGAAACTGGATCCGAGCCGGTAAATTGTACAGCGTGGATGAAGGGACAAAGTCATGGAGGGAGAGGGGTATGCCCTAACTTTTGAGATGTCTGTTGGGGATGGGCAGACAAAAGAATTGCACGAACGAGGGAAAGAGCTGAGAATGGGGTCAGAGTAAAAACCCCGGATTTATGTTGGGGGAAGAGGAGGAGTTTAGAAAAAGGAGAGGGTTGCGAGGAAGTAGTCGTTTTTGCTCGGGGAGGGAGTTGAAGCCTGGAGCGCAGGGTGCGAGGTTGTTCCTGGGTATAGCTCTTGTAACGAGCGTAGAGTTGAGTGAAGCTCGCAGAGCTTAGAGCCAATGTGTTGGGAGATTAAGAGTAATCTCCGGTAAAGCTAATTTAACGAGTGTAGAGTGAGAGTGATATAACGTAGTTTAACAGTACACAGCCAGCATTTACTGTATTTAATTTAATGTTGAACCGGATCACCTACATCTGAGTTTTTAAGTGTAAATAGTGTTTTGTGATTTGTAAATAGTGTGTAAATAAACTGTTAATTTAGTTAATTGAAAGAGTTGGTTTTCATTTAAACAATCCTCTCAGAGCGTGGCCGATATCACGTAATCATATCGGTGGTGGCAGCCTATAAATAACAAAGGATTCTTCAAAGTTGTGCGGACTAAGAGGAAACTCCGACAAAATCCTTTTGTAATACATTTTATAAACTTCTCCAAAAAATCTTCCTTAGCCTATTGTCATATGAAAATGAATTGAATAGTGCGCAAAATAACTGCATTCATTAGATTTCAGACAATGACATGTTCGTTAAACCTCAGTAAATCTATTAAGATATTAGCTACTATTAACGTTATTAAAGTAAAAGTAATAGTTTTTCTCAAAATTTTAAAAAATCAGACCCGAAAGGGTTAAACTCAGTTAAGTGTGTGGCAGGTTTCTGACGGTAATGAGCAGACAACTAACTAGGATTACTATTATCTGATATTATCTTTTTACTTGTTTATTGTATTTCATATGTATCACTTTCTGCGTATGCTGGTTTAAGATAGTGTTTTTCCTTATTTGGAAGTTGATATGAGCTATTTTAGTTAGATAGTATGTATGGACAAGGTCCATTGCATCGAGGAATTCAATTTCCTGTTCTATTCAAGAACGCATACCACAGATAAGGCAAACAAAGAAATTCTCTATCTCGTAAGTGGTGGCGGCCATCTCAGGGAGAAGTTTTTAGATAAGAGAGCTATAGGGGTCTCTGTCGGAATAGAAAAGATCCTCGTAGGCTGAGTTTTGAGAGAAAAAGAAGGCAGTTCAGGGGTAGACCTGATGAAGAACGGTCGTTGTGTTTTGATAGAGTAGTTCTTGCGTAGACTTCATCATAGGAGGTTGCTGTTCCTTGAGTGGAGTTTTCGGGAATGAGTTGAGTCTTGTGCAGAGAAAGGATACGCAAGGGGAGATCCAAGGTGATCCTCGGATAAACCTGATGAGATACCCTAAGGTGAGAAGGTAATGGGGTATTTTAATAAGTTAGCCCAGTGCGCAGAAAGGACTTGCTACATGTAACTTAGTATCGGGTCGGATTGTCTATATCCGATCTCTTAAATGTAAACAATATTTATAGATATGTAAATAATTTGTTAATAAATTTTTCGTTAATTTTAATTGAATAAGTTTAGCATTCTTTTTGATAATCCTTCTCACAATGTACCCGATATCACGTATATATATCGGTGATGGCAGCATATCAAAATAAAAGAACATTTTTTCGAAGTCTGTGCGAGTGGTGATCGGGGGTCTAGGAAATTCATTAGCGTGTGGGCTAAGGAAAAATGCAACAGTGTGGAAATGAAATATTGAAGAGGTAATATACTATGAAAAATACTAATGCTATCGGATAGAAACAATGTTTATGCAATTCATAAATTAAACTTGATATTCATATAGCGGAATTCAACCTTAGAAATATAAACATTCTTATTTATTTTTCTAAGAGTAACATTTATGTAAACTTTTGTTTTTATCAAGATCTTTTCCTAACTTGCTAAATACAAATTTCCACACTTCATCTTTTATAATACATTTATTCTGCTTAGAAATGACCTATAAATATTTATATATACTTCTTAAATGAAACTAAAAATCTATCAAATATATTAGAAATAAGTATGTTTTTATTTATGTTGAGTTAAATTTATCAAAAATAATAAATATATATACAGTCAAACCTCGTTAATATGAACACGCTTAACGTGAATTACTTTTAACATGAATTGTTTTCACAGTCCCCTATAAAAACGAATACACAAATTTGATACTGATAACGTGAATTACTGTTAACATGAACAAAATTTTGATTCCCCTTGAGGTTCATGTTAACGAGGTTCGACTGTATATATATGCATATAGATATATACAATACATATATGATCAGCATTGGCAAGATTTAACATTCCTCGTGTAATTTGAATGCACATTCTCTTATATCTCTCGAATGAGGGCTAAATTATGCACCCTGTTCGCACCAAAACTTATCGTCTTTCTTAACATCAATTAAGAGTGGGAATGAAATTCTGAAGGAATAAAAAATATTATGCTACTGAATAGGAATATAATTATTACAGTTTTCTTAATGGAACTTGAGATTCATTTAACGGGAACCAAGCCTAGAAATACGCATGTTTTTATTTATTTTTATGAGTAAAACTCATCTAACCTTTTGTGTTTATCCTTATCTAAGTCAACGTTGCAAAATACAAAATTCTACACTTCATCTTTAAAAGATTAAAAATTTATACTGCATAGGAATAACATACGAAAATTTACAAAACACTTAAATGAAACCAAAACTTTTTCTATGAAGATTCATCATTAGAAATAAGTATGTATTTATTTACTTTTATGCGAACTGTATTTATCCAACCTGTTGTTTTTATCATGATCTAGACAACGTTGCAATTGGATTTCTGCGCTTCACCTTTTAAATTAATACTTTATATTGAATAACTTATGAAAATTTATACAATTCGTAAATTAAACTCCAGATTCATCTATTGAGTTTCATCATTATAAATAAGTATGTTTTTATTTACTTTTTATAAGAGTAAAATTTATCCAACCTGTTGTTTTTATCATAATGTAGCCAACGTTTAAATTGGCAATGAATTAACATTCCTCGCGTAATTTGAATACATATTCTCCTATATTTCTCCAATGAGTGCTAAATTATGCACCCAGTTGGCACCAAAACTTATCTTCTTTCTTAACCTCAATAAAGAGGGGGAGTGAAATACTGAAGGGGTAGGGAAACGAAAAGAAGGGAAAAAAGTTTAATCGAGACATTTCTTTTGATAATAACGAAGTTTTTGAAAGTATTGACTTCCATTTTTTTTCTCGGCTCCCAAAAAGTATAAGAGAGCGGTGTTGCATTATTGATCTAACGCCTTAGTAAGTTTAATGTCGTTACAAAATGTTTGCCACTCCATTCTTAATTAAAAACGTTTTCTTATTTTCTGTTTTTTTTAACTCTCTCCGCTGTTTTCTTCTTTCGTCAGGCTTTTGCATTTTTTTTTTTTTTTCGACGGTTTATCATTTTTTCATTTTCTTATTATAATCAGAAAGGAAAAATGTTTATCGCTTTTTTTTAATCCCCGGACTTAGTGGATTTTCTTTATTAAATTGCAGATGAGCTGGTGTTTCCTTTTTTGTTCATCGCTTCCATTTTTTGTCCTTTTTTCACGTCCAGAAGGTTTCAACAGATAATTTAATTATAAAAGTTTTAGTTTTAACGTCAAACGAGATATGCGTGTATTTGTGTGATTATAAGCAATATTTTACGAGTCTGTTTTAATGCTGGGCAAAAGAGACTGTGGGACTTTTTATTTGGATTATATGAATATACTTTCCTGAGAAAAAAAATTCTGATTTTGTGTTCTTAATTTTTTTTCTACCAGTAGCCGCCTTGTATAAAGCATATACAAGGGTTGTGTGAAAATATTTCTGCTTTCTATTTTCTTCATTTTTCATTTTCTTTTTTTCTAAATACTAAACATCTTTATATTTCCCCAGTAAGGGTCGAATTCCAAGAGGAAATAACTTTATGCTAATAAAATTTGTGACGTCCGATCGATGTTTTTTGCACTACATTACAGCTTAAAATTTGAATCAAAAGACAAAAAAAGATAAATTTGTAAAGTAAAATTTCTAAAATCAATGTCATATTGGTCACTAGTATTATCTTTTTATAATCATAAGCAGGTGAACTACTAAGTAGTGCGAAGTTTAGCGGTTTTAAGATTTTTTTTTTAAACGCAAACATTTTTTCTGTATTTTTCAATCTTTGAATCCAACTCAAACACATATTTTTGAATTATCGACAAAAAAATGATGTCGCTCAGTATTTTCTGCAGATTAAATTACTTTATTTTTCTATTGCTGATTAATCGTTTTTGGTAATTATTAAGTGTATAAGATAATGATTATCACAGTGGATATATTGTGTTCAGGAAAAAAATTGGTTATATCATTAAATTGAGTTTTTTGTTAACTCTTTTAAGGGCGGTCGTATATTATTTATACCACTTGATTTTTATCCCAAATGCCAAATTTGCACCAGAATTTTTAAATAAATTTTGTCTTATTGAACGTACGTTATAAAAGCAGTGCTCCCCCTCTTCAAATCAAATTGTTTTTAAATTCTGGTAACAATGAATCATTTCAATATTTTAGCAAAACCGTTACTTTGCCACTGAAAGGCTTAAAACAAGTAGATTACCATTAATATTAGCCTACCATTATTGGCGTTTTGCCTATATTTATACAAAGGCTGAAAGAAAAAAAAAGTGTTTTTATACCTCTTTAAAGTAATAATAATCACGCTCTATTAAAGTTTAACTTTCCAGTAATTTTTTTTTTCTCCAATTTATGAGTTGTGAAAAATTTCGTCCAATTTCTTAAACGTTTCATAGTTGCAAATAAAACATAACACATAAAAGATACATCAGAACATATCCAGCTAACATATGAGACTTTTAGTATCTGAGTGGCAAAGAAAAACACTTTATTATTACTGCAACTCCGTCAGCGTTAATTTTTCTTTCTACCAAGACCTTTTTCTATTTTAAAGACAAAAAAAAAAAAACATTCATGAAATGTCTTTAGGTAACATTTTTTTTTTTTTTTTTTTTTTTTTTTTTGAAGTTGGAAAATAAAATAGTTACTTAGACGTGAACAATATTTACTTAATGTGACATCAGTTTATTAATTAATTTTCTTTTGAATTCATATATTCCATAAATATTCGAATTTCATAAAGAAGTAAAACCAAACTTTATATACAGGGTGGTTATAATTAAACTTGCCCTATAAACAGCATCCCACAGCGCAAACGGGTGAACGGAATGCAATGAAGTTTGGTATGTAGACTATACACGAGATGCGCTCAAGGAATTTCGAAAAAAAAAATTTAGTTCCAAAATGTCCACCAGAGGTCGCCTTTTCCGGAAAAACATTAAATTTAACACAATAAACGGTCAAAACAGTCAATTTTACATTTTATTTCTCATAATTCTTGTTCTGGATTGTTAATAATGTTTCTGTATTCCGTTTTGGTCGTTTATTGTGTTAAATGTAATGTTTTTTCTGGAAAAGGCGCGCTCTGGCGGACATTTTGGGACTAAATTTTTTGTTTCGAAATGCCGTGAGCGCATTTCGCGTATAGTCTATATACCAAATTTCGTTGCATTCCTACAAATATGATATTATCGGATTTTCTCGATTTCGATTGATTGGAAAATAATACTGCCTGATAAAATGACGACTTCGGTTGTTTGGACAAACTGAGGAATTGTGACCATATGGTTGAATTTGATCTAATTGTATGAAAAATTAATTTGTTATGAAACACCTTTCAATATATACACCGAAGAGCCATTACATTATGATCACCTGTTTAATACAACGTAGGATCACATTTCGCCCTCAAAACCGCCAAGACCCGACCTGATATCAACTCGACAAAGTTCTCATAAGTAGTCTGAGGTATCTGGTACCAATCGCACTCAAACTGCTCTTGAATTTCTCGCATATTGCGAGGTGGCAGCGTGGCAGCACGAATTGGGATTTCCAGGTGGAACCATAAATGTTCTTTTGGATTCATGTCAGGTGAATTTGGAGCCCAGGACATGACTTGAAACTCACTAGAAGGCTCCTCGATCTACTCCCTGACGATTTCACCTGAATGACATGGGGCATTATCCTGTTGGTAAATGCAATAATCCGCCGGAAACATTGTTGTCATTGATGGGTGCACTTGGTCTGCAACGATGTTCAGGTAGCGCACAGACGTGAGGGATTGTTCTATGGGGATTATGGGTCCTAATGCGCTCTATGAAAACATTGCCCGAGAATATAGCCGCCGCAGTCTTGTCTCCGACCAACTGTGCATCCGGGAGCCAGGGTTACCTTTGGAAATCGGCGTATTCGCACGCGCCCGTCGATGTGATGGACCAGAAAAAATGATTCGTCGAACCATGCAACTTTCTTCCATTATTCTATGGTCCAATCCCGATGTTCATTGGCCCGTTGCAGGTGCTGCTCGCGATGACGTGCTGTCAACGCTGGAACGTGCTTAGACCCCCGGCTTCATAGGCCTATACGCATTAGTATACGTGGCACTGTGTGTCGAGAAACACTGTATGGGTCACCACTGTTGTAGCTGTTGGTGATTTCGGCTGTTGGAACTCTTCTGTCACGACGAATAATACATAACGATCTCCGCTCTCCTCAGGAATCAATGCGCCTCAGACGACACACTGCTCGTTGGTGACTTGTCGTTTCACCATCCATACACCACTTTCGGTACGTGCTCACAATGACTGCACGTATACAGTCCACCAAACGCGCCGTTCCGATATCGACGTTTCCAGTCGCCAAGCCATAACGATTTGACCTTTATCAAAGAATAATAAATATGCTGCTTTTCCCATTAAGTCGCTAATCACGCTATGTTTTAAAATAAAATGCATAGGAGGTTTATATACCCCAATATCAACCGCACACGCACCGTGGTTTTGTTTCTGAGCGAGATCATTGCTATAGAGGGAGGGTGACCATAATGTAATGGCTCTTCGGTGTATATATACAATGTGAAAAAAATTGTCTCAAATTGACAGAAAAAAAATTTATCAATTTTGGCGCCAGTGGAAAACCGTTTAATTTATAGACAATATCTGTAATTTTTTACAGAAAACAGTTTTTTTCCAGTAAAAAATATATTTTTTTTCTGTAAAAATTACATTGGTTAACTACATTACCAAAACAGCTTGAATCCAGTAAAAGCAAAATCAGGCGTGCACAGTTTTTTTCACTTTGCTTTAAAATTGCAATTTTAGACTTGTATTGTTAAGGTATTTCTTAAAGGAAAGTTATGAAAGTAACATATCTTAATGTATTTCAAATGCAGTTTTCTTAAAAATAATTTTTGCCGTTTTTACAACTTTAAAATACTGCATCTATTTAAAGATTTGTGCGAAATTCTCAATAAATCTAAGGGAAAATTAGAGGTCTGCACTTGACCGAGGTCCGTAGTCCGGCAAAATGAAGGCAAACTTTTAAGCTGGCCAGGGTGCGCCGGCAGAATAGAGACGAAATTTTTAAACGAACCGGGCCGATAAAAAAAATATAAACTAGTCGGGCCAACCGGTCCAATATAAAAATTTAAAAGACGCCGACAAAATATAAACCATTTTCAATGGCTATGACTTTCGTGAGACGTATAAATCTGCATCACGAGCCGATGGTAGTTTGACAGCATCAATACAGAAGTATAACATCTCAAGGGTAGGGGTCGGCTTCAGATAGTTACATCGTGTGTGAGCTCAAGCTTAATTTTTTCTGCAGACTCGGTCCGAACCCGGATCACGCTTACATTTTTTTTTCCTACATATAGTCTGTGGAGCCTCAGATGACGTCGGTAGCGTGTTGGTTCTCTTCAGAGGCGTATGACAAATATTTAGTTAAATAATAAAGATTATATTCGTATAAAACACTCAAATGTTTTCTTGACTAAATGAAACATATATACACAACAAAATTAAGTTGAATAATGGGTCTTTGATGATAAACAAAGTTTGTGATGTGGCAGTTATCTCAAAGTCCTCAAGTAGTGATTAGATAGTTCAGCATAATAAAGAGTCTCCAAGATTCTATTAATCTACTCTTTCGAAGTGTCACTTATGAGGAGTTAAAGAACTCTCCACTCCGTTTGACAGCCTGTTACTGCACTTGGTCGCCCGGCTTAGCCCGCCGCATGAAAGAAGTCTTTACCCTCGGATTCCACCTCCGAGAAAATGTGAGCGTCCTTCTGAGAGATTTATCTCTCGACCAAGGCAACGACCTGTAACCTACGCTCACCAGAGTTCAATCTTTACTATTTCTTAATCAAGGATCTCCCAGATCTCGTGATTTCTCTCAGAAAAACAATATAGAATTTCTGGCCACTAGCAGTGCTTTGCTGTCGATTCATCTGCGAGCTGTCCCCCGATAGGACGACCTTGTCTCTGCTCACTTTTTACACCCGTTACTCCTCCGGTCAGCTGTGCATGGGAAAGCATTGATTACTTTCACTTTGACGGCGCATGAAAGGCACTGCAGGTGGTCTATGCTTTTTACTCACTGTCTAAAAAGTGCCACATTCTAAGATGATTTAGTATTGATCGATTTCTTCTGATCTTATCGTCTAAAGTTGAAACTTAGACGAAATTTCATGCCTTTTTTGGAAACACATGGAGTTTCCTATACCTAGTGATATTTGTATCAATTTGAGGGTTTCTTATGTGGAATAGTGGAAACAGTCTGATGTTTCACAAGTCGAACAGAACTGAACTTGTATTTTAATAAATTAGTGAGAAATACTTACAAAAATTTACTTTTTATTATAGCTTCAAAAGTTATCTATTTTCAACCCTCTTTTTAATTTTTGTTCTAAACTACATTAATTTCTTTAAAGTACTTCTATTTGAACATTGAAAAGTCTAAGTGTTTAAATAAACATTAACGTTTCTATTGTGTATTTTCTTTCTTGCAAGCACATAATAATCTAAAGTATACTGTAAAATTGTCCTATAAATAAGTATGCAGCATTAAAAATCTTAATTGTATATTTAGAAAAATCGATTTTTTTTTTGTAGAAATAGAGTCGAGCCGCGCCGGGCCTGTTTTCACTGTTTTGTACGGCCCGTTCAGGGCCGTGGACTGCGAAAATATAGACGGGCCGTCCCGGTCCTGGAAATTCCAGCCTGTGCAAATCTTTAAGAACAATCTTGCTGCACATAAAAAAAAAAAAAAAAATCTGTGTATCCGTTTTGGAATGTTGATTTATTAATTTCCTCAAATTAATAATAAAAATATTGACATGTAAATTTCTATTAACATATGAATAGGTTTAAAATTTTAAAACTTTCAGAAAAATGAAAAATTTTCAAAAATTTTATTGAATTCACAGTACAAAACACTTATTTGAAAAGTGTGTTGTTGGAATAATATAAATAATGAAAAAAAAATTAAACTATACCGTCTTCTTGAGTCGATTTGCAAGAAATATGACAATGAATGAAAGGTCATCATCAGGGAGCAATTAATTATAAGTTAAATTCTCGTGCATTTAAAGGGAATAAAAAAAGCTGTTTGATTCGGAGGCACTTTAAAAATAATGTCTGTAATTTTTAAGCGTTTACGGATAAAATTAATTTCGTGAATGTATCAGAAAACTTTGCGTTGTTCAGCGGGCGAAAAAAAGAAAATTAAGACCGATATTTATTTATTTATTTATTTATTTAGAGGTTACCGTCACAGTAGGTATAATTCAATGATATTATCTTCATCGGGAATACATATACCGTATTTTATGGAAGAAACGCCGCGGTGTTTACAAGTTTAAAAGTTAATTTTTTTCCAAGTGCGTCGTTTACGTTTTTTTTTTAAATACCAACTGAGTTTCTTTAATTTAAAAATGTATAAAAATATTTAAAATCGGATTTAAATATTTTAAGTAAAACTCCAGGCATCTTAAGATATTAAAAACGAGACATCCTACACTGCTCAGAAAATTTTGATTAAAGTTAGGTCAATGTGACGCTGTCGACAAAAGTAGTGTTTCGACGGGTGCGACGATTACGATATTTTTAAGCTTATTCAGGCTAATTTGAGGAATGCGGCGTTTACGACGGGTGCGGCGTTTCCTCTATAAAATACGGTATATATTTATTTTAAACAGGATTTCTTTATATACAAACTACATTTCAGAAGTTTTACTGTGTTTTAAAGTAAACCGCACCATGATAGAGAACGCAGTATCTTAATACTGACAGAATTCAAAATAGATATGAGTGTTTCAGTCGCATAAATTTAGTATGTTCAAATATTTATCGCATCATAATACACAATTATTGTTCACCAAAATAATAAATTAATCCGCGAACACTAAAGTTTGATAATGAAAAAAACAATAATAATTGCAATAAATTGCTGCATAATCTCATTGTGATTAGAGATTTTTTTTTTCTTTCTCTTATGGTTGCTAATTATAAGATAATAAAAACTATTGGTAAAAAGGTTATCAAGGGTTAATTCTAATATCGAGATTTTTTTTCTGCCTCTATCCTGCGCCGCAAATGATATCTAAAACAAAATCTTCATTGCAGAATATAAACTGCTTTTTACTCGTGAGCGAAAAAAAAAAATGGCAAAAACCCACATCCACAAAGCAGACAGACAATTGTTATTATCAACATTCGTGGAGAAACTCCTTTTATTATTTTTAGTAACGATTACAAGTTTAGCACTGTATTTTAAGGTCTCTAAAAAAATCATTGCTAAAATGAAATGTTATTTAGCTTTGCTGACATACTTCATAATATTCTTAATAAACTGTCGCTGTATCGAAAGAAAGGAATACTTTTTTTTTTTCATTTTTTAAAAACTTTAAATTGTCAGCGCTCCTATAAAAGGGAGACTATGAAAGCGAATTTGATCATTGGTTGCATCAAATATCTAATTGTCGTCTCCCTACAAGAAAATAAATGGGTTGGTAGCTATATATTAACATTCATCATTTATATCTATTTTTAAGGCTGTACCTATATTGTTAAAACTGAGTTCTTATTAAAGTTTGCTTATTTTGGAGCCCATCATGTACCTAGAGAATCATGTACCAATAACCCAGAGAAAAAATTAATATTTAAATTCTACTGTAGACTGTTGTACTTTAAGTTAATTCAAAAAAGATCATATTAAAGAAAAAAATAATACATTTAAAAAGAAAAAAAAGAAAGAAATTTAAAAAATGAAATATTGAAAGCAATTATGATTATTATTGTTATTAACCTTCATCAGTTTCTAAGACGATAGAAATGCGATGGAATATTAACAAATAGGTTTAATCTAGTAAAACATAAAAAGATTTTTTTTATCATCTGAGTATCAGCGAAATCTTTTTAAGTAACATTCATGTAGAAATTAAATGAAATATATTGTTTAAGTCACAATTTCTATTTTGTTTTTATTACATATCTGTGCCTTTATTTCGAGAAAGTGTTTTTTTTTTTTTTTTTTTCTTTCCTATGCATATTAGTAAAACTTTTCAAGCAGAGATATTTAAGAGAACCAGCTTATGTGTCTTTTTGTGTATAAGTTACTAAACAGGAATTGACATTTATAATAGCTTTTAAGCATAGTATAGTTATAGATATATACATCTTATTAAAAAGAATTTTGCAGCTTTTAAATTATTTATGAATTAGTAAAAATATGCTATACATTCTATTAAGGGGGACCGGGACACATTTTCAAAAAAATTTTATTTATTGAGTTAAAATTTTGAATTTTTTGTGATGGTTAACCATATCATTTGTAAACAAAATCAAATGATAAAACTTCTCATAGCTTTTTAAAATTTTTTTTAATTTAAAATTTATGAAAAAAGTGGTATAAATTAAAATCGTTATAACTCGAAATATTATTTGTAGAATTTCAATTGTTTTTCATTTAAATAAACAGAAATATATATTTTTTTAATTTAGAGCCAGCATTTCAAAAGATATTAATTTAAAAAAAATAAAAATATTTAACGAAAAAATTACAAAAAAAGTGGTGCAACTTTAAAAAAAAAAATCCTATTTTCAAAAGTAAATATTTTTTTCAAATATGTTGGCTCAAAAGTAAAGTAAAATAATTGAAAAAGATATGTTCCGAGTTTCAACCCTGTATCTTTAACGGTTCTTGAGTTATAAGAATTTAAATATGAGAAATGGTGAAAAAACCTATCATGAAGAAAAACGCAATTTCACAAGAACTCGTTTCCTTTACAACCATAGCTTGAAAGGCAGATTTTGAAAACAAACCAAAACGAAAAAAATAATATTTCCTGTTCTAATTAAGATAGAAACATGATTTAAACGTCATTTTAAGCAGAAAACGGCAGAGAAATTTTTAATCCAATAATAAAAAAAAATTGAAAATTTGAAGATTTTTGTGTCCTGGACCCCCTTAAAGTTTTATTACAGATTAGTAAAATTAAGTTTATATATGGTACATATATTTTCATTATAGAAATAAATATATTTACCTACAAAAGCAGAAAATATATTAGTAGAGTTACTAGTTTGAACTAAAACAGTTTGATTTTGCGTTAAGTAATACGCAAGAATCAAAAATTCATCACACGCGTTTCGCCGTTAATGGCTGCAAATACAAATAAACCAACTCACTTCACTACGCTTCACTTTTAGTTCGTGAGTGATTCTAGATTCAAGTGTCTTAATTTCTGAAATGTCTTAAATTTTAAATGACATCTTTTTCAGACACCTTATTCAGATATCTTTTTCAGTACGTTTATGTTTATGCATGATAATAGTAAGACACTTATGCATTTTAAATTCAGACATCTAAGAAGTCTGATATTTCACATTCAGACACACAAATGTCTCAACTGCTTTTTCAGTCACATATGTGTCTGAATTTAAGACGCCTTTATTTGCAGTGTAGATATAACAAAAACTACGTTGTTTGTTATCGTCTGTATGATATTTGAATTAGTAAGAATTTGCTAACATTTATTAGAATGCAATATTCATCCTCTTACTGCGAAAGATGAAGAACGTTTAGAAATTGATACAAAATTGAATACTGGTGGAGCAAACTGGAAAAAATTTTCATCTTTAATTTTGAAAAGCACGTGCATTAACCAACAAATACGCCTGAGCCTAATAGTAGTGTATCAACATCTCAGTGAAATAGCATTTTTCGCAGTTAAGAAATTTCTTCCTTTGTGATTGGACTAAGAGTCTCTTCTCCCCTCAGGTGTGAAGCTTTGGAATGTCCGAGGCGGAGTGGAGGAGTTTGTCCAAACCCCACTAGGGGAAATGTAAAGAAGATAGTTAGTCCGTGCTTCGACGAGCTTCGTGGAGGTTGCTCAGGAAGAGCTACGAACTGAACGAATAGGTATTTTTTCTTAAGTTCAGTGCACGTGGCAAGAGCTATGTTATGCTAAAGCCTGGATTGTGGCTTATGGAGTTCTTGTGTAGCGAACTGATGTAACTGATTGATTTGAGCAGTCGTGGAGGGAAAAAAAGTACCCCCCCCCCCCACCACCACCTCGCTAAATCTGCAACAAATTATCGTAGAAGAAAGTTACAGATACCAAACGATTGGAAATAAAGTCTACTTTTAAACGATGTGTGTAAAATTTGCTTAGGAGGACATCTACTTATCAAAACAAACCCAGTTTTTTTTTCAATGGTAATACCTAAGGTTGACGCCATAAATAAATTCTACACAATTCAATTAGCTTAAATCGAAATTTTCATGAAATTCGTACGATTAGTTTCCGAGAAATTAATTTTAAAATGAGCATATTTTAGTGGCTGTATCCAAATTGAAGTTCGGTACTTGATTGTTGAAATGCTACAGAACGACTATGTCACTTCTGTTAATGTATTATTTCTTATCAATAGGACCATTTTACTCGCTTAATATGTTTCGACTACTGCGAGCCCTAACATTTCAATAAAATGAGTAAAATATATATTCAATTTAAGCTTTTCTGCACATCACAGACGGCCCCTTAAACCATCATTTTGACGTTCTTTTAATGATAATTCGAAAATTATTTGAAAGAAAAATTTGAAATTGAGGATTCGGATAAAGTAGTACGTAATAAATATAAATCTACCAATATATATATATATATATATATATATATATATATATATATATATATATATATATATATATATATATATGTTGCAATTCATATTTTTTTTTATTCCCGGGGACAACAGATATGGAGATCCATAATATTGAGGTCACAGATGACAAACCAATAAGAATCAGTTCATACAGAATGTCTAAAATACAAGAGGAAATTTTGGGTAAGGAAATTAAACGGATGCTTGAGCTAAATATTATAAGGGAAGGGGAGTCAGATTACTATTCGCCTATGATTCTTGTTGAATCAGAAGGAAAGATCCCGGCCCATGTATTGACAATCGTCGGCTTAACGCAGTCACTAAAGTAGAATATTATCCCTTACCTAACATAGAGGAAAGAGTTGAAAGAGTATCGACAGCGAAATATATCACAATATTAGGTCTAACAAAAGGATACCTGCAAATACCAATGACGCCACAGACTCAGAAATCAGCAGCATTTGTAACTGACTCTGCAGCATTTTCCCCGATAAAGATGCCTCTTGATTTAATCAATTCTTCCTATAGATTTTCAAAATTCAAGGCAAAAATGCTGAGGGACCTAGAGAAATTCTGCCTACCCTATCTCAGCGATATAGCAATTTTCTCTGAGACATAGGAGGAGCATATGGAGCATTTCAGAGCGGTACTAAAAAGAATTAAAGAGGCAAAGCTGACCGTTAAAATAGCAAAATGCAAATTCGGTCAGAAAACAGTTATTTATGTCACATAGTGGGGGGAAGGACAGAGGAGACCAGCAGAGGCAAAAATTAAAGCGATATACGAGTTGCAACCGCCTGAGACAAAAACAGAAATTCGGAGATGTCTAGGGATGGCAGGATACTATTCGCGCTATATAAAAATTTACGCATCGATCGTAGAACCGCTCAGAAGGGCGCTAAAAGGTAAAAATGAAAGAGAAAAATAGTGTGGAACGAAGAAATGGATAAGGCTTTCAAAACTCTGAAAGAAAAACTGACGACAGAAACCATACTGTATGCGCCAAATTACAACGCCGAATTTATAGTCCAAACGGACGCTTCAAATTTTGGAATTGGGATTGTACAAGCGCAGAGACAAAATTCAGAGGAGCATCCCATTATTTACCTGAGTAGAAAGTTCAGCCGATCAGAGAAAGAGAATACAGTGCGACAGAACGGGAATGTGCGACGACAATCTTTGCCATAAAAAACTAAAGCATTATATTGACGGGCAAAAATTCCTGATCGAAACCGATCACAGCCCTTTAACACTTTTTAAAGAACAATGCAGGAAATAATTCTAGGCTTTTGAGGTGAGCGCTAACTTTGTAGCCATACCAGTATGCCATAAAACATAGACCACGAAGAGACATCACGCACATAGATTTTTTGAGTAAGGCAGAGTAAGGAAAAAAACAAGAAAATTGTATATAATAAGATATCATTCTTTTAAATGTTTTGAAATAGAATAAAATGTAAAGTGTTTCGTGATAGAATAAAGTGTAAAATATAATGCAGAGTGTATAAAGAAAATATTTTAAGGGACATGTGAAAAATTTGAGAATAGAGAGGTGCAGACAATTAAATATTTTTTTTTTTGCATGTGAGCCATTCCTATAATTTTGAGCTGCCTTCTGTTTTCCAGGATATTTCATCCTGCGGACAAAATATTCTTTAAAGGGGGGTGGGAGTTGTAAAGATTTGGACGGTCTCACAATATTCCCTGCAGAAAACCTTAAGTGGCACAGATTTACTACATAGGAAAATCTAATGTGTTTCCGAAGCAGAGCAAAAATATAGCTAAGTTCACTAATCTTAACGGTAAGATAAAACGAACCAGTCGATCACCATCTATCTACTACGTTTGGCAGTCTACGACAATTCGCTAATCCAAGGGATCGCCGGTGGTGTATTTGATGCAACGCGTGGGAAATGGCAAACATATTTTCCCATGAGAAGATTTCTTCTCGCAGGTTCCGTGTGCAAAAATGGAGGCGGTCCCCCGGCCGACCACTCAGTGAACAGCTGTCAAAGATTTTTGACAGGAGAATACGGCGAGTGGCTAAGAGACGTATTATTGTTTTAGAACAAGATAATTTGAATATATAGCAGACGAGTGTGATTTTTAGTTAGTTAGTAAATTTCTAGACTCCAGAGAGAGTTGCTTTTAGGTTGGACCTGAAAAGGGGAGGTAAAATCTCTCCGGGGTGAACTCTAGGTTTCACGGCAACCGATCCGAGTGGAATAACAGCCGAGACGGGTAAGAGACTGCTTCCAGGCCGGTAACAGATAAAATTTAACTGCAGTATTGGTACAGGTTGTCATAGCAGCACTGTAAATTGAAATGTCTGAAATTCAGACACATAAGTGTCTGAAACGGAGTGTTCAATTTTCAGACATTTTAAAGTGTCTAAATTTTTAAGACGCTTGTATGTGTCTAAATTTAAGACACTTCAAATGTCTGAAATGCATCCATGTTTGACCACCTTTAATTTCTCTGCAAAAGCAGCCATTTTTTCGGAAAGCCTTATACACAGAAAAAAAAATCCTTCAAAATATAAAAATTGTACCGCCAATCAAGACGCCAGTACAATTTACGTATTTTAATGAAAATTTTCTTCAATTTCTGGAAAAATTTATTTATTTATTTATTGGAAAATTTCTGTATTTAAAAAAAAAAAAAAAAAAAAAAAGAGAGAAGGGTACACATGTATTTCAATACAGTCTCGCACATTTTACATGATTAACTACTTTTACTCAATTTACAACAACATTGTATTTAACATATACCTTAACAGGATTGCACCTATCCGTCGCGGGATACGAACTCGCAACCTTATGGTCTGTAGACTATGCGATAATCCCTCTCGGCCACGATTTCACAGCTAGGAAGTTCAAATATTGTTAGTTACTTGTGACTCACAATTTATTTTACAGAAACGGTAAATATTTTGTCTATCTGCTTATAATTTTGAAAGATTTCGCACATCTTCTCTCTAGAATTTTGAATATTTTGCTTTTCCTGCAATGTAAGATTAGCAGAAGGTTTATCTACTTCTACCGAAGAAATTTTCAGAACAGAAATATTATTGTTAATACAGATGACAGACGTTATTTTTGAAATATTAAAATATTTAAAATGTTTTAACAGTGCATATGTATATATATTACATATATATTTAATTAATATCTATATATATTTAATTCGGGCTTGTCCCGTTTCAGTTGTGTGTTTGGGGGGGGGGGGGGAGGGGCGTAATTCAACGCCCATTAAAAATAAAATCAATTTTTCATGAAAAAATGCATATATTTTTGCCCAAAGCCTGTGTTTAATGTTAATGCGAAGGTATGTGTATATAAAAGTGTGTGAAGAAATATAGTGTTCTATTTTTTGATTTTTCTTTCTTTCTTTCTTTTTTCAGATCGGTTGAATATATGGCAATTTTTTTTTAATTGGACTCATTAATCCCTATATATTCCATATTCCATATGCCATATATTCTGAACAAAATTTCTCAGTTATAAATATTGTATATAATTTTTCTTCAAAAATAATAAAAACCAGTGTTTTATAGTTGCGCAAATAATTTTTATCTTCCTTTTTTTCGATCGAAATACAGGTTAAAAGTTTTCGATGAGACTAATTTTCTTACGGTGAAATGAGATCATTCCTGAATTAAATCAATACTCAATGATTAGCTAAAATGTTATGTAGTAAAAAATTTCAGAAATATTCTATATAATTCCAAAATAATAGTTATAACGAACTTAAATAACTTCTCAAAACACCATCAAACACTTAAATGCGCAAATTAATAATAAGTTCGATATTTCTTATTCAATATATTGAATAAGAAATGTATAGATGGCGCCACAGTTTTGAGATATATTCCAGTTATTTTTCTTTTGCGAAAATTTCGTAATTAAACTTGATATTTTCTTTAAATTTCAGAGGGAAATAGAATCAGCATACACTTTGGATACCACACAGATTCAGTGGTGCATCCAGAATTGCGATTTGGAGGGGACTAGCATATTTTAGAGGCAGTGTTATAGTTGTAAAAAAAAATGCAAGCGTCGTAACAAACTGGAAAGTTTTGGTTGGTGTAATTCTGAATGCTTTTAAAATGTTAAATAATGAAATACTGTACTGTACTAATATATACTTTTGTTTTTGCGATTTTTTTTGTGTGTTTCCGTATTTGGATAATTTTAAAGTGTGTTTGCAATCAAACAATTTAAAGTTTTATTATTAAATTATCAAAATATTATAAAGGTTAAAGTGTGCAAAAAGTTGCACTGGATCTTAAATTTATAATTAAGTAAATAGTTTTTTTTTTTCTAAAGTAAATCTTAAAAACATCAATTAATTAGTTTACTTAAGTATAATTAAGTAATTAATGTTTATAATTAAGTAAATTTTAAACATGCTATAATTTCGAATTTCATAATAAAATTTAAAAAAGAGAAAAAAAAATGTGCGACAAAATTAATATCTTTTTAAAAATTCCGATTTTTTAAGGATCTATTAAAAAATAATTATATTCTTTCATAATTAAAAAAAAATAATATCTAGTCTAATCTGGGAGAGGCTTCAGCCCCCTTAACTCCCCCAGTAGGTGTGCCAATGCACTAGTTTCAATATAAATAAATAAATCATGTTTAATATACGTGAGTTTAGAAAATTCTGATTGCGAAATATGTGGATTTGTCCTTGAAAGATTATATTATACCTTTTAAATGGAGAAATATGCAAAAAATGGAAAATTTTCTGGAATTTACGGAAGTAAATTTATATTAAAATACGTAAATTGGCGTCCCAATTGGCAATATAATTTCCATATTGTAATGGTTATTTTTTACAGTGTATAAAGCTTACAAAAAACAGTGAACAATTGATTGCCTATAGCAAAACTTGCAGGGTGATCAAAAATGGATGCGATTCAGATGTTTTAAACGTCTTAAATTCAGACATATACACGTGTCTTAAAAATTAAGACACTTTAAAATGTCTGAAAATTGAACACTCCAGTTTCAGACACTTATGTGTCTGAATTTCAGACATTTCAGTTTACAGTGTTTATACCATGATCATATAGTTAGACACTTAAGTGTCTTAATTTCAGGCACCTATGATGTCTGAAATTCCATATTCAGACACTTAAGTGTCTGAATTACTCTTTCAGTCACATATGTGTCTGAATTTAAGACGCCCTTATTTGCAGTGAGTACAGAGATCTTTAACTCTGGAAAGAACAATCGTCTATTGATTATTAATAAACCTAAAAGGACATTGATCAGCTAACCTCTTAACTGCAGTGAAGCAATATTCAGTATTTTTTCTCAAAGGGACTTATGCAACAAGCTGCCGCCTTCTCATAAACTTTGTTTTGACTTAGCATCTAATCATTTCAACATTATAAATTGTTGTGTTGTATATAACCACCAATTATTTAGCCAAGAGATAATTTGTTTTGTCTTAGCATATAAAATCTTTTTGCCTTCAATTTAAATGAATATTGGTTTTTATGCCTTCGAAGTAACCGTGACCTTGTGACCGTAGTTTTCTTGATTATGAGGATTTAATTGGGAAAGTCACATGGATTAAACAACCCCTGGATAGTGAGTGTAAATGTTTGACATTTGCGAGAATTACAGTTAAGGGAGATTTTGAAACGGTAATTAATAAGGCAGCTGTGAAACCTTTTGTGTTAGAACAAGGATATTATGTGTTGGGAAACAAAACGGCTGAGCTTATTGAGTAATCAAAAGTTAATGTTGGACCAGTGAATGCTGTAATAACGTGCAGTCAGAAGTGGGAACATGAAAGTAAAAGGTCCGTGATTCAAGTTGAGAGTGAATTTGGTTTGGAGGATGGAGAACAGCATAAGATGGAGTTTAGTAAGGATGATGGAGAGGAAAGGATAGTAATGCTGGAAAGGTTGGAGATAGAGTTAGGTTTCATGAAGATATCCGCGGAGAAATTTAAGGAAGAGCAGCTAAATTGGCTTTCACTTATGCAGTTGTGGGAGAAAACCAATAATCCTAAAGTTAAGAATTTTATGTCAGAGAGGGTAAGCTTGTGCGGGTGTCGCAGTCAAAGAGCGGCGATGAAAAAGTGCTGTTATGTGTACCGGAAATTTATACTAGCATAGTGTCATGAGCAGGTATTAGGGCATTTAGGTACGACTAAGTCAAAGAATAGACTCCTTAGGTGTTACTTTTGGCTAAACCGTTATCACGATTTTCAGAATTATGTTAAAACTTGTGATCCGTGTCATAATGTGGGTAGTAATCAGGATAAGCGTAAGGCTAAAACCCACCTTAAAGTTTGTGCCTATAATTTCGGAATGGTTTTCCAAAATAAATCTGAATGTGGCCGGTCCCTTGCAAACTAGCAGTAAAAAACATATTTAACCACTTCAACGGCTGCTCCGAGATAAGTCGGGGGGTAAAAGCACTGTTTCCCTATACCCGTCGCTGGTGAAGTTATTAATTATATCCATTTGCCTCGCTACTAAGTACTCTGATGGTATTCCGGTGGAAAAAGTCACTTACACATCGGTAGTTGATGCTAAGGTGCATATTTTCGCTAAAACGGCTATCCAAGAGAGGCGCAATCTGACTCAGGAAGGTCATTTACCAGCGAGTTATTGACAGGATTCTTTAATAGATTTAGTATAAAGCTGTCGCATAGCTTAGTATATTTTCCGAAATGGAACAGCGTAGAAAGGTTGCATTCTTCTTTAAAGAAAGTAGTTAAAGCCTTGTGTTTCGAGTCAGGTCGTAACTGGGAAGAGCTATTTCCTATGGCGTTGTTTGCTCTAAGAACGGTAAAGCATAAAAACGGAGTTTAATCCTACTGAGTTGTTTCATGGGAAGAACTTGCGTATGCCGCACTGCTTAGTTTATGCAAATTGGATGGGTCAAGATAATGCAGTTCAAAATGCGGTAGATTATATTTTGAACTTGAGCAATAGGTTGAAAAGGTGTTAGGATTTGTCAGTTAAGGGTATCGAGGAACGTCAAGATAAGAGGAAGGTATGGTACGATCGGAGCGCAGTAACCAGAAAATACAAAGTCGCAGACCAGGTGCTAATTATGGAAACATCAAAGTCTCATAAAATGGTCGTAAATCGGATCGGGCCATGAAATATCACAGGAGTGATTTCAGAAACAAATTACACCACTGACTTCTCAGAGAAGAGCAATAAGGCGATTATCTACCATGTTAATGTATTGAAACCTTAATACAAGCAGCCTGATTTTTTTAATCTGGTGATTGATATAGAGGTGGAAGATGTGGAAGAAGATGCTGAAATCCTTTATCTCATGCCAAACTCCAGGCAAATTGACTTCTGGGAGATAGTGAATAATAGCGAGCTCTAGAAAAGAGCGATGAATACCAATAAATACATTTATGGATGTCATAGAAATGCGGAAGTCTTTTCTTCCGACTCTCGACGTATCCATTTTGTAGAATATGGATATAGAATTCTTAGATGAGACGCCGGTGAGGGTCAAACCTTATAGAATATCACCTAGGGAGAAAGAAATTGTGAGGAAGGAAATTAGATAATTATTAGATTTAGAGGTAATCGAGGTAGGGAAGTCCGATTTTACGTCCTCATGATTTTGGTAGAGGTTCTGGGAAAGTATCCCAGTCCCTGTGTAGACTACAGGAGATTAAGTTCGAAAAACCGAACGAAGTTTTCCCACTCCCCAATATAGAGGAGGCCGTAGAAATCGTGAGTTCGGCGATTTTCATCACGGTAATGGATTTAACAAAAGGTTATTTCCAGATACCGCTGACCAAAAGGGTTGAAATAAGCTGCTTTTGTGACACGTTTGGGATATTTTGCCCAAGGTGATGATTTTCGGTCTCTTGAATGCGCCTTTCTATTTCTGTAAAATAGTTGCTAGAGTTCTGGGTGGTCTGGAATTGTTTGCCATGCCATACATTAATGATACTGCGTTATTTTTGCTTACCTGGGAGAGTAACATGAAGAGTATTGCTGAGGTTCTGAAGCGTCTGTTACATGACGGCTTAACAGTAAAAACAATAAAGTGTAAGTTTGCACAGGATAGCCTGAGGTTTTTAAGTCATGAGGTAGGTTAGGGAAAGATGCCCCCATTGACGTGAAAGTGGAAGGTATTCAGGAGTTCCCAACGCCTCTCGACTAAGACACAAGTACGGTCCTTTCTGGGAATGACAAGATACTGTTCTCGTTATATAAAGGATTACGCAGTAATTGCGGTTCTTTGTCTTCAAAGCTTCAAAACTCATGTCTTCAAAGGGTAGGTAAAAAAAGAAATGATAGAGTGGAGTGATGATTGTGAAAAGACTTTTTAGGAATTAAAAAAGGAAGTTAAACCCGAGTCGGTGCTGGTACAGATCTGTCACAGGTTGGAAATGGGGAAGTGCATCCCATTGTATATTTAAGTAAGAAGTTTTCTATGGCAGAGCAGAACTACAGCATTCTGTCTTAAAAAGCTGAATCACTATCAGGATGGGCAGCGGTTTGTGGTTCAAACAGATCACAACCCTTTGACGTATCTTAAAATAATAATGGGTAAAAATGCCAGATTGACTAGGTGGGCATTGTATTTTCAGATGTTCAACTTCAGATCAAACATACACCGGGAAAGCTTCACCGAAATGCCGATGGGTTGAGTAGAACTGAGTAATGGCTTTCTGTAAATATATTGTTTCAGTCAAACTATGCGTTGATATTTCTTTTACGTATACACTTTTTGTAATTGTATATATTTTGTATATCATTCCGCATTGGATAGATTTTACTCTATATCACTTAACTTCAAGGATTGCGCTATCTCAATTGTTGAACTCAGATAAATATCTCATTTTCTTTATTACATTTAATCATAAAAAAATTTCCATTATTTGAATTTAGAATTTAAAAGTAAAATCTGGGATGATGATAAGTAATTCAAAACTGAGGACGCTTGCGTTAGTATGAACTTTGTATAGAAATTTAAAATGTATAAAGCCATTAATGTATTAGAATTTCATGTACATTTGTATATAGTGCTTAGGTGTTGTGACTTCTCAAATTTAGTGTGTTAAGAGTGGGGGTCTCTGTGCCGTGATCGAAATCCACGTTTTCATAGGTGTCATGAAAACTCTTTAGGGGAAGGAGCCGTAACAACGTCTCAGAGAAATAGCCTTTTTTGCAGATAAGGAAATTTCCTCCTATGTGATTTAACAAAAAAGTCTTTCCACCCCCCAGGGTAGAGGTCTGCACAGGCCCGAGGCCCGTACTCGGCCCGGCCCGCGGGCCGGCGGAATGAAGGCGAATTTTCAAACGGGCCGGGCCAGGCCGGCAAAATTAGGACAATTTTTTCAACGAGCCGGGCCGGGCCGATAAAAAAACTAATCGGGCCTATATTGGCCCGATATAAAAATTCAAGCGAAGCAGATAAAATACGAACCATTTTCAATGAATATGATTTTCTCGAGAAGTATAAATGTGCGTCACGAGCTGATGCGAGTTTAACAACATCAATACAGAAATGTAACATGTCCATCGTAGAGATCGGCATCGTACAGTTACAAGAGGTCTGATTCCGAGTTTAAATTTATTCAGCAGACTCGTGCCGGGACGGAACTGGTCTTAATCGATCTCAGGATGTGTAGGACAGTCATTGTGTTTCGTAGTATTAATAGTGATAATGAACTTCTGTTAACAGTATCTTTGGAAATATACCTTAAGGTGGTTCTCATATTCACTGCTCAACAATGGGAAACTTTCAGACCCATTTTCTGACTAATTTTTAACTAAAGGCATAAAATTGACAGGCCTGACTATTGAAGGCATTTGGAAACGATTAGCTTTCTCCATATTTGATAAATTACTTACAGAGATAACAGACATTCTTGTCACGCGACTGTACGTTTTTCTCCTTTCCTGTGCTATCGTTTTCGGAAATTCGATTCAAAACGCTAACTTTGGCGGTATTTCCAGAAAGATATATTGCTTTTATCTATAAAAAAAACGACATTTACATAGCTTCTGAATAAGAATACCTGCCAATCTTACGCGTTTCCGAAAAGAAAAAATTCATAAATGTGTCGAAATGTAGCTCCTTTGGATTTGAGAAAAGTCTTAAACATGAGAGAATTATTTTCACAAATCTACTTTTTATTATACAGCTTCAAAAGCTATCATGTGTTTAATCCGTTGTTCTGAACTACGTTAATCTTTTAATGAATCCTTATTTGAATTTTGAAATGTCTGTAGACGCGATGACTAAAACATTGTAAGTAATCGTTAATGTTTACTATTGTGTGTTTTCTGTTTTGCGAATATCATAGTTATCTAAAATATACTGTCAAATGTTCCCATAAATATGTATGTAGTATTCATTAAAAGAATCTTACTTGTATGTCGAGAAAAAACGGATTTTTTTTTTGTAGAAATTGTGTCGGGCAGGGCCGAGAACTGTAAAAATGCAAACGGGCCGGGCTCGGTGCCGAAATTCCTATTTTTACACCGGGCCGGTCCTGGAAATTCCGGCCCGTGCAGACCTCTACCCCAGGGGAGCTTTGGAATGTCCGAGGCGGAGTGGAGGAGTTTGTCCATACCCCGCTCGGGAAAATGTGGCGAAGATAGTTAGTCCGTGCTTCAACTAGCTTCGTGAAGTTTGTTTACGAAGAACTCCGAAGGGAACAGATAGTTATTATTTTTTAGGTGTGAGCACGTGGAATCTGTTATGTTATCCTAAAGCCTGGATTGTAGCTTGTAGAGTTCTCGTGTGGAGAACTGGTGTAATTGATTCATTTGTACATAATATACTTTTTGTTTTTAGTTAAATTTGTTTTGTATTTGAAGTTGAATTGAGCTTTAATTCGTTTTACGAGCTGTAGTGATATTTTTGATAATTTTCACTACCCAGTTGAGTGCCGTTACTACAGTATGTCAAGCTGTTTAAAGCTTTATCTGTATAATTTTAATCTAGACATTGCTGTTGAAATCATTTACACGGAGCTCAAATTCCATTGAAAATTTAAATTTAACAACAGATATCAATTTTTTTTGTTTTTTCTTTTTCTAAATGGAAAAATATATTGCAAAAACTCGATTGAACGAGGAAACCTTGAGTAAAAAGAAGAAAATTTTTCAAACTGAGAAAATGATTTCTGATTTTCCTTATTTACCCATCCTAAGCAAAACATATAAGCCCTGTTCATCCTGTACCTTAAGCAAAACATATCACCTCCCTGTCTGTAACTTTAACTAAAACCCTGTCTGTACCTCTCCTAGTCTCTACCTTTAACTAAACTGTGGAAATAAACACCTTAAAAAGATTTCCCTTCCCGCTGTCGTTTATTGACTTGGTAAATTCTTCGAAATAAAATATGTAGGACACTTCCTTATTTTTGTTATTGTATTAAATCAATACCAATCTATAAAATGGGAGTGTCTGTCTGTGATTTTTAGAAAGCCACCTGTTTCTAAGTTCGTACGACTATTTAGATGAAGTATAGTTAAAAATAACTTTTAAATTTTTTTCTCAGTCTATCTAGTTTTTCTACTTCTTCTCTGAGTAGGGTCAGAAGCGGTGGAATAACAAAAACAAAACTTATCATGGACAGATAGAAAATGTTCTGTCTACAACCTGCAGCTTTTCGCATTCTTATTTTCAAAAGATTTCTCGAGAAAACGAGGAAAAATTGGGTGAATCAACCAATCAATAAGCCAACTTTTTTATGCTCAAAAACCCGGGAACTAATTGATCAACTTTAAGGAATCTTACGGCGATTAAGATTTATTAATGATAAGTTTGGCTACAATCTGTAGTATGTCGCATTCCAATATCCAAGGGACTTTCTGTGAAAAGGGGGAGGGGAAAGTGAGAGAACGAATCAATCAACCAACCAACTCCTTCAGTACTAAAAAAAATGAGAACTAATTGATCAGTGTTAAGACATATTAGGGAGATTAAAATATCTAACTAAAATTTTTAAATGGTGATAATTACAATTTTAGATTATGACTTTAGAAACTGGATTGGTAAGTATTTTCTTCAAAAAATTTGAAAGATCATGCAAAATACAAATGCAACACAACGGGTTGCTGCGCCGTTAGTTATAAATAAAATACATGATGTGAAATTTGATTTAAAAAGATTGTAGTAAAATAATAACGTGAATAACGTCCTGCTTAAATTAAAATAAATGGTAATCACGACTTCTCTCCCCCCCCCCTCTTTTTTTCAGATATTTTGCCTTTTCTTGTATCTATCATAAACTCAGAACTGCATAAATATTAAAATTAATTTAAAATATGTAATTTCATTTCATTGCACCAATATACAAACATTAAATACCTTTCTTTGAGGGATCATTCATTAATTTTTAATAATTTAATTTAGGTTTCACTTATTTTGTGTTTCACAATATGAATTCTTCAACTTTTCTCAGAATGCCGTGTTATTGTTATTTCTGAGAGTCTGTTATAACGAGCAAATGCTGCGATCCATTTGATCTCGTTGGCAAAACTCGTACAAACATTAAATACCATTCTTTGAGGGATCATTCATTAATTTTTAATAATTTAATTTAGGTTTCACTTATTTTGTGTTTCACAATATGAATTCTTCAACTTTTCTCAGAATGCCGTGATGTTGTTATTTCTGGGAGTCTGTTATAAAGAGCAAATGCTGCAATCCATTCGATCTCGTTGTAACAGAATCGACTAATATGAATTACATAAGAAACTCTTTTGCCCCAAAATAATGCTTTCGTTGGCATATAAAGAAGGAATTCACTGTATTTTTTTATAAAAAAAATAATTAGCTGAAAAATTTCCTTTGAACACAGCCGTAAACTCGCCCATATTTAGTTATTTATAATCCATAAAATCTATTCTTTCTTCAATCACATATTCATTGTGAGACAAGATGAGGGAAGTAGCGGCAATGATTATTCACAAAAGAGAATTGTCAGAGGCCAATGGCAGACCAGACTCGTAATCAGATAATGGAGTCGTTGTAATTGGACGCACATATAATACAGAGAGACAGGAAAAGACTATCTAAATGGTAAAAAGGACGGGGCCTATATGGCGCCAGAGCCTATCCCATGATGCTCTGTGATAGCGATTTGTTACGCATTGGTCGGTAATGACAGTTAATATAAAAGATAAAAATAAATTCTGCAAGGTGATGTACAGTTCTATGAAATATCTTTAAATACTCATCAAAATGCAACTATGAATACGCTGACGAATACATGAGCGCTTGCAATGCATGGTCAATGCATGGGGGGGGGGGGGGGGGATTGGTCAGTCTAAAAAAAAACAGAATGTATATATCAAAGAGTATACTATATAACTACGGAGCGTATACGCAGTTATCCAGAAGAAATACGGCGTATATCGCGTTTTACTCTTCACTATATACCAAGATTTGATTAAACATATGAATATTGTTTAATAATGTCCGGATATAACATATTTCAATATTTCGATTCATATAAATTTAGTACCGTATTTTATGGAAGAAACGCCGCGGCGTTTACGAGTTTAAAAGTTAATTTTTTTCCAAGTGCGGCGTTTACGCCATGTGCAGCTTTTACGATACCAACTGAGTTCCCTTAATTTAAAAATTCATAAAAATATTTAAAATCGGATTTAAATATTTTAAATAAAACTACAGACATCTTAAGATATTAAAAACGAGGCATCTTACACTGCTCAGAAAACTTTGATTAAAGTTAGGTCAATATGACGCTGTCGACAAAAGTAGCGTTCCGACGGATGCGGCGTTTACAACGGATGCGGCGTTTACGATATTTTTAAGCTTGTTCAGGCCAATTTGAGGTGTGCGGCGTTTCTTCCATAAAATACGGTACACAAAATTCTAAATAAATTTAATGTTGAGAGAACCTTGCAAAATTTATGTATTTGTTATATGAAACTATGAAAAATTTTCAAAAGAGTATCTGGATGTGAAACTTTCAAAATATAAATTTCTTTGAGTACATAACAACATCAATAAAACAATTTTAACCCTTTATCTACTGACGGTACTTATAAGTACCATTAAAATAACTTGTTATAAAATTCATTTAATATATCGATTAGTTGTAATAGAGTTTAGAATTAGTTATAGATACATTACTTAATCTTGTTCCACAAGCAAAATATTTTTAAAAGGATGATTTCTTTTGCCTTTGCATCTATTCAGCTTTCTTGGCATTAGGATGGGGGGGGGGGGGGTCAATTCGGAAATATTTTTATATTTCTATTGTAAGAACATTATATTCGTACATTTCCTAATTCTACAAAATACTAAGAAAAATATTTAAAATAAAAGATTTGGGTGGGGTTATAAATATTGCACAAAATCCCTATAAATTCAAATTTATTTAATCCTTCTAAAATCAGTCTAAAACTTATTAAATGATTATGTAAATCTTCTAATGTAGTTTAAACAATTCACAAAAAAATGCCTTAGAAGATAAAATTTTCATGAATGCATAATTCAGTACATAAAAGATTAAATTCATTTTTGTTCGCAAGTGGATAAAATTAGTAGTTAAAAACTATGTAGTCGAACTGTTATTTTTCTTTATATTTTTCAGTAAAGTCAGGAGATTTTTCAGAAAATTCTATCAAAGTTTTGAACCCAATTTCCGGAAGGGGCACCGCAGGAATGGGAAAAAGTTATCGTCCAGAGACAATAACCGCTTATAGCTCAATAGGAAATTTATGTATTGAAAAGGACTTTTCGATTTCAAATCGGTTCAATAAGCACCCCTGGAAGTATTATGCTTTTTATGTTTAAAAATGAGTCAGATATTGTATCAGAAAGTTTCGTGTTGTTGAGCGGGAAAAATATTTTTCAGACAACCGCCTTGATAGTAAGAATATTGTTTAAAGCAAGTCACTCTTTATTTGCTTTTTGTCTTGGTTGATTAATTGAATAAAAAGTGCAGAATCTAGAGAAAATTTATTAATAATTTTAAACTTTTCCAAAACCTTTTCGGTTCAATCGATGACAGTAAACAAATGGAACTAAGTATAACATCACGGAAGAAAAATTGTAAAAAGCATCATAATACAAATCTTGCAATTTGAATAGATTTAACAAAAGTACAATTCTGAAACATTGTCCAATATGTGAGAGCGAAACTAAGCCTGTTTAGTCACAACGATGAGAAAAACGGGAAAACTATCTTGGATAAAAGGTACCTGGATCAAGAACTTTCGTTTTGTCTGTAATTTATTATATATTATGGCTTCACGATTAAATGAGATTTACTTTTAAATACAAAAACATTTGCATGAAAAAATCTCCATTTATAAAAATAATCATTATTATGGGAGAAAATATATATTTGTGTAAAGAAAATTATGAAAATTGTCTGAAAGCTTTTGAATATTTTCAATGTCTGTTTTTGTGACTATGTTATTCCCATAAAAGAGAAAAAAAGAAATAAACTTGT
Organism: Maratus speciosus; assembly: GCA_963932465.1. NCBI lineage: Eukaryota > Metazoa > Arthropoda > Arachnida > Araneae > Salticidae > Maratus > Maratus speciosus. Next base: position 375,596,451 of record OZ010796.1, read on the forward strand.
ATTTAGATATATAAACGAAAATCTTATAAAATAAACCTGCTTACAGTTTTATATCTTGGTCGATTAATCGAGTAAAAACTTTACTTTAGCATCTAGAGAACAATTATTAATAATCTTCAACTTTTCGAAAACCTTTTCGGTCCAATCGATGAATGTAACATATGGAGCAAAGTAACATCATGGAGGAAAAGAAAAATAAAACACATAGTCCTGTCTTGCATTTTGAATAGATTTCAGAAAAAATATATACATTTCTGAAACACATTTTCTGTTACCAGACTGAAATAAAACCTATTTAGTCACATGATGGAAACAATATACAATTTCTTGCATTAATATCTTCTGCATTGAGAATTCTACATATTCTTCAAGATTTTAAAATAGGAATATTTTATAAAATATGCAATTTTTTACTATTTACAGCTTTTACTCTTGGTTGATTAATCGAATAAAAACGTTACTTTAAGCATCTAGAAGAACAATTATTAATAATATAGGTAAGATAAAATAAAGTTGTAAGTAGCAGAACCTTTTTAACGAAATATAGATTCCTTTCGGTATAGTATTCGGTATACCGCTATCAGTGTGCAAAGAATGATAAAAAAAAAAAAAAAAAAAAATATGATGCTTAAAGAGTAGTTTTATCTGCATATATTATCCTGAGGCAAGTATAATCTTAAGGGGTCTTTGACCTTATGTCCTTATGTACCTCTTGTACGCGTAGAAAATTAACTAAAAACGTCAAAGTTTGAATTAGTGTATCTTCAAAACCTTTTTATGTATAAACATGAAATTTTGGATATTGATTAAAAAGATTGTGCTTTGTAATATGCTTCCATTAGAAATTTATTAGCCTTTTACAGAATTTGTTGAAATCGAAATAGCTCTTTTTTTTTATTCCAGAAGTCATTCCGCGCATGATATCGTGAGAAAGTATGTATGGATTGTCATGAAATTTGGTAAAGATACTAAACAAATATGTGTGTTTAAAACGAACTACTTTTAAGTATTTACAATGGTAATATTTTTAGTTATGATTATTTTTATTCATTAAAAATATAAAATTTTTACTTTTTTTTTTTACAAATATATATATATTTTTATAGTTAATGAAATAATTTTGGCCTAAGAGTAGTTCATTTTAAACACACATATATGTTAAGTATCTTTATTAAATTTTTATACAATCCAAACATAATTTCTCAAGATATCACGCGCGCAATGACTTATGGAGTAAATAAACAATTAAATTTTAAAAATCAAAAAACCCGACTGAGTAAAAAGTGAACTAATTAATTATTTCTCATCAATGTGAAACTATTTTTTTTCAATTCCTACTATTAGCTCACTCTCCCGCTATATATATCTTGTTCAAATTTTCAATCGTTAATAAAATAATTATTATTCATCCAATCAAGCTCAAATAAATTTTTTTAAACTTGCAGTGGATGACACTTGATGTTAATCCAGTTTTTTTTCAAATATAATTTATTTTCAATAATCAAGAGAGCCCTCTTCTTGATCAAGGTATTTTAAGATCGAGGGAACCCTCTTCTTGATCAAGGCATTTTAAGCGCCACTCAAGAGGAAGGAAGAATGGGAGAAAAAAATATTCTCTTATTGACCTAAGTAGGAATTGACTTAAAATATTTTTTTTTATATTACTTGTTTATATTACTTACCTATTTTTTTTTATTTACTTGTATTGATGACTTTTAAGTTATGTTCAATTGTTAGTTCCTATCTATAAACACTGTTTTGATGAGGTCTATAGATGCCTATGATGGTTAGAGTTGCAGTAAAGCTAGAGATCCTACCTACACAACTTCCAGGTTGTATAATACTTTAACGGAGCTTCTGACTGTAAAATAGTCAATGAAACATCGTCTTCATTTTGAAAGACCTATCCAATGATATGCCACTCAATAGGGTGCGTAAATTTTTTTCGTCTCTACCGCCATTTTGTATTTTACGGCCGCCATTTTGAATTCATAAAAACAAAACGAGGGTATAAAAAAGGGTATTTCGAGGGTATAAAGAAATCCACATACACAGATACGCGTGAAACACATAACCCTTCTTTTCAGTCGGGTAAAAAAAAAAGAGCTATTTTGATTTTAACAATACACAAATCCTGTAAAAGGCTAATAAATTTCTAATGACAGCATATTACAAAGCACAATCTGTTTAATCACTATCCAAATTTTCATGTTTATACATAAAAAGGTTTTAAAGACAGACTAATTCAAACTTTGAACTTTTTCGTTTAATTTTTTCGCGTTCAAAAGGTACAAGACCCCTAATTGGCAATTACAAAATCTTCAACTTTTCCAAAACCTTTTCGATTCAATCGATGAATGTATCGATGAATGATGGGACTAAGTAAAAGAAAATAACAACCATAGTCCGGGTTTCCATTTTGAATAGATTTTTTACAAAAAATACATTTCTAAAATATTTTACGACGCGAAATCAAAACTGAACTTATTTACTAAAACGAAGGGTAGCACAAGAAAATATTTTGCTTCTACATCAGGAAATATTTTAGCTTCGTGCGTCATTCATGATCACTTATGATTTTATAAATAAATGAGGATTTATTGTTAATTACGAAGAATCTGTCTCTAGTTATATCCGTAATAATTATTATGGGGAAAGTTATATCTATAGTGAAAAGGACAAACGTATCTATATTATAAATGACAACGCTGACGTCATTTTGACGATGGCAACAACAGACGATTAAATTTAACTTTTGCTGCAATTTTTTAAACTTCTAACAATTCACTTTCAAATGCAATTTGTTTGAAAGCTGCCTCGACATTTACTCCACTTTTATTGTTTTTAAAATAATTTCAAGCTTGATTTTTTTTTTTAATTATTATTATTCATCTCTGTCGCGTCAGACGATTACGAAAGATAAATTCGTTCGCACTTAAATGATTATAAATAGCTCAGCAGTTGTTTCCAGCTTTTATTCCACAACAAAATAAAAACATTTGCCAAAAATAAATAAAACAATAAAATATAAATAAACACAAATTTACGACAAGTAATCAAACTACGCGCTTTAACCACTGAAATGAACAGAATCAAAAAGGCTGATTTTAAATAGTGATCTTTGGGGATTTCTTCAGATGTTAACTCCTGGCGCGAGGCCAATACGAAACTATCACTTTTAATACACTTCAAAAATTTATTTGAACGCATTATTGCTATTTTTTATGTAATATTATTTTTGGTATTGTCAGTGCGCATTCTAGAAAAACATATTAAATGTAAAAATTCTATCAGAGTCATCAAAAGTGGTTTTCACCTATATTCTACAACCCGAGAATCTCGGGTTTATCCCATTGTTTATTTGAAGAGAATTATACCAATTATCTAAAAGCGTGCGGATATTTTCAATGTCTCTGTTTTTGTGACTATGATATTAAAATATATGAAAATAAATACATTAAAAAAATAAATTAAGTATAGATTTTACAGTAAATAAATTTTATAAAATAGACCAGTTTTTTTTCTCTTTACAGCTTTCTGTTTTGGTTTGTTAATCGATTAAAAACTTTACTTTAGCATCTAGAGAACAATTATTAATAATCTCCAACTTTTCCAAAAACTTTTCGGTTCAATCGATGAATGTAACATATGGAACTAAGTAACATCATGGTTCATGGAGGAAAACGGGAGAAAAATCATAGTCTTGGCTTGCATTTTGAATAGATTTCACAAAAAATACATTTCTGAAACATTTTCCGATGCAAGACCGAAACTAAACCTATTTAGTCACACGACAGGAAGAACAAGAAAATTTCTTGCATTAAAGTCTTCTGCATCAAGAATTCTTTTAGTTTCATCCGTCACTGATGAAAACATTGTTTTTAAGAATGTGTGAAAAAATATATAAAAAAAAGAACAGGAAAAGAAAAGATATGAGATGAAAAGTGCTAGAGGAAAAAAAAATGAAAAGAGAAAAAGTGCCGATAATTCAAATCGGGTGCAGATTTCAAGATGAACAAATGATTATTGGTAGCGAGCTTTTCTTTTCATTTTTTTTCTTTCATTTTTTATCTTTAGCGCTCTTTGGCTATTCAAAAACAAAGCGGGACAGACTCACAGGGTAAGGAGTAAAAGAGGGACTAAAAAATCGAACGATGGAAAAAAAGAAAAAAGTAATGATAGATAGATAGTTTAATAGTGAGGGAATGATAGTGCGATGGTTTGAGAAGCCTCCTCTGTGTGCGGGACTTAGTTCAAAAATACTATGAAGGTCCCGAGTGTTTGGATATTGGCATTGGTAAAAGACAAAGAATGAACAAAAAAATCGATAATATTTCTTTTTATCTGCCAAGTATGTATTTTTTTTTTTCTATTTCTGCTCTCAGTAACCTGTCTTTGGGACAAAATCAAAGACAAGAGGTGCAAAGAAATGGATGGACATTTCTTTTTTCAATTTTTATTGAGTTGTTCTGATGGATTTGGGATTTGTTAATTTCTAGTTTGAGTGTGATAAATATTTTAGAATCCATATCTGACAAATCGGAAATATAGTGATAACAAGGAATGTGATTGGCTTTATCGGAATTGTATGTTGCTTTACTTCCTAGAGAATGATTTCTTTTCGCTTATACTTCGCATATTTCCTTTTCTTTCCATGTATTGATTATGATTGAATTAACAAGCTATATAGCGATCTTAAAGCAATTTCGAAGCAAATAGACTTCTGCTCACTTATTAGTCAGTAAAAAATATATGTTGAAATTCGAAACTTTGTTAATCGATTTATTCATTTTATAAACTTTGAGGTATTTGGAGAATTCTGACAGAAATAAATTTGCGTATAATGCATATTTTATAGTAATTTCATATTGTTTCTTTTCTTTTTCCTATAATCTATGCTGGCCTATTTTTTGTAACGATGTTACAACATTATTGAGATATTTTAACTCAAACAAACTATGTGCTAAAGCTAAAAGTTCCTGTGTTCGAGTCTCGGCCTTGAGAACATTTTCACTCAATTTCAAAAAATGTCAACTTGTATGATATAATAACATACATTGCAATTAAGTTTTTAAAAAACAAAGCCGAGCATGCAACAATTCATAAGGAGAAATGGAATATAAATAACTATTGCAAAGTCATTCTGGCTCTCATGTTCTCAAAACAGAGCTGTAAACAGCTAACAAACCTAAAGTGGGATATGAAATTTTTGGGTGGTCCATTCTGGATGCTTTTTATCATGTTTGATGATAAAACAATGTACCTAAAATGTTTTTACCTTAGGTTTTTTTTTTTTTTTTTTTTTTTTTTTTTTTTTTTAGGTAGCTTTCATTAACAAAAGTTGCCTACTGCAGCCGTTCGGAGGAAAGCGATTACAAAAAAGTTTGGTATATTTTCATCGATCATGACCCCCAGACACCGAAACCGCCCTCCGTTGAAAAGTTGATATATATATATATATGTGTGTGTGTGTGTGATCTTTGTCACACTGTAACTCTCGTATTTATGAACCGATTTGGATGCAAATTCGTGTATACATAGTGCATACCAATGCCTCGACCGAGTTCGTTGGCCAGCTTCATTCGCCATCTTGTTTCAAAAGGGCTGCCATTTAAAAAAAAAAATTAAATTTTAAATTTTAAATGAGTTATCAAAAAATTGAAAAGTGAAAAAGATTTTTTTTATGTGTTTGCGCTTGATACAAAGATTCCGGAGCTGTTTTATTTCGTATATATCTTAAAAAAATGGTTGAGTTATAGCACTTTGAATTTCTAGCATGGCTGACACTTTGAAACGATCTGATATTTGTCACGTGAAAACACTCGTATTTATTAACCTATTTCGATGTAAGAAGTGTTGGAAAACGTCACAGTGTAAGTAATTTTATGTCAAACATCACTCCGCTTGTGAAATGACGATTTCTGCAACGCGTTTCTTTTAGTTGTGAAATATGTTCCAAGATGGCGACACTTCCGTGAGTCATCGTAGCGTAAGGTCACAAACTAAAGAAGGATTGTGTAAAAGACTTGTGTTTCGAAAAGGCGTCAACAGATCGCAGCACCACAGACATTTCCTGATAAACTGATTTTAAATAGAACCTTTTTGCTTATTAAGCAGACTGTATTGTTTCAAGTTTTCTTTTACTCTGTTTTAACTCTTGTGGGCCCCTATTACTTCTCACTTCTAGGCCCGATTTCGTGAGGCCAAGACGCACGGTTTTTTAGTGCGTTAACTCTCAGTCCAACGGAAGATTTGCATCTCCTACTGGATTTTAATGTTATTACTTCTATAGTACCCACACTTAACTCTTTTATTTTATTCCTTTTTTTAGTGTGTATGTGTTCGTCCATGTAACCGAGACATCGTCGTGCATTAAATATTTTTTTTTCTGTACAAGTGCATTCCCATCATTCTAAGAAGATATTTTTCACATCCACTGAATAAATAAAATATATAGTTTGTTTTCACATGCAGTAAACCAACGTATGTCTGCTTTACCAGAAAGGTAAGAAAATAAATTTCTATCTTTCATTATTAATGAAAAAACTTTTGGTATAACTATTTTATATTTATACTGGGTCTTTAGCTACACGCTAATCGCGAACTCACCCCTTCTAGATATTTTAATAGATTATGAGAGATGAGTTGAAGGGGAAAGTAAATAAATAAATAAATAAAAAAAAAAAACCCCAGTAATAAAAATTTGTTTATCTGATTGTGATAAAATGATGAACAAGATGCACATATGAGATATGAAATATTGAACTATATACATGAAAATAAAAATAAATGTGCATGAATAAATAACGATATATATAATATCGCAAAAAGAGTATTATTGTGAACGAATATTGATTGATTATTGTGAATAACTGATCATTTTATTTATATTTATGAATATATTCTAAGAAATTATTTTAAGAAAGTCACAAACTTCTTATAGTAAATATATTTGTTATCAAAGAATTTATAAAACTTGAATAACACGCTATGTCTGCCACAAAAGAAATTACGGCAGTGGAGAAACTAAATGATAATAATTACAATCATTGGTGTTTCAAATTAGAAAATCTGTTAATTAAAGACGATTTATTTAAATATATAACAGAATCTCCACCTGCCACACCCGATGATACATATACTAAAAACGCGGCTAAGGCGAAAGCCATAATTTGTTTGTGCATTGAAAATACACAAATCGTGCATATTAGACATTTGACATCTCCCAAAGAAATTTGGGAAAGATTAAAAAGTGTTCACCAAAGGGCGAATTTATCATCCAAATTATTCCTTTTGAGGAAACTATATTCGCAAAGGCTCAATGAGGGCGGAGACTTAAATCTACATATCAACAATATTTTAACTATCCGCGACAAACTCGCTGCCATTGGAGAGCTCATAAATGATTCGCACATCGTGGCTCTTATGCTTTGCAGCTTGCCTCAGTCATATGCTCCTCTTATAACGAGCATGGAGGCTAGAGACGAAAAGGATCTAGACCTCGAGTTTGTGAAAAACAAACTCATCGACGAGTACTCTCATCGAACCGAATACAAAAACACCAGCACACGACCAAGGGACACAGCATATAAAATAATAAATAAAGGAAACAAAAAATATTGCAGCTACTGTCAACGAGACGGGCACGCTCGTTCAGAGTGTTACAAATTGAAAAACAAACCGAAAAACAATTACCAAAGAAGTGAAAATTATAACAGTAATAAATTTAACAACCATGCCAACTTTAAAGCCAATTCGGTAAACCCCAAAAATCAGCACAATGGTAGTAAAACAGACTCCTCGAATTTTTGCTTTAACAGCAAATCAAATATAGAGGATGAGGTCAACCAATCGATCATTCCTCTCTTCCCAGTGGAAAACAATTTTGAAATTGAGTCAGTAAAAATTAACCAAACACAAACAACAGATCCAAACACATATATCATTGACTCGGGTTGAACCAGGCACGTTGCATCAGCAAAAACAAATTTTGCTACATTCACAGCCGGGAATTTTGGGAATATAACAATCGCTAATGGAAAAAGGCTTAATTCGGAAGGTATGGGCGACGTAAAAATAAAAACAGACAAAAACCACTACATTACACTAAGAAACGTCTTGTACTGTCCAGAACTAAAGGGCAATTTATTGTCAGTTAAGAAAGCCACTGAAAATAATATAAAGGTAATTTTCGAGAAAAATGCATGTTTATTTGTCAAAGATGATAATATAATCTTGACAGCTAAATTAAATGATAATCTCTACGTATTAAACCCTGAAGATGATTACGGCTATACTATAAGTACTCAAACTTTCTGTAACAATACAAATTGTATTTCATTGTGGCACCGAAGACTCGGACACAAAAATTTTGATGATATTAAATACCTTGTTAATCATGAATTAGCCAATGGGATAACAATTAACAAATGTAAACATGACACGCGATGCACCAAGTGCATTGAAGGGAAACTTTCCGCTCTGCCCTACCCTAAAGTAGCCACAAACAGAAGCAAAGACATCGGTACCCTCGCACATTCCGATATATGTGGCCCCATGAATACTGAAACGATAGGAGGGAAAAGGTACTTTATAACATTCACGGATGATTATAGCAGGTACACAATAACATACTTAATCGCGCATAAATCGGAAGCCGTTATCAAACTGAAAGAATACATAGCGCTAACAAAAAATAAATTTGGCAAGTTGATAAAGGCAATCAGGTCCGATAACGCAAAAGAGTATATCAGTGACGAATTTGAAAACTGCCTGATAGAAAACGGGATAGAGCGTCAATTGAGTGTTCCCTATTCTAGCCCACAGAACGGTGTTTCAGAAAGAAAGAATAGAACGATAGTGGAAATGGCTAGAACCATGTTGTCGGACGCCAAGTTACCTAAGCAATTCTGGGGGGAAGCTGTCATGTCCGCCACCTACCTCATCAACCGTCTACCAACAAAGGCTAACAAAAATAACATGACACCCTATGAACTTTGGCATAAAAGAAAACCCGATCTCTCGAACATCAAAACATTCGGATGTAAGGCATTTGCCTATGTCGACAAACCTAAAAGAAATAAATTAGATGAGAAAGCCATCGAGGGAATAATGTTGGGATATGATTTCAGAAGCAAGGGCTATAGGATATATACGGGTGAAAATAAAATTATAATATCTAGAACCGTAAAATTCTTCGAAGAAGGTATAAAAGATGAGGAAATTATACCCGCCAAAGAAAATCAAAACATCGAACAAACTCCCGCAGATAATATTGAAATTGATCTAGAAGAGCGCGACGATGATCAGAATAACACCCCGACCGACACATCCCTTGAGCCGAGAAGATCGCAGAGACAAAATCGTGGTGTACCACCTAACCGTTATGGAATAAGCGCAAACCTGTGTCACATTCAGGAGCCAAAGTCATGGACAGACCTACAAAATATCAATGACGCAGAAACTAAAGATAAATGGCTAAAAGCCACTAGTGAGGAAATAGATTCTCTGAAGCAAAATAATACTTGGAGATTAATAAAACCAATCCCGGGAAAACGCGTCATAGGTTGTAGGTGGACGTTTAAGGCAAAAAGGGGAGCGAACGGGTCTATAGAGCGATATAAAGCCAGATTGGTCGCTAAGGGATATGCTCAAAAATATGGAAGCGATTTCGACGAGACCTACGCACCCGTTGTAGCGCATACCACCCTACGAGCATTCTTAAACGCAGCGGTGTACAAAGATCTTAAAATAACTCACCTAGATGTCAAAACTGCTTTCTTACATGGCGATTTAGAAGAGGAGGTCTATATGCATCAGCCAGAGGGATACATAACAAAAGGGGAAGAAGATAAAGTCTGTAGTTTAAACAAAGCGATTTACGGCCTTAAGCAGGCGGCTAGGGCATGGAACCAAAAAATAAGTAAATCTCTAAAAGAACTAAATTTCGTTGAATGCGCGTCAGACAAATGTCTGTACAAAAGAGTCCAAGATGGAAAAATCGCATACATAATAGTGTATGTTGATGACATCTTAGTCGCAGGAGACAAAACAGACACACACGAAATATACACTGAATTATCAAAGCAATACGAAATCAAAAATTTGGGTCAAGTCACACAATATTTAGGCATAAACATAAAGGAAAAGGCAAACGGTAATCTAGAGTTAGACCAGGAACACAAAATAATACAAATCGCAGAAAAATTCAATTTGTTAAACGGTAAGCCTACGTATACACCCATGAATACTAACTACTTTAATCTAGATCCAAACGGGAAACTAATGGGAGATAACGTAAAATTTAGACAGGCTATAGGAGGGCTTCTATACATTGCAACTTTAACTAGACCCGACATAGCATCAGTCGTTAACATCCTGGGAAGAAGGAATGAATCCCCAAGGGAAGTCGATTGGCAAGCTATCGAGAAATTAATTAGATATCTGCTTACTACCAAAGATCTTAAATTCGTCATAGATAAAACAAAACCTCCAATCCTAACGGCATACAGCGATGCCGATTGGGGAAACGACAGAATAGACAGGAAATCAACCACTGGAAACTTGTTCAAATTAGGAAGTAATATATTGGCATGGTCATCGAGGAAGCAGAGTTGCACAGCACTCTCCTCCACGGAAGCTGAATATATCGCTGCCTCTAATGCAGGTCAAGAGATTTCGTGGTTGTTAGACCTATTAAATGACCTCGAACTGTGTCAACAACTACCCGTAACGTTGTACGAAGATAACTTATCAGCCATAAGATTGACCGAAAACGAAAAGGCACAGACAAGGACTAAACACGTGGAAGTTAAGTATCACCACATCAGACATCTATGCCAGAATGGTATAATCAAAATAACTTATTGCCCATCGAAGTTAATGCTGGCAGACGTGCTCACCAAGCCGTTGCCTAAGCCTCATTTCGAGTGTTTGAGAAACAAGTTAAACATTCTACGCTCGTCGGTTTGACATAAAAAGCGGGGGTGTTGGAAAACGTCACAGTGTAAGTAATTTTATGTCAAACATCACTCCGCTTGTGAAATGACGATTTCTTCGTGATACGTGCAACGCGTTTCTTTTAGTTGTGAAATATGTTCCAAGATGGCGACACTTCCGTGAGTCATCGTAGCGTAAGGTCACAAACTAAAGAAGGATTGTGTAAAAGACTTGTGTTTCGAAAAGGCGTCAACAGATCGCAGCACCACAGACATTTCCTGATAAACTGATTTTAAATAGAACCTTTTTGCTTATTAAGCAGACTGTATTGTTTCAAGTTTTCTTTTACTCTGTTTTAACTCTTGTGGGCCCCTATTACTTCTCACTTCTAGGCCCGATTTCGTGAGGCCAAGACGCACGGTTTTTTAGTGCGTTAACTCTCAGTCCAACGGAAGATTTGCATCTCCTACTGGATTTTAATGTTATTACTTCTATAGTACCCACACTTAACTCTTTTATTTTATTCCTTTTTTTAGTGTGTATGTGTTCGTCCATGTAACCGAGACATCGTCGTGCATTAAATATTTTTTTTTCTGTACAAGTGCATTCCCATCATTCTAAGAAGATATTTTTCACATCCACTGAATAAATAAAATATATAGTTTGTTTTCACATGCAGTAAACCAACGTATGTCTGCTTTACCAGAAAGGTAAGAAAATAAATTTCTATCTTTCATTATTAATGAAAAAACTTTTGGTATAACTATTTTATATTTATACTGGGTCTTTAGCTACACGCTAATCGCGAACTCACCCCTTCTAGATATTTTAATAAGAAGGCATGTGGAAAGTATATCGTAATGTCTCGACCAAGTTCGCTGGCCAGCTTCATCAGCCATCTTGTTTCAAAATGGAGGCCATTAAATTAAATAAAAAAATATATTTAAAGCGAGGTGCAAAAAAATTAGAAATTGAAAAAGGTTCCTTTCTTAAGTATTTGACCATGATATAAGGATTGCGGAGCAATTTTTGTTTTGTCTTTATCTTAAAATATGGCTCAGATATTTCTAATTTCAAGTTCTGATGTGGCCATTTTGAAAAATCTAATTTTTTGCCTGCGACAGCACTTGAATATATCAACGGATTCCGATGTGAGTGAGCATATGCACAGGAATTACTAAGGTCTCGACCAAGTTCACTCGTTAGCCTCATCCACCATGTTGTCTTAAAATGTCAGGAACTTCAAGATATCGCCGAATTTGGCAACCAAATATATGTTACTTTACATAAAAGCAGCTTGGATAAAGCTGACTAATTGCGCGAAATTCTCATTCATAATGATTTAGTATTGATAAAAATTAGTATTGAATCTCCTATAATCGGTTTCCACTAAATTGAGCTTCGTGTGTTTGAATAATATAAGCATGCTTTTTAAAAATAAGGAATATGAAAGCTACCGCTTCCTCTCGGCACTGGCTGGAAGGACTTTTTTTTTTGGTATGTTACTATATTTTGACAATTTTAAAGTGTGTTTACAAGCAAAAGTTTTTTAAAGTTTTATTTTTAAATTATTAAAATATTGTTTAAAATTAATGTTAGGCGGAACTCAAAATGTTGCTATCGGGAGCTCAGCCCACTCTGCCCCATATGGCACCTTTCTATAACGTTATGTCCAACTCTAGAGATTTTAAATAGGAATAACTGATCTAATTTCATATATTCCCAAAATATCTAGCCAGATTTTTATAAAATTTTGGCATTTTGTAAAGCATGTAATATTTATTTACAGAAATGATCTAAAATTTTGTTCCTTCAATTAATATTCTTAAAAAAGCTTTCGAATTTTCAATTTTTATGAAATATTTATTATTGAAAGAATGCGAGTTTTGTTTTGGTAGTAGGACATTTTAATTAAACAATTTTTACCTAAGCATCAACGATATATATATATATATATATATATATCACACTGCTGAGTTTTATGAGCGCAGATGAAGCCTTTGTAAAATGTGCATTTACAGCTTGAAGTTAATAACAATGAAACTATTTAATTTCTTGAAAACGAGATTCAAGAACTAAGTTTGTTAAATAAACTAAAATTTCTGTACTCATTTTTAAGATAACTTTGAAATCTTTCTTTAATTTTACTCATTTCAAAGTTATTTAAGTCATCAAAATTATGCTTTAATAATACAAGTGTATACACTGCAAATAGAAGCGTCTTAAATTTAGACACATATGTGACTGAAAAAGAATTTTAGACACTTAAGTGTCTTAATCTGAAAATTAAGACACTATAGATGTCTTAATTTAAGATACATAAGCGTCTTACTATGACCATGGTGTAAACGAACTGAGAATAATGTCTAAAATATCCGCAAACGTCTTATTTTAAGACACTTCATTGCTTTAAACGTGCCTTAATTTAAGACGTTTTGATTCTTCCGACGCAATAACCACCAGGGGGCACTAGCACTCCCAGTTGCGCATGCGTTTTAGATGTCTTCGTTCGAAGTGGTATACGTTGTAATTCAAACAAAGTTTGTTTTTATGTACGCGTGTATTTTAATTCGTTTTTTGCGAAATGTGAAGTACTGTGATTTTAATTCGTATTAACTTGGAGTATTTATTTATTGAATACATACATCTGACGTGTGTGCTCGACATCAAATGTCTCTTAGAAGCTGTCGTCGATACAAGGGCGGGATAGACACAGAACAGAAGTAGACGACGGTTGAAGATTACACCCGGAAATTCTACAAAGCGTGTGCAATGGGCTTAGTGTTAACTCGTATCAATTTATATCAATAATATTGTGTTATTCATCTTCGTCCTGTCGAAGCTGGCAGAAAAAAAGAAACTTTTGTCTGGCGGGTCCTGTTTTTAGGATGAAACATCTCATTCTTTAAATATGGCTAGTCGGATGTATTATGGGATTACCTTTTAAACTGATGAAAGTCTTTCTCCCTCACTGTGGTTGTGGTAGTTTTTAAAATTTCAAATCGAGGAATATTTCTTACCTCTTGCAGCAACTCAAGTAAGTTTCTTTATAGTAGTAAAATTAGTGTATTTTATGATTTTATTTATTGTACTAAACAAAATCCTGCATGAAATTTAATTAGTTTTGAATCTGTTCGCAAAAAACCCCACTAATTCTAGAAGTATATATTTTTAAACTTATGACGTTCTTTTTTATTACGAATTATATATTCAATGTCAGTTCTTAGTTTCAATGGATAATTTTTATCTCGCAGTAAATGACGGCCACAAGGAAGTAAAGAAAAAAAAAACTTTGAAAGATGACCTAATGCTTTCTTACTTCCTGGCATAAAACCGCAGATTAAAAAAAGATAAATAAAGTAATTGAGACTGGTCTATTATATGAAGCTGCCTGTAAAAATATACATATGTATTTGATTTGCAATCAACTCTAATGCTGATTTTTTTATTATTTTTAATAAAAAAGTAATTTGAAATTTATAATGGGAAAAAGTAAAAACCTCTAACTAGATTTCGTATTTAAAATTGTGGTAACTTTATTTATATGCACTTATACGAAAAATACAAAAATGACAGATGTTACTGTATATATTTAAGACGAAAGAAGTTTGGAAATCATAAGTTATTTTTTCCTCATGTTTTTAATATAGAATATGTACTTATTTGTTTTTATTGATAGTTGAATAGCTTTTGTGAGTACCCTCTGATCTACATAAAAACTTGCCCATGTGGAAATATAAATTTTTTAAAAACATAATTTTTAAATAAGTATTTTCATTTTTTTTGTGGGGGGGGGGAGGGGGGGGATTTTGCATGAATTTTTGTAAAGCTGATATCTTAAATCTTGCACTGATTATAATGAAAGTTTTGAACTTTTAGAGTAGGACAAGTTTAAAAACGCAAATATATTTAACAAAATACCAAAGTCATTTTTTCCCCAACGTTATTAAAGTAGAATATTTATTTATTTATTTTCATTATTCATAGTTAAATGGCTGTTGTGATTATCAAGTAATGTATATGTAAAATTGCCTATGTGGCAATATTTTTTTTATATTTTCATTTTTTTTTTGGGGGGGGGGGGGGATTTTTGCAATTTTCGTACATCTGATATTTTAAATCTTTTTCCACATTCAACCGAGTACAATAAATATTTTGAACTTTTAGAGTAGGACAAGATTATAAAATATATATATATATTTATCTATGTACCTTAAAAGCCCTTAATAGCGAACACTTCGGGACCGCGGAATTTGTCCGATAATTGGAGATGTCTACTTTTTTGAGGTAAAAATATACAAATATGTATGTCTGCTGATTAAAAAAGTATTCGTTAAATAGAGGTGTTCGCTATTCGAGAATGTCCATTAACCTCCGCAACGGATACTCCCGAATACCGGACATCTCAATTTAGACAACTATAATGCAGGGTTGCGTTTTTTGCAAAAGTACTTCTTGATTAAAGGAAGGGCAAACTGGGAAGTGCCTCGTCCCCCTACGACTGTAGTGCCCCCAAATTTGATGTGCAATATTTGTAAAGCTTATATTTTAAATCTGTTTCGAAATTGTACTAATTATAATCAATATTTTGAACTTTTAAAGTAAAATAAGGTTAAAAACAAAATAAATTTTAAAAAATCTAATATTTAGATAAATATTTTTTGTTTTTTAATCTTGTTCTACTCCTGAAGTTCAAGATATTGATTATAATCAGTACAATGTCGTAAAAGATTTAAATTATCAACGTAACGAAAATTGTATACCAAAACTGAGAGCACCAAAAAAATCAGGCTGTATTGGGGGGGGGGGGGGGGGGGCAGGACCACAGCCAAATATTTTTCCAGGATTCAACGTGGTCAAACATGGCTACGTATGATGCTTACAAAAAAATGGATGCGATTCAGACGTTTGAAGTGTCTGAAATTCAGACGCAAAAAGTGTCTGAAAAAATTGAGACATTTTAAAATGTCTGAAAATTGAACACTCCATTTCAGACACTTAAGTGTCTGAATTTCAGACATTTTAATTTAGAGTGTAATTTTAACACTTCCCAATTATTTCTTTTAGTTGTCTTTTATAATGTTTAAATTATTCATAAAATTATAAAACTGAAACGTAAATATTTGTTATGATGTTTATTTTAAAGTAATAAAAATTCCCAAAAATTGTTCGCTAAAAATACTTTAAGTCCTTTTAAGTTAAACTGATTGAAGTATATTTATATTATTATAATAAGAAAAGTTCTGTGTTCCATACAAAATTGAATAAAAATAAAAAATTTTCACCATCAATGCGGAAAACTTTTTAAATTTTCTTATGTATTTTGCATATTTACTTTTTTTGCATCTCTAAGACCAAACTCTATTTAAAGCCTGAAAAAAGAAATAGAAAAGTTTCACGAATAAAATTAAATTTCAAAACCAAAAGCATTTAGATTACCTATAATAATTGTATCTGATCTATAACATTATAATTGTTTTTGAATGATAAATGCAATCTCACAGCTATTTATTTAAATTACTCATATTACTTTATTTAGAATTAGACAATATAAATCTATTTCATTTAAATTATTAACATAGAGTGTACGCACTTCTGTTTCTTCAAAAAAAAAGAAAAAGAAAAGAAAAAAAATCATTAATATTGTTTGCAGTATTTATTTTCATTTGACCATCACCTAATTTGTACACAGAAAAAACTCGTTTGCAAAAATTCATCAAGTTATGTAATTACCGAAGTGGAATTTCAATAGATATAAGGTTATCATGGTTATACAGCTGTAAAATTAATATCTTGAAAAAATAATAAAAGAGCTTTAATGTAAAGTCCAAATGTGAAGAATATCTGTTTTTATCTCAGTAAGTGGTGGGGGGGAGGGGGTATTTCGTTAAGGCTGTTTTCAAAAAAATATTTTTCCATTTCTGACACCTAACTCATTTTTTAACATAAGAGCATAGAACTTGCAGATATGATTATTGAAGTAATTTGTAATCAAGCAGTTTTTCTCATTTCCCGATAAATGAATTACATCTTGATTCATAAGAGATTGTTGTCACAGGATGACGATTATTTTCTTTTCCTGCGCTGTCGCGTGAAAGTTGGTTCAAAACTTCAACTTTGATAGGATTTTCTGAAAAATCATCTTCCTCTACTGATAAACGGGAAAAAAAATATTTCTATTTCATAGTTTCTTAGCAAGAGTGGAGCACCTGTAAATTTTACAGGTTTGTATAGAAAATGAATTAAAATACGTATCAGAAAGTAGTCAGTTTGGATTTGAGAACAGGCTTAAGTAGCGTCAATTTCGGCCGTATTTTGCTATAACAAGGTTGCCTTCAAGGAATACTTTTTGAAAAGAAAGTGACCCGAATTATTGCTCTCATACAAGGAAAAATTAGATAGCCTTTCAAACTTATCCTTCTCAGACCACACTGGCATCGAGCTCACACTGTCAGAAATCTCGTTTATATACACTAAATTATTCCTCATTTTTTAACAAATAATTTACGGAATCATTTCCCGAAAGTCTGAAAAAGAGGAGGAAATTCCGGTCATTCCCAGCACGCACCCGTATTGATTCTATTAATTATTAATACTGAAATCCGAATTCATTTTAAAAACGAAAAACGAAAAATTCTATAAAAAAAAGTTTCCTAATTTAATAAATAAATAAATAAACTAAACCAACTACAAAGAAAAGAAACGTTTTCGAATTTAAAAATAAATAACAAATAATTTTCTCATTTATTTAAAAGTATATAGAATTTATTTTTTTAAAGTTATTAAAAAAAAAATACTCGCATTTAAAATATATTTTAAATGAACACATTTAAAATAGATAATTTAATTTATATATTAAATGGGGGAAAAATCGATTTTACTCAAAAGAAAAAAAAAATATTACATGAAAATATAATATTCATATTTTACATCTAGCAATCTACGTAAAGATTTTATAATTCATATATTTATCCTATTTTAATACTAAAGTATTAAAACCCCAGCCACAATCTCATTAAAGACGAAATCTTCCCGAAATTAACTTCAAAATTCAGAGCTTTTTAAAGAAATTAATCAAGCCATATTCATCTGAGGCAAACATATTTACTTCAAACTGCTTCACTACTGCGCATCTGTTGCCGAGTATGGTTAGATTACTGGTCTCGTAATGCTAAGGTAGCTGGTTCGACTCCAAGGTCAGCAATTTTCATTTTTTTTTCCAGTTTTCTTCCATTTAAGTATATTTTACGTCCTGTAAAGGAGAAAAAAGAAACGGATATTCGGAAAAATCGTGGAAGCACTGCTGTCAGGAAAAATTCGTTGAATTGAAGAAAGTATTTCAGAGAGTGCATCGACATCGCCGTAAGCTTCTCATTTTGTCACCAGTGTACAAACTTATTGGACTGATTGGGATTTTGCTCTCTGTGAAACTCGCTACTGTCTGACATATTTACGAACATATTTTTATTTATAAGAGCACGGAATTAGCATGTTTCTTTCAGGTATTAGGAATTTAATTCGAGTTAATTCTTTTCATACAAATGTAAAGAATCGTCCAGAAAATGTCGCCACAATTGTCGTCTTGAAGAGATTTTCTGTGCATGACAAAGATGGGTTGATTATCTTCCGGTAGCAGTCGACTGTAACTCAAAATGCATTGAATTTATAAAAAAAATATATAAAAAGATGTTCGACTGCTAGGCACTTGAATTTCAATGTCTGAAATTTTCAAGCAAATATAAATAAAATTACTTTGTGAATGTGTTAGAAAATTTTGCGTTGTTGAACGTGGGAAAATAATTTTCTCTGAAGACACTTAACCCTTCAGTTGTTACATAGGGTGTATCAGAGTAATTTTGACTTTTTAATTGTATTTAGTTATTTAGCCTTTAAGTACGACAAATATATGCAACTGTAATTTTTATTTTTATTTTATTTATTTGTTTATTTATTTTTGTTATTTGGTTGTCATAGTACCGCATGCTGTAGTGTATATTGGGGGCTGCGACAATGACCTTGACAATTTTCATACACAAGATCTTTAAAACTATCAGTCAGTACTCACCTTTCGCAAGTCGTGAAACTTGGCAATTTTTCGAAGGGTCACGAGACAAAGGGTCAATAAGAAGTTTGGAAAATTAAAGAAAATCATCTCGCTACGACAGCAAGTGTTGATACGATATCAACAGTTTCATTAGTTCCCCAAGAAATCAAACAGATGGACTTAAATCTGCTCTTGAAATTTTACACAAACATCTACCAGAATAATTTAAAAATTTAAACTGTGTTTAGTTATTTAGCCTCTAAATAAGACAAATATATGCAACTACATTTTCAAGAATTACGGGGGAAAAAATGGCGTACCCTGAACTGTGCATTGGGAACTGGAAGATAAATTTATTATGCTTTGTTATTTATAATTGAAATATGTCAGTTGTACTTTTTTTTTTTTTTTTTTAACAGTAATCAAATATTTGGAATGTATTTCCTCAAATATTTTAATTTAACTCAGAGCCGTCATCAACTTTACATACTGATTTCCTTTCGCACAGTTGATATACGGAACTAAATATTCTCATAACACCACACTGAAAGTAAATTTAAGTATTTGAGCAGTTTTTCTTCATTAATTTCAATCTTTCCTGAGACTTCAATAATACCGTAAGGGTAACGTAAGACACATTAATTCTGGAAAACATCAATGTGCCATAACAACAAATAAAAAAGAATTATATACAAGCCTTCATTCTTTGGTCCCGAGTTTCGCGAAAGGAAAGTTCTTCCCTCATAGCAGTGAGCGAAACAGAGCGCAAAGCAACTTGTATCTTAGCAACAACATTAGTTATTTCCTTGACACAATGTCATTCCCTTTTGTGCTACGTCTTATTTTCCGACTATCAGGCAACCATGGTTTCGTGATTTTCCCAAAGCTAGGGAGAAAGGATTTTACCATAAGCGATAAGGTTTACGCCTAATTACTGAAAGGAATTTCAAATATGAAAGACGCATAACGTAAGAAATATGTCACTGATATGTCACATGAGAGAGAAGAAATTATCTGTCATTTTTTTAGCGTATTTATCACATGTATTTGTGGGACATATAAGGTACAGTGGAGAACATATAAAACGAAATCACATTAGAATAAGTAATGTTGAATTTCGGTTTATATTTCGAAAAACACCACTAATGGTTTAGTCTGTTTTTTTTCTCTGCATAAGTATGTTTGCAGAATAAAAACGCGATATAAAAATTCTCCCTGGAATCGTTACATGCACCAGATAATAAATTAGTTTGGAAACGTACATATACTTTTAAGAATAAGCAGTATTGTTATATATATTTTTTATGAGTGGACATAAATATAAGTATAATATGAATGCACATAAATATAAGTGCAGCATGATTTAGGTTTATGATTTAAAAAAAAAAAAAAAAAAAAAAAAAATAAAGTAGTGAAATGTTAGCGTATAAATGGGCGTTCCAAATCAAAGTGGACCAAGTCAATTTCGTTGTTAAACAAAGTTTGAGATGAATTATTGCTTTATAGATAATAATTTGTTTTTTGTTTGTTTTTTGTCGTTAAAAAAAAAAAAAAAAAAAAAAAAAAAAAAAAAAAGATTTAAATTGCAAGCAACAGATGGCTCAAGTCTACTTACGATTATGAATTAAATGCGTGAGATCCCATTAACTTTACCACAAAGTATAATCTGGATAGCGTTTTATGGACTTTATCCACTTTTATTCTGAGTGGCTCAAATATAGGATGGTTTAATTTGGAATTACGTCATAAATATAACTCATTAATACTAGCATAGAGAAGGAGAATAACTGAAGAAGTATTCTTTTAGGATTTATTATACTGCGAAAATCCCAATTCATCTAAAGATAGAGATGTTAAATTAGCATCTTTGAAAAACTGCAACCAGACAATTTTTGTACTAGAAACAAAACTATCTTCACTGTGGCCCTTGAGAATCTGCGCCAAGAACCTAAAATATGCAAGGATCCCGATTAGCAAAGTCAGTGTTATTACCTTTTATGTTTAAAATTATAAAACTTTAAATAAGGACGACAATCATGATAGACTGCAATTACTACATTTTTTATCAAATTGTACAACTTTTCAATGTCAACCTATTCTATCGCATAATAACGATAATTTTCATACTTAGTAGTAACATCTGCTGTATGTCAATAATATCAATTAGAATAAGCGTGTGAACATATTTTATTTTAAAACCTTCTGTTAGTATACGTTTTCATTGCTGAATACTTCCAGTTAAATTAAAAAAAAAAAATGTGCGTTCATATGCAAGGGGTTCCCAAAAATCAATTAGACTAAAGGCGCCGATGGTCCTGCTTATTATCAGATAGTGATCACATAAAAGTTTCCCATAAAATAATACACCTCTTTTTAAATGAATTTAACCGTGCTTTTCAAGTTAGAAAATACTTCACCATTATGCCGATGACCATAAAATGTATATTAAACCGTGATATTTGATGTCAGTCATTCATCAATCATCCATTACACTTGCATCTTTTTACTCTTAAAAGTTCAATGTCCTCAGTGCCAATAAAATATATTTGTCACTTTATAGAATTGATTGTTTTAAATTTTGTACCTTGAATTAATATAAATGTTATTAATTGCCCCAGATTAAATCACAGTATCTTACAAGAAAGAAAACGGCGATAAAAGGTAATAAAAATTCAAATTTGTGACTGTCTATTTTTGTTAATATGCAGTGTTAGAAGTTTACTTCTTAAACTAGCAATATAAATTATTTTAACCTCTTCCGTCCATGGGTCTCCAAACGGGGACCTCTATTCTTTTCCTTATAAAAACTAAAATGTCCGATTTTTTTACATTTTCACATCACTTCTTAATAGCTGAATGTTTTTTGCGTTCAAAGCAAACGAATAAATGGCAGCATCTAAGCTGATTCCCACATAAATTAAATGTTATTTTCATCTGAGTTTGCAAAATGTCTAAAAATGCTCAAAAGACAGTATGACCGAGAAAGTGAGAAATTTTCATAAGTATTTAACTTAAATCGTTTTCAATAAAAGATTTTGAGGATTTGCAGATTATTTACTTGTGTAAAGCTCTTAAATTTGTGATTGCGTTAATTTAGGTTAATTGTTATTAAATTGATGTTTTAAAGAGATTTGTAGTTTTAGATCCATATTTTTGAACCTAAATTACTAAGCGGTTAAAGGATCAATTTCAGAAAAGATATTTTTTCTGTCATTTACGATGTCATTTTGTTCGGAAAAAACCAATGAATAAGCATTTGTATTATTATTTTAGATTCAGAACTGAAGAGGTTAATGGCAAACTAACGCAAAAGTAAAAAAGTATAATATCAGGCTTAAAATAGACTTAAAGTAATAAAACGAAATTCTTCAATACTTTGTTCCTTTAAAGAACCGTGTAACTATAAAGAAGACAACATAAATATTTTTTTTTCGTTTTTTGATGTCTTGATTTTCTTTGAAAATTTTCATGCTCAAATTTAAAAAAAAAAAAAAAAAAGTTTTTTAAAACCATCAATAGAAATTATTTTCATGATAGATTACCTCAAAAGTTAAAAATACAGATACAAAACAGACTCAAAACAATGAAACGAAATCAAAATCCTAAATTTGTGTCATAAATTTAAGTATATCTTTTAAAACAACCATTTAACTATAATACCGAAACGAAATAAATAAAATTTATATTATATTTTAACTCTTGGTTTTCATTGAAAACTTTCATGCTGAAAATAATAGTTTTTTTTTACTCTTCATGATTAGTTTTGTTTTTACTTTATACTATCTAACGGTACACTATAGTATGGATTATACATTCGAGTAAAGTTTACTTTTAGCTTGAGTATGAGAACTAAGCTACTGTATATCCATGCAGGACAGCTGTCATGAGGTGTTAGAAATAGAAGGACAATTTTGTTCATAAAACCTTCCGTGATATATTGCGAAATATGTGACAGTTTCAGTTGACAAATAAGGATAAAAAGGAATGTCGAAAGAAAAACAAAAAAAGTCCCATCTTCCCGTTCCAGTACCCCATTCAATATCCCAAGCTTCTTCGTGTGCCAACATTGCCTTCCTTGCCATCTGGCGTCAAACTGGGGAAAAGCAAACGGGAGGGGGTGGAAAAAATGCCTGGCACAAAAAAGTAAAGAAGAATTTTTGTCTGGCACAAAATGCACGTACTGCAAACACTGTTGCTAGTTCCAGCTCCAAGAGGCCCAAGCTGAAACCAAACCTGCAGCAGCTTGCAGTTTGGCTCTTGTTGTTCTATTTCCTTTATTTTATCTGCAGCATCTCTCTTCCTCTTAGCATCCGTTGCTCTTGCGCTTCCCTTCTCATTCGTTGACGTCATCACAGCTGTGGCCAAAATCTATCCTCCCTGTTCCTCCCCTCTCATTTCTTGGAGCTCCAGCCCCCTCCCCTTTATTCCCCTGTCTTCACAACCCCCTTTTCTTCATCTCCATATCAGGGAATATTTACAGCGATGTGTCTGCCGTCCCTTCATTTCACTTCCTTAAATTTTTAAAAGCAGTATTTCCGACTGTTTGTTATTCCAGTTTCAAATTAGATGCAAGGAAAAGGCCTTGTTTCTGATTTTTTTATTCATTTTTGAATAATTGGACTCTCGGAAACTTCAGACAGAAAAATTCGACTAAATTGTCGCTCTCTTAATTTTTAGATTCGAAAATTTAGTTTGGAATAAAACTTTGAGGGGATTGATTCTCGGAATCATTTTCGGTGGGATATGTTTTTTTTTTTCTCTTAATTTTTGCTCATTACACAAACATTCACTTCCTTCCAGATGCAACACAATTTTAGAGAAGCAAACTGGAATATAAAATATGGAAAAAAGAAGACACAAGTGTAAAGGATGAGAAAAATTATATCAAAATTATTGGCATCAACTGCTAGTTCAAGAAGTTATCGAATAAAAGCGGCCTAGAAAAAGGATTTCTTGACTCATTTCGTTCCCACCAGTGGGAATGTCTCAGAATTTATGAATAAATTTACAGATCTTACACATTTGGAAGAGAAACACTTAAAATATCCGAGATTGTTTTGGACTATTTAAGGAAATGATATTTTATCAAAAATGTTTATTTCTTTAAACGATTTCACATTTTAATTTTTAAATGTGAATAAAAATGTGATTAGCTTCATCTGTTATCCACTAACAAATATGACACCTTACGAATTATACATTTAAAAAGATTAAGTAAGTCTATTTTATTTGATTTCTATTCTTATCAGAATGTATTGTCAATAATCAATTTTAGAAACTTGTAAATATTTGAACACTTTACTTAAAGAACTTGGGTCATCTTATTAAAAAAAGTAACTAACATATAACAGATGAAGCGTAATTAATTAAGAGGATTATTAATTAATTAATTAATTAATTGATTGATTTTAAAATTACTTAACTTTGTAATCTCACATAAAATATATAAACGAAAATAGAATTATTTTGGAAAAAATTTGCATTTCAATTAACGAAATCCATAGTTTGCTTTCCTATTTTTCTGCCTAAATTCATTCATATAAAAATTTCTCTCTAATAAATAAATCTGCATCACATTTATTTATGTCTGGTTAGTTACAGAATACTATAAGCATTAAAGGTGTTGGTCAGCCAGGTCTCCAATTCCCCTCTGCAATGTTAAGCCTATGATTATGGACTGGAATGCATTCGTATTTGTCAAATGTTTACCCCCAAAAATTAATATTTTTAGCATCAGTTTTCTGTGTACTCTTCTTAAAAGACGTTTCTTGTAAAATCTTAGCTATGCTGATAAACTGTGAGCAAGACTTTGTCATTAAAAAAAATAACTATATATTTTAGAAATATTTTGTCAATTAAAAAAGAAAGAGACACCCTTTAAAAAGAGTGCATGAAAAAAAAAATCATTTCCCGATGAGATATTTAAAAAATACGAATTCATTCCGCTTCTTCTCTAGATGTTTGTCTCTGTGAGGAAGAAAACATTGTAACTGCTATTAGAAATTGAATGCATTGACTATTTGACAAAATGTAATTTCTAGGAAATAATTTTTAGCTATGCGTTCGCGAATGGCAGCATATACTTTTTTTTATATAATTTAGTAATAAAATATATTATTTATATAAAGGCCTGTTAACTAATGTGAACATCCAGGACGTTGTCGGTGATGATGCAAGATATATTTCAGTTGCTTTCTAAAACAGACAATAAGACATAAGATTATAAGTAAATAAGGATGTTTCATAATTTTTTATTTTTATCATAAATTACAGAAGAATTACATTGAATTGCATAAAAAAATTGTATTGTTCTAAATACATATATATATGCACTTATAAAGGAAGAAAACTATGCCAAATGTGTTGTGTTAAATTTCATTTCATAAATTACTACATTTCATATTTCAATAAAATCTCTGGACTGCAGTCACCACTCGGACCATAAAAAAGTGATCATATATGAGAGGCAATTGTTATTCAGAGGTAAAAAAAAAAAAAAAAAAAAAAAAAAAAAAAAAAAAAAATTAAATTACATCACAAAAGTAAAAATAACAATTTTAATTTAAATAATACATACCTTTAATTTTCACTAAAGGAATAACATGTTCTTTTTTTTTAACGTTATCTTCCTCTAACAAGGAAGATCTCCATACGAGCATACTCAGAAAAATCTGAAAAAAAAAAATACATAATGTTCTTTTCATATGGGTATACACGCTAAGGGAAAAAAAAAGAAAAAAAAATCGGCGGAACCACGATAGAGCGTCTGTAAAAAAATTGCGAAAATTTCGTTTATTTGGCGATTTATCACCGTTTGGCGATGAAATAAAATATCAGAAAATACGCGTTTATGTCGAAAAAACATTTTATATTTAATTTAATTAAATAAGTTTAATTTAAATAACTTTAGTTTTGTCAGTTTTAGTAGTTTTGTCATATATATTTATATGTATTTATAATGAAATTTAATTATCATATTTTATGATTTAAAACAAAATTTAAATTGATTTAAACTTTTTCGATCTCAAAAATATGTCCGACTGAGCAATGTCTATTTAATTTTTGTTGCTATGGAAACAAATTCCTCTTCAATATGGAAATGTATAAAGGCAAAATTCTTCATGTGAAGTTTATTTTTGAATAGCCGTTTAAATTAAAAAAAAAAAAATTAAATTGGAGAATAAAGCAATGGCAAAATTTCATTCAAATCGGTAATAAAAAGAAAAAAAAGGTGAATTATTTATTACTTTATAGAACATTTTAAATTAATATTTCTGAAAATGTAATAATACTCATAAGTAACTATATACACTGCAAATAGAGGCGTCTTAAATTCAGACACATATGTGACTGAAAAAGAAATTCAGACACTTAAACGTCTGAATATGAAATTTCAGACATCATAAGTGTCTAAATTTAAGGCACTTGCTGTGAAGTGTCTTACTGTGAAGTGGCACTTGCTGTGAAGCTGTGAAGTGTCTTACTGTGATCATGGTATGAATGAACTGAGAAAAATGTCTGAATAATGATCATGTGTCTGAAATTAAGACATGTAGAAATTCAGACACTTATATGTCTGAATGTAATACAATTGTATCATACTGTATATATGATGAAACGATGATTGTATATGAGAACCCCAGAGGCCAAGGGATACAAGTGACAAACTTTAGATTTGGAGTAAATTGAATTTAAATATGAACATCAATAGTATGTGTCTGACTTAAAATATGAAACTGTTCCTAATTTCATAGCGGTCTTTGAACTCTTGTTTCAATAACTATGGAAGAAAATTGGAGTACAATATATTTTTTAAATTTTAAGTAGAGATTAAGGAGGTTAAGTAATTTATAGAGCTTGAGTAGTTGACCTCTAGAACGCAACAGATAATTGGAAAATCTCTTATATTTTGCGTTTTAGTTTGGCGAATTAGGCAAGGGACTCCAGGCACATATGTCTAACGTTTCCCCTCCCTACATTCTTTTTTCTGAGAGCAATCATAAAATAAATAGCAATATTTCCAGATAGCCTGTGTACTTATCTCAGTTTTTTCAATTTTGTGACTTATACCCCTTCGCTTCTGGTGTCCTAATATGCAATTGTATCGAAATATATCTGGCAGCACCAGCAGAAAATGTTTTCGAATAGATGAAATGCATTGCCATTTACTAAATTTGGTATTAGTGTAAAAAATAAGCAGCTTGATTTGACCATGAGGACGTCTGCCAAAATTGTAAATGCCCGTTTACTAACTTTCGAACTAAATTATGCTTGGTGCAAAAGTACAAGCTAACGAAACTTTTCCCAAAATATAAAGTTTCTCAAAAACTACTTCCCCTCATCTGTATACGTAAAGGCCGCTCCCTAAATACAAAGAGATATGATTGCTCACAGAAAAAAATGTATGGAGGGGAAAGGTTGAACAGATATGCCTGGAGTCCCCTGCCTAGTTCGCCTAACTAAAATGCAAAATATAAACATGAAATAAGCTAAATTAAGAATCTTTTGTCAGAACACCTCGTATAAGAATTTTTATATAAAAGAAATAAAAAAAAAATTAACAAGTAAGAAGTAAGAAGTATTAAATATTCAAAAATAAATTTCTAACAACATTTTTCAAAATGAAGAACATTTCTTTCCTTTTGGTGGAGGGTATTGCCCTTATGAACACCCCTTATCTTCCAATTTAAGATAAATTAAAATATATGAACGTCAAAAGGAAATAATTAAAAATTTATTTCTATTAGTGGTTTAGGAAGGGAGTTGGGGGGGAGGTGTTTCTCTTATAAAAATTTATTAGTTCCTTTTTGTCTTAGTCTTTAATTATGTAATAATTTGGAAGAAAAAATTTTATTATTTTTAAATATAAAGACAATTTAATTCAGTAAATTTCAAAATACAAGGAAGGGAAATGGCCTGCAACCACCCTCCTATCTGTGATTATGCATAATAAATGTATTATTTAGAAGCGTTACGACGATTTTTTAAATTTATCATATGTTTTTCACCCTCTGCCTGAAAGTATAAAAACTGTAATAATTATATTCAGATAATTTATAAGTGTAAGCATTACGAAAAATGCCAAATAAAGAAAGTAAAATGCTTCTGATTTCTTCTTATACAACGTTCCATTTCCCGCTATTAAAAAAGTTTTAATGAACTTATCATACTGTAAACCTTACACTCTAAATTAAAATGTCTGAAATTCAGACACTTAAGTGTCTGAAATGGAGTGTTCAATTTTCAGACATTTTAAAATGTCTGAATTTTTTCAGACACTTTTTGCGTCTGAATTTCAGACACTTCAAACGTCTGAATCGCATCCATTTTTTTGTAAGCATCATACGTAGCCATGTTTGACCACGTTGAATCCTGGAAAAATATTTGGCTGTGGTCCTGCTCCTCCCCCCCCCCACCCCCCAATACAGCCTGATTTTTTTGGTGCTCTCAGTTTTGGTATACAATTTTCGTTACGTTGATAATTTAAATCTTTTACGACATTGTACTGATTATAATCAATATCTTGAACTTCAGGAGTAGAACAAGATTAAAAAACAAAAAATATTTATCTAAATATTAGATTTTTTTAAATTTATTTTGTTTTTAACCTTATTTTACTTTAAAAGTTCAAAATATTGATTATAATCAGTACAATTTCGAAACAGATTTAAAATATAAGCTTTACAAATATTGCACATCAAATTTGGGGGCACTACAGTCGTAGGGGGACGGGGCACTTCCCAGTTTGCCTTTCCTTTAATCAAGAAGTACTTTTGCAAAAAACGCAACCCTGCATTATAGTTGTCTAAATTGAGATGTCCGGTATTCGGGAGTATCCGTTGTGGAGGTTAATGGACATTCTCGAATAGCGAACACCTCTATTTAACGAATACTTTTTTAATCAGCAGACATACATATTTGTATATTTTTACCTCAAAAAAGTAGACATCTCCAATTATCGGACAAATTCCGCGGTCCCGAAGTGTTCGCTATTAAGGGCTTTTAAGGTACATAGATAAATATATATATATATTTTATAATCTTGTCCTACTCTAAAAGTTCAAAATATTTATTATACTCGGTTGAATGTGGAAAAAGATTTAAAATATCAGATGTACGAAAATTGCAAAAATCCCCCCCCCCCCCAAAAAAAAAAAAATGAAAATATAAAAAAATATATTGCCACATAGGCAATTTTACATATACATCACTTGATAATCACAACAGCCATTTAACTATGAATAATGAAAATAAATAAATAAATATTCTACTTTAATAACATTGGGGAAAAAATGACTTTGGTATTTTGTTAAATATATTTGCGTTTTTAAACTTGTCCTACTCTAAAAGTTCAAAACTTTCATTATAATCAGTGCAAGATTTAAGATATCAGCTTTACAAAAATTCATGCAAAATCCCCCCCCCCCCCCCAAAAAAAAATGAAAATACTTATTTAAAAATTATGTTTTTAAAAAATTTATATTTCCACATGGGCAAGTTTTTATGTAGATCAGAGGGTACTCACAAAAGCTATTCAACTATCAATAAAAACAAATAAGTACATATTCTATATTAAAAACATGAGGAAAAAATAACTTATGATTTCCAAACTTCTTTCGTCTTAAATATATACAGTAACATCTGTCATTTTTGTATTTTTCGTATAAGTGCATATAAATAAAGTTACCACAATTTTAAATACGAAATCTAGTTAGAGGTTTTTACTTTTTTCCATTATAAATTTCAAATTACTTTTTTATTAAAAATAATAAAAAAAATCAGTATTAGAGTTGATTGCAAATCAAATACATATGTATATTCTTACAGGCAGCTTCATATAATAGACCAGTCTCATTTACTTTATTTAAATTTCTTTAATCTGCGGTTTTATGCCAGGAAGTAAGAAAGCATTAGGTCATCTTTCAAAGTTTTTTTTTTTCTTTACTTCCTTGTGGCCGTCATTTACTGCGAGATAAAAAATATCCATTGAAACTAAGAACTGACATTGAATATATAATTCGTAATAAAAAAGAACGTCATAAGTTTTAAAATATATACTTCTAGAATTAGTGGGGTTTTTTGCGAACAGATTCAAAACTAATTAAATTTCATGCAGGATTTTGTTTAGTACAATAAATAAAATCATAAAATACACTAATTTTACTACTATAAAGAAACTTACTTGAGTTGCTGCAAGAGGTAAGAAATATTCCTTGATTTGAAATTTTAAAAACTACCACAACCACAGTGAGGGAGAAAGACTTTCATCAGTTTAAAAGGTAATCCCATAATACATCCGACTAGCCATATTTAAAAATGAGATGTTTCATCCTAAAAACAGGACCCGCCAGACAAAAGTTTCTTTTTTTTTGCCAGCTTCGACAGGACGAAGATGAATAACACAATATTATTGATATAAATTGATACGAGTTAACACTAAGCCCATTGCACACGCTTTGTAGAATTTCCGGGTGTAATCTTCAACCGTCGTCTACTTCTGTTCTGTGTCTATCCCGCCCTTGTATCGACGACAGCTTCTAAGAGACATTTGATGTCGAGCACACACGTCAGATGTATGTATTCAATAAATAAATACTCCAAGTTAATACGAATTAAAATCACAGTACTTCACATTTCGCAAAAAACGAATTAAAATACACGCGTACATAAAAACAAACTTTGTTTGAATTACAACGTATACCACTTCGAACGAAGACATCTAAAACGCATGCGCAACTGGGAGTGCTAGTGCCCCCTGGTGGTTATTGCGTCGGAAGAATCAAAACGTCTTAAATTAAGACACGTTTAAAGCAATGAAGTGTCTTAAAATAAGACGTTTGCGGATATTTTAGACATTATTCTCAGTTCGTTTACACCATGGTCATAGTAAGACGCTTATGTATCTTAAATTAAGACATCTATAGTGTCTTAATTTTCAGATTAAGACACTTAAGTGTCTAAAATTCTTTTTCAGTCACATATGTGTCTAAATTTAAGACGCTTCTATTTGCAGTGTATGCTGACGTAATGACTGACGTAATGCTGACTCAATCTTTTCCCTTTGTCAGCCGAATTCCGAGTCCAATGTTGCTTTCAAACCTAAACGTTTTCCAACCGTTCACATCTTTAACTAATCCTATTTTTTACTGTGAAAAGTTTTGTCATTATAATTCTACTGTGGCTGCGTCATTTCTGGAAGTGTTATACTTAGAAGTTTCTGGCATTTTGGATTTCTGCGTGAATCATATGTGTTTCAGATACTGATATAACAACGGAAAAGAAACACTTGAAAATTACATCCAAGAATTCTACAATGAGCGCGCAACAGAGATAGGATTACTTTTTATTGCTCTTCATCGATAATATAGGGTTATTCATCTCTTCAAAACTTTGTGAATAAGAACTAGCCCCAGACTTACAAACTAGTCCCACGGGTTGTGTTTTCAGAATGGAAAATTTTCATTATTTTAACACAACTAGTAGGATATATGAAGGGGTTTCTTTTACAGT
Source organism: Maratus speciosus (assembly GCA_963932465.1). NCBI lineage: Eukaryota > Metazoa > Arthropoda > Arachnida > Araneae > Salticidae > Maratus > Maratus speciosus. The sequence continues at coordinate 375,627,943 of OZ010796.1, forward strand.
ATTTTGTTACTCATTCACTATGACAGTTATTTTAAATCAAGTCAAGGATATGGATAACAGTAAGTGGTTTTGATATTTTGTTTATAGTACCACATAAAATATTGCATGAAATATAACTTAGGTTTGAATCTGTTTGCGAAAAATCAGCTAATTCTAGAAATATACACTGCAAATAGAGGCGTCTTAAATTCAGACACATATGTGACTGAAAAAGTATTTCAGACACTTAAGTGTCTGAATATGAAATTTCAGACGTCATAGATGTCTAAATTTAAGACACGTAAATGTCTTACTGTGATCATGGTATGGATGAACTAAATAAAGTGTCTTAAAAATGATAATACGTCTGAAATTAAGACATTTAGAAATCAGACACCTAAGTGTCTGAATGTAATACAATTGTATCATATGTATGATGACTGTATATACAATTGCAATATAAATGTAAGCAGAATTAGAAAACGCTTTCGAACGGTTGAAAGACGTTTAAAATTCCATGCATTAAATTTGGTATTACTTTATAAAACAAGCGACGTGATTAGACCATGGGGCGTTTGTCAAAATTGCAATACTAGTTCGTTTACTAAGTTTTGGAACTAAGTTATTTTTAGTGCAATAAAGTAATTAACGAATTGCCTTTCACAAAATATAAAGTTCTCCAAATAATTGTATTAAAATAACGTACCAGCTAGGCACCACCCCCTCCCCCCCGACACACATGCTCACCTAATGGCTTAGCGTAGGTTTTTGTGCACCAGAGGCAATTTAAAATACTGCGACCCTACCTTAGTAGCTATTATAGTTTCATGCTATAATTTTTATGCAACAGTTGCTGCCCGCCTTAACTAGTTTCTATCGGGGTAATTCTCCTCTGCTTCCCATATGCTAAGTCAATGTCCCTTAATAAAAATCTTCTGCCATATTTACACATTACTGTTTTATAATTAGATAATAAAAAGTATGGTATAAAAAGTCGCTATATTAAAATAATCCCTGGATTTACTAAGTTTAATTTGAAATGTAGCAATTTATTACTAATTTATTAAAATTTGATAAGTTATTTGAAAGTTTGACGACAAAATATTTATTTTATGCCTTTGTCTGAAAGCGTCCTAACTGTAATAATTATATCTTATAATAGATAATTGTAACGCATTAAAAAATATACTAATGAAGAAGAAAAAATTGTATTCGTTATTCCTACATTATTTCATTTCCCGATGATAAAAATCAACTGAAATTCATTCTGCAAATCAGGACCGAGTTTGAGCTGCCAGTCTCTCAGCCAACGATTGCGTCATTAACGGAAATAATGGGCGCGGAAAAATATGCTGACAGGGTATTTCGAACCTTGTAGAAGAACCTTGGAACCTTGGGTATTTCTATTGTGAAGATGTGTCTAATGTAAGATTGTTGGCCGATTAATGTTTCAAGTGACGGTGATTTTAAACGACCATTAGCTTTGTGATAAGCTCCTGATTTCTTTAGTTAAATGCAGTTTTCTTTAGTTGTGCAGTGCTTGACAGAAATATTATTACAGTATTGAAACACCATGTATTTTTAATATTTCAAGTGACGGTGATTTTAAACGACCATTAGCTTTGTGATAAGCTCCTGATTTCTTTAGTTAAATGCAGTTTTCTTTAGTTGTGCAGTGCTTGACAGAAATATTATTACAATATTGAAACACCATGTATTTTTAATATTTCAAGTGACGGTGATTTTAAACGACCATTAGCTTTGTGATAAGCTCCTGATTTCTTTAGTTAAATGCAGTTTTCTTTAGTTGTGCAGTGCTTGACAGAAATATTATTACAATATTGAAACACCATGTATTTTTAATATTTCAAGTGACGGTGATTTTAAACGACCGTTAGCTTTGTGATAAGCTCCTGATTTCTTTAGTTAAATGCAGTTTTCTTTAGTTGTGCAGTGCTTGACAGAAATATTATTACAATATTAGAACACCATGTATTTGGTTGTACACTACGTATAACGTTCTTCTTAAAGAAAGAAATGTCTAGTTATTTTTGACTGTGTGTTCAGAAATGCATGCGGATTTTTAAATATCGCATTCGTAATGATTTTTATTATGTAGCGCATTAAAAAAATATGTTGTATCACGATAGATGTATGCAGTATCAAGAATATTTTTTAAAGTGCATATAACTTTTTTAAAAATAGTGTTTTATCGCTACTTCGTGAAATACTTTATTTCATGTTTGTGAAAATGGATTACACTGGTAAAAGGTAAGAAAGAACCCTTTTGTACGATTATGTGAACTTTATTTCAAGCTGAAATTTTATAGAAAAATAGTGACTTTTATTAGATAATTAAACATATAATGCTATTTAAAATCTAAATTATTTTTATTTTAATAATTTGCATATTTGGTTCTTTTTTACATCCAATAAAATTAGTTTTGTTTTAAAAGGCTTGTGTGTTCATTTGTGTGTTTTCAATAAATGCATATCATTTTCAAAATAATGAATTTGTTTAATATTTCTTTAGACCTCTATTTTATAAATAAATATTTTGTAGTCCAGAAGTAATTTTCCCTGCTTGTTATTAAAAAAAACAATGCATATATTTAGATATTAATGCTTGCTAAATAGCTTGATCAAATTGCAATTATCATTTAATCTATATAAACAAATGCCCATACATAAATAAAAAGAACCTAATTTCAAATGATATTTCATTATTAAGTTCTTTTTTTTCAACATTCAATACTTTATATTATACTTAATTTTACATATTAATTTTCATTTTTTGCAACAATGACAAAAGTATCATTTCATTTCATTCTCTTACAGAGTATATTTTCGAAGTAAATGTTTCAATATATTCAAATTTAACCTTATATATGATTTATTACAAGCTGTGCTAAAAAATTATTTTAAAAAATAAAGTTGAATAAAATCCTATTGAAAAATGTGCTGATATTTAATATTTTGGGAAGGTAATGAGGTTTGAAAATATAAATATTCTTATAATTATGTTTGATCTGCACATATATTTTTATATTATCATAATTTTTTTTCCTTTCAATTTTCAGTACATTTTGTATTTATGATATAATTTTACATATTACTTTTCATTTTTTGCAACAAAGACAAGAGTATCATTTCATTTAATTCTCTTACAGAGTATATTTTCGAAGTAAATGTTTCAATATTATCAAATTTAAACTTATATATGATAAATGTTGTCATTGCTTTATATGATGGATGTAGAACATGAAAGGAAATCGTGAAAGCACCAGAGTGAAGTTATTTGGAATATCTGAATATTTTATAAATATTTTTTAGTTTTTCCAATGGAAAATAAATCCTACCTCTATAGTATTCTTTTTTTTTTTTTTTTTTTTTTTTTTTTTTTTAATAATTCTACCGAAAGTTTACTTAAAAGGTACAAAATCTGCTTTGATTTTCTGTGTTCCATCTCAACAACATATTTAATTTTCAAGCCACAGAGTCATCTTGAAAATATACTTTAAACAAGGAATAGAAATCGTTGTAATTAATCAAAGCTGTGCTAAAAAATTATTTTAAAAAATCAAGTTCAATAAAATCCTATTAACAAAAATGTGCTGATATTTAATATTTTGGGAAGGTAATGAGGTTTGAAAATATAAATATTCTTATAATTATGTTTGATCTGCAAATATAATTTTATATTATCATCATTTGCTTTTCTTTTTCTTTCCTTTCAATTTTCAGTACACTTTGTATTTATGATATAATTTTACATAGTAATTTTCATTTTTTGCAACAATGACAAGAGTATCATTTCATTTAATACTCTTACAGAGTATATTTTCGAAGTAAATGTTTCAATATTATCAAATTTAAACTTACATATGATAAATGTTATGATTGCGTTATATGATGGTTATAGAACATGAAAGGAAATCGTGAAAGCACCAGAGTGAAATTATTTCCAATATCTGAATATTTTATAAATACTTTGAGTTTTTCCGATGGAAAATAAATCCTACCTCTATAGTATTCATTTTTTTTTTTTTTTTTTTTTTTTTTTAAATAATTCTACCGAAAGTTTACTTAAAAGGTACAAAATCTGCTTTGATTTTCTGTGTTCCATCTCAACAACATATTTAATTTTCAAGCCACAAAGTCATCTTGAAAATATACTTTAAACAAGGAATATAAATCGTTGTAATTAATCCAAGCTATGCTAAAAAACATCGTAATTATTCCAATCTGTGCTAAAAAATTATTTTAAAAAATCAAGTTTAATAAAATCCTATTTAAAAAATGTGCTGATATTTAATATTTTGGTAAGGTAATGAGGTTTGAAAATATAAATATTCTTATAATTATGTTTGATCTGCACATATATTTTTATATTATCATCATTTGTTTTCCTTTCAATTTTCAGTACATTTTGTATTTATGATATAATTTTACATATTACTTTTCATTTTTTGCAACAAAGACAAGAGTATCATTTCATTTAATTCTCTTACAGAGTATATTTTCGAAGTAAATGTTTCAATATTATCAAATTTAAACTTATATATGATAAATGTTGTCATTGCTTTATATGATGGATGTAGAACATGAAAGGAAATCGTGAAAGCACCAGAGTGAAGTTATTTGGAATATCTGAATATTTTATAAATATTTTTTAGTTTTTCCAATGGAAAATAAATCCTACCTCTATAGTATTCTTTTTTTTTTTTTTTTTTTTTTTTAATAATTCTACCGAAAGTTTACTTAAAAGGTACAAAATCTGCTTTGATTTTCTGTGTTCCATCTCAACAACATACTTAATTTTCAAGCCACAGAGTCATCTTGAAAATATACTTTAAACAAGGAATAGAAATCGTTGTAATTAATCAAAGCTGTGCTAAAAAATTATTTTAAAAAATCAAGTTCAATAAAATCCTATTAACAAAAATGTGCTGATATTTAATATTTTGGGAAGGTAATGAGGTTTGAAAATATAAATATTCTTATAATTATGTTTGATCTGCAAATATAATTTTATATTATCATCATTTGCTTTTCTTTTTCTTTCCTTTCAATTTTCAGTACACTTTGTATTTATGATATAATTTTACATAGTAATTTTCATTTTTTGCAACAATGACAAGAGTATCATTTCATTTAATTCTCTTACAGAGTATATTTTCGAAGTAAATTTTTCAATATTATCAAATTTAAACTTATATATGATAAATGTTGTGATTGCTTTATATGATGGATGTAGAACATAAAAAGAAATAGTGAAAGCACCAGAGTGAAGTTATTTGGAATATCTGAATATTTTATAAATATTTTTTTAGTTTTTCCAATGGAAAATAAATCTTACCTATATAGTATTCATTTTTTTTTTTTTAATAATTCTACTGAAAGCTTGCTTAAAAGGTACAAAATCTGCTTTGATTTTCTGTGTTCCATCTCAACAACATTCTTAATTTTCAAGCCGCAGAGTCATCTTGAAAATATACTTTAAATAAGGAATAGAAATCGTTGTAATTAATCCAAGCTATGCTAAAAAACAGCTGTGCTAAAAAATTATTTTAAAAAATCAAGTTGAATAAAATTCTATTAAGAAAAATGTGCTGATATTTAATATTTTGGGAAGGTAATGAGGTTTGAAAATATAAATATTCTTATAATTATGTTTGATCTGAAACATATTTTTATATTATCATCGTTTGTTTTTTGTTTTTCTTTTCTTTCAATTTTCAGTACTTTATATTTATGATATAATTTTACATGTTAATTTTCATTTTTTGCAACAATGACAAGAGTATCATTACATTTAATTCTCTTACAGAGTATATTTTCGAAGTAAATGTTTCAATATTATCAAATTTAAACTTACATATGATAAATGTTATGATTGCGTTATATGATGGTTATAGAACATGAAAGGAAATCGTGAAAGCACCAGAGTGAAATTATTTCCAATATCTGAATATTTTATAAATACTTTGAGTTTTTCCGATGGAAAATAAATCCTACCTCTATAGTATTCATTTTTTTTTTTTTTTTTTTTTAAATAATTCTACCGAAAGTTTACTTAAAAGGTACAAAATCTGCTTTGATTTTCTGTGTTCCATCTCAACAACATATTTAATTTTCAAGCCACAAAGTCATCTTGAAAATATACTTTAAACAAGGAATATAAATCGTTGTAATTAATCCAAGCTATGCTAAAAAACATCGTAATTATTCCAATCTGTGCTAAAAAATTATTTTAAAAAATCAAGTTTAATAAAATCCTATTTAAAAAATGTGCTGATATTTAATATTTTGGTAAGGTAATGAGGTTTGAAAATATAAATATTCTTATAATTATGTTTGATCTGCACATATATTTTTATATTATCATCATTTGTTTTCCTTTCAATTTTCAGTACATTTTGTATTTATGATATAATTTTACATATTACTTTTCATTTTTTGCAACAAAGACAAGAGTATCATTTCATTTAATTCTCTTACAGAGTATATTTTCGAAGTAAATGTTTCAATATTATCAAATTTAAACTTATATATGATAAATGTTGTCATTGCTTTATATGATGGATGTAGAACATGAAAGGAAATCGTGAAAGCACCAGAGTGAAGTTATTTGGAATATCTGAATATTTTATAAATATTTTTTAGTTTTTCCAATGGAAAATAAATCCTACCTCTATAGTATTCTTTTTTTTTTTTTTTTTTTTTTTAATAATTCTACCGAAAGTTTACTTAAAAGGTACAAAATCTGCTTTGATTTTCTGTGTTCCATCTCAACAACATACTTAATTTTCAAGCCACAGAGTCATCTTGAAAATATACTTTAAACAAGGAATAGAAATCGTTGTAATTAATCAAAGCTGTGCTAAAAAATTATTTTAAAAAATCAAGTTCAATAAAATCCTATTAACAAAAATGTGCTGATATTTAATATTTTGGGAAGGTAATGAGGTTTGAAAATATAAATATTCTTATAATTATGTTTGATCTGCAAATATAATTTTATATTATCATCATTTGCTTTTCTTTTTCTTTCCTTTCAATTTTCAGTACACTTTGTATTTATGATATAATTTTACATAGTAATTTTCATTTTTTGCAACAATGACAAGAGTATCATTTCATTTAATTCTCTTACAGAGTATATTTTCGAAGTAAATTTTTCAATATTATCAAATTTAAACTTATATATGATAAATGTTGTGATTGCTTTATATGATGGATGTAGAACATAAAAAGAAATAGTGAAAGCACCAGAGTGAAGTTATTTGGAATATCTGAATATTTTATAAATATTTTTTTAGTTTTTCCAATGGAAAATAAATCTTACCTATATAGTATTCATTTTTTTTTTTTAATAATTCTACTGAAAGCTTGCTTAAAAGGTACAAAATCTGCTTTGATTTTCTGTGTTCCATCTCAACAACATTCTTAATTTTCAAGCCGCAGAGTCATCTTGAAAATATACTTTAAACAAGGAATAGAAATCGTTGTAATTAATCCAAGCTATGCTAAAAAACAGCTGTGCTAAAAAATTATTTTAAAAAATCAAGTTGAATAAAATTCTATTAAGAAAAATGTGCTGATATTTAATATTTTGGGAAGGTAATGAGGTTTGAAAATATAAATATTCTTATAATTATGTTTGATCTGAAACATATTTTTATATTATCATCGTTTGTTTTTTGTTTTTCTTTTCTTTCAATTTTCAGTACTTTATATTTATGATATAATTTTACATGTTAATTTTCATTTTTTGCAACAATGACAAGAGTATCATTACATTTAATTCTCTTACAGAGTATATTTTCGAAGTAAATGTTTCAATATTATCAAATTTAAACTTACATATGATAAATGTTATGATTGCGTTATATGATGGTTATAGAACATGAAAGGAAAGCACCAGAGTGAAATTATTTCCAATATCTGAATATTTTATAAATACTTTGAGTTTTTCCGATGGAAAATAAATCCTACCTCTATAGTATTCTTTTTTTTTTTTTTTTTTTTTTTTTTTTTTTTTTTTTTTTAAATAATTCTACCGAAAGTTTACTTAAAAGGTACAAAATCTGCTTTGATTTTCTGTGTTCCATCTCAACAACATATTTAATTTTCAAGCCACAAAGTCATCTTGAAAATATACTTTAAACAAGGAATATAAATCGTTGTAATTAATCCAAGCTATGCTAAAAAACATCGTAATTATTCCAATCTGTGCTAAAAAATTATTTTAAAAAATCAAGTTTAATAAAATCCTATTTAAAAAATGTGCTGATATTTAATATTTTGGTAAGGTAATGAGGTTTGAAAATATAAATATTCTTATAATTATGTTTGATCTGCACATATATTTTTATATTATCATCATTTGTTTTCCTTTCAATTTTCAGTACATTTTGTATTTATGATATAATTTTACATATTACTTTTCATTTTTTGCAACAAAGACAAGAGTATCATTTCATTTAATTCTCTTACAGAGTATATTTTCGAAGTAAATGTTTCAATATTATCAAATTTAAACTTATATATGATAAATGTTGTCATTGCTTTATATGATGGATGTAGAACATGAAAGGAAATCGTGAAAGCACCAGAGTGAAGTTATTTGGAATATCTGAATATTTTATAAATATTTTTTAGTTTTTCCAATGGAAAATAAATCCTACCTCTATAGTATTCTTTTTTTTTTTTTTTTTTAATAATTCTACCGAAAGTTTACTTAAAAGGTACAAAATCTGCTTTGATTTTCTGTGTTCCATCTCAACAACATATTTAATTTTCAAGCCACAGAGTCATCTTGAAAATATACTTTAAACAAGGAATAGAAATCGTTGTAATTAATCAAAGCTGTGCTAAAAAATTATTTTAAAAAATCAAGTTCAATAAAATCCTATTAACAAAAATGTGCTGATATTTAATATTTTGGGAAGGTAATGAGGTTTGAAAATATAAATATTCTTATAATTATGTTTGATCTGCAAATATAATTTTATATTATCATCATTTGCTTTTCTTTTTCTTTCCTTTCAATTTTCAGTACACTTTGTATTTATGATATAATTTTACATAGTAATTTTCATTTTTTGCAACAATGACAAGAGTATCATTTCATTTAATTCTCTTACAGAGTATATTTTCGAAGTAAATTTTTCAATATTATCAAATTTAAACTTATATATGATAAATGTTGTGATTGCTTTATATGATGGATGTAGAACATAAAAAGAAATAGTGAAAGCACCAGAGTGAAGTTATTTGGAATATCTGAATATTTTATAAATATTTTTTTAGTTTTTCCAATGGAAAATAAATCTTACCAATATAGTATTCATTTTTTTTTTTAATAATTCTACTGAAAGCTTGCTTAAAAGGTACAAAATCTGCTTTGATTTTCTGTGTTCCATCTCAACAACATTCTTAATTTTCAAGCCGCAGAGTCATCTTGAAAATATACTTTAAACAAGGAATAGAAATCGTTGTAATTAATCCAAGCTATGCTAAAAAACAGCTGTGCTAAAAAATTATTTTAAAAAATCAAGTTGAATAAAATTCTATTAAGAAAAATGTGCTGATATTTAATATTTTGGGAAGGTAATGAGGTTTGAAAATATAAATATTCTTATAATTATGTTTGATCTGAAACATATTTTTATATTATCATCGTTTGTTTTTTGTTTTTCTTTTCTTTCAATTTTCAGTACTTTATATTTATGATATAATTTTACATGTTAATTTTCATTTTTTGCAACAATGACAAGAGTATCATTACATTTAATTCTCTTGCAGAGTATATTTTCGAAGTAAATGTTTCAATATTATCAAATTTAAACTTACATATGATAAATGTTATGATTGCGTTATATGATGGTTATAGAACATGAAAGGAAATCGTGAAAGCACCAGAGTGAAATTATTTCCAATATCTGAATATTTTATAAATACTTTGAGTTTTTCCGATGGAAAATAAATCCTACCTCTATAGTATTCATTTTTTTTTTTTTTTTTTTTTTTTTTTTAAATAATTCTACCGAAAGTTTACTTAAAAGGTACAAAATCTGCTTTGATTTTCTGTGTTCCATCTCAACAACATATTTAATTTTCAAGCCACAAAGTCATCTTGAAAATATACTTTAAACAAGGAATATAAATCGTTGTAATTAATCCAAGCTATGCTAAAAAACATCGTAATTATTCCAATCTGTGCTAAAAAATTATTTTAAAAAATCAAGTTTAATAAAATCCTATTTAAAAAATGTGCTGATATTTAATATTTTGGTAAGGTAATGAGGTTTGAAAATATAAATATTCTTATAATTATGTTTGATCTGCACATATATTTTTATATTATCATCATTTGTTTTCCTTTCAATTTTCAGTACATTTTGTATTTATGATATAATTTTACATATTACTTTTCATTTTTTGCAACAAAGACAAGAGTATCATTTCATTTAATTCTCTTACAGAGTATATTTTCGAAGTAAATGTTTCAATATTATCAAATTTAAACTTATATATGATAAATGTTGTCATTGCTTTATATGATGGATGTAGAACATGAAAGGAAATCGTGAAAGCACCAGAGTGAAGTTATTTGGAATATCTGAATATTTTATAAATATTTTTTAGTTTTTCCAATGGAAAATAAATCCTACCTCTATAGTATTCTTTTTTTTTTTTTTTTTTTTTTTTTTTTTAATAATTCTACCGAAAGTTTACTTAAAAGGTACAAAATCTGCTTTGATTTTCTGTGTTCCATCTCAACAACATATTTAATTTTCAAGCCACAGAGTCATCTTGAAAATATACTTTAAACAAGGAATAGAAATCGTTGTAATTAATCAAAGCTGTGCTAAAAAATTATTTTAAAAAATCAAGTTCAATAAAATCCTATTAACAAAAATGTGCTGATATTTAATATTTTGGGAAGGTAATGAGGTTTGAAAATATAAATATTCTTATAATTATGTTTGATCTGCAAATATAATTTTATATTATCATCATTTGCTTTTCTTTTTCTTTCCTTTCAATTTTCAGTACACTTTGTATTTATGATATAATTTTACATAGTAATTTTCATTTTTTGCAACAATGACAAGAGTATCATTTCATTTAATTCTCTTACAGAGTATATTTTCGAAGTAAATTTTTCAATATTATCAAATTTAAACTTATATATGATAAATGTTGTGATTGCTTTATATGATGGATGTAGAACATAAAAAGAAATAGTGAAAGCACCAGAGTGAAGTTATTTGGAATATCTGAATATTTTATAAATATTTTTTTAGTTTTTCCAATGGAAAATAAATCTTACCTATATAGTATTCATTTTTTTTTTTTTTTAATAATTCTACTGAAAGCTTGCTTAAAAGGTACAAAATCTGCTTTGATTTTCTGTGTTCCATCTCAACAACATTCTTAATTTTCAAGCCGCAGAGTCATCTTGAAAATATACTTTAAACAAGGAATAGAAATCGTTGTAATTAATCCAAGCTATGCTAAAAAACAGCTGTGCTAAAAAATTATTTTAAAAAATCAAGTTGAATAAAATTCTATTAAGAAAAATGTGCTGATATTTAATATTTTGGGAAGGTAATGAGGTTTGAAAATATAAATATTCTTATAATTATGTTTGATCTGAAACATATTTTTATATTATCATCGTTTGTTTTTTGTTTTTCTTTTCTTTCAATTTTCAGTACTTTATATTTATGATATAATTTTACATGTTAATTTTCATTTTTTGCAACAATGACAAGAGTATCATTACATTTAATTCTCTTACAGAGTATATTTTCGAAGTAAATGTTTCAATATTATCAAATTTAAACTTACATATGATAAATGTTATGATTGCGTTATATGATGGTTATAGAACATGAAAGGAAATCGTGAAAGCACCAGAGTGAAATTATTTCCAATATCTGAATATTTTATAAATACTTTGAGTTTTTCCGATGGAAAATAAATCCTACCTCTATAGTATTCATTTTTTTTTTTTTTTTTTTTTTTTTTTTTTTTTTTTTTTTAATAATTCTACCGAAAGTTTACTTAAAAGGTACAAAATCTGCTTTGATTTTCTGTGTTCCATCTCAACAACATATTTAATTTTCAAGCCACAAAGTCATCTTGAAAATATACTTTAAACAAGGAATATAAATCGTTGTAATTAATCCAAGCTATGCTAAAAAACATCGTAATTATTCCAATCTGTGCTAAAAAATTATTTTAAAAAATCAAGTTTAATAAAATCCTATTTAAAAAATGTGCTGATATTTAATATTTTGGTAAGGTAATGAGGTTTGAAAATATAAATATTCTTATAATTATGTTTGATCTGCACATATATTTTTATATTATCATCATTTGTTTTTTTTAATTTCTAGCGAAGTAAGTTATTTTTAACGTCATGTTAACAGAAAGAAAATGTTTTTGACTTCAATCTCAAGTTACTTTTTATGTATTTAACATGGGGAGAGGAAGAGAGACCCATAACAATAAAGAATGACCTTTTTTTTTGGTGAGGTTCGGGGGGGGGGGATCGGATTTTTAGGATTATTTTGTTTTGTATTTGATATAGCAACTCAACGCACGTTATGTTAGTTTCATTTAAATTTAGTATGTTTTTATGACCAAATATAAATAAAATAATAAACTTGCATTGAGATGCTACAAGGTTAACCCTTAGTATCATCGTGTTGCACATCTGCAACATACCCAAAAGTCAATGTTACTTACACAGTAAGCTTTAAAATACAATTTCATTTATTGTTCCTATTTCCCAATACAGCAGAATATAAATTAACCAGAGAATTTTAACAGACAGAGATAATGAGTTAATTTTTTATATCAAGGATTTTCTTTATCTTTTGAGCAGTTTCACATATTACTAAAATTAACTTCGTAAATTTCGTAAAATTAAAAAAAACTTAAGACTATCGAAAATAGATTTGTACAGTGATATTTACTATATTATTTATCGCTTAAAAAGTGTCAAATAGGCATGCTGTCCATCCAGAATCCTATAACTACTATCGCCTTAGCCGCCGATATGCGGTTATCAAATGTTTATGTATTTATTTGTATGATAAATAGTATAATGATAAAAACGAAGAGACATAAAAAAAAGTAAGAGTTCCTTACTCAATTTTTTTTTTTTTTTTGAATCTCATATACTTCCAATTTTGTGGAATCTAGTGTTAGATTTTATTTAACACAGATATGAAAATGCAAAAAAATTAATTCACTGGAAATATCTAATTTAAATGGGAAGAAAATTGTTCAACAAAACAAGGATGGGTTTCATTCCGAAAGGGGTGAATCATTTTTTATAAATGGGAATAATTTGTTACCATAAAGCAGAGCTGATTGCAGCTTGGACAAAGTGGGCTGTTTCTATGGGTCTTTTGCTTTACGGGCCCCAAAACTTGGTATTAAATTTCCATAAAGCTGATATTTTAAATTTGTTTTGACCTTATACGTATTTTAATAAATATTTTGTACTATTTTAAATTTGTTTTGACCTTATACGTATTTTAATAAATATTTTGTACTTTTAGATCATTATTAGGTTAAAGAAAAGGATATATTTGTCCAAATATGTATTTGATGACATCGAATAGGCTTAATTTTTTTTTTTGTAACAGTATATGAAGGCGGTGGGGGGGGGGGGGGGGGGGGGAGAAGAAATACCAAGTCTCTGGCCTAGAATTCATTTGAAGTTGTCTTTAAAAGTAATTAACATTTTTGACGCCATAGGGCATATATGATATCACGTAAATGCATATTTAGGTGAATATACTGATTATAATCATCCCAAGGTCAAAACATATTTAAAATATCAGCTTTTTGAAAATTTCATACCCAATTTGGGGTGCCCTAAAATCAGGGGGCACAGAAATATCCCAGTTTTCTCACGCTGCAATCAGCTTTGCTTTATGGTAACAAATGATTCCCATTTGTAAAAAATGATTCAATGTGGTCAAACATGGCTGCGTATATAGTTTAGAAAGAAAAGTGGTCAAAGATGGCTTCATATTGACAAAAAATAACGGGACAAAGATGGCCGTAATTAAGACATTTGAAATGTCTGAAATTCAGACGCAAGAAGTGTCTAAAACTTTTAAGACACTTTAAAACGTCTGAAAATCGAACACTGCTGTTTCAGACACTTAAGTGTCTGAAATTCAGACGCAAGAAGTGTCTGAAAATTTTCAGACATTTTAAAACGTCTGAAAATTGAACACTACGTTTCAGACACTTAAGTGTCTGAATTTCAGACATTTTAGTTTACAGTGATATATTCTTACATTCATGTAATTATGCATGTTACTGTAACTTAAAAATCCTTAAAGATATGCATATATATTTCATTTGAAATCAATTTTAATATTGATTCTTAATTATTTTTAGCAAAAAATAAATTTGAAATTTAAACAGCTAGAGTTATATACATTTATTTTCATAACTAGTTTTGATTAAAATTGCGCTTTTTATCATTTTTTTTATCATCACTTACATGAAATATTAAAAAAAAATGACAATTAGATATTAAAATGTATGTTTAAGACAAAATTAGTTTAGAAATTAGAAGTAATTTTTTTCTGCATGTTATTTAAAATAGAATGTTTATTTATTTTTTATTTATTATTAAATAAATAGCTCTTGAGATTATCATCTGATGTATAAAAACTTGTCTATGTAGCAATATAAATTTAAAAGAAGAATTTAATTTTTAAATGATATTAATTTTCTTTTTTTTCTGAGGGGAGTTTTTGTGCAATTTTGTAAAGCTGATATTTTAATTCTCTTTCGACATTGCTCTGTTTATAATGAGTATTTCGAACTTTTAGAACAGGATAAGATTAGAAACAAAAAATATATATTTATCCGAATACCGTATAGGCCATGCCTTTAGTCGTGGACACTATGGGACTGTGGAATTTGTTCGATATTCACTGGTCGGTAAAAAAAATAAAAATTTTCTCCGTGGAAACTAAATATGTAAAGTGTCTAAATATCTTATTGAAAATGCTCCAGCAAGTACCATTTTTCCGAGAAAGAGTTTTATAATAATAACAAACATGGAAGGACTATCATATTAATTTGCAGTTATAGATAAAATTGAAATCATGAAAGAAATGTTTTGACTGTCTTAGATATCAAAGTGACACAATATAGCATGGAAATTTTATTTGTTGATACTTGTGTAAAGCATTTTTTTTATCCCCCCTCCCCTTTTCGTGTCCGAATTTACTATTTGCTATCCACTAATATATTTTCATTCCTTATGTCGCTGTAAATCTGGTAATCATATTTATACACTTATTTGCAGGTAATTTACCTATTATTATCTATATTTTATGGTTTAAAAATTTTTCACTCATGTTTTAGCAAGATATAAAATATCTTAATTTTAAATTTAAAAGCAAAACTCTCCTACCGAAAAAATGGTACGTGATACAGTAATTTCGTTACCATATTTTTATTTAGAAGATTAAAATCTATAAGAATCAACTATTATTTTTTACAGAGGATTTTGGTGCCGACCAATGAATCAGACATTTCTGGGTTTGTTTTTTTTTTTTGTTTTTTTTTTAAGGTAAAAATAAACAAATGTGCATGCGTTTTGCTTTTAAAAAGTTTTTGTTAAATAGAGCTGTCCGGTATTAGGGAATGTCCATTAGTTTCCATAACGAACACTTCCGAATACCGGACATCTCTATTTAGCGAACATAATGCAGGGTTGGATTTTTTGCAGAAGAAGGATTTGATTGAAGCATGGGCAAACTGGGCAGCGTCCCCTACACCCTCCCTACAATTTTAGGGTCCCCGAATTCGATATGCAATTATTGTAAAGTTTATATTTTAAATTTTTTCGACAGTGGGCCGATTATAATAAAAATCTTTAACATTTAAGGCAGACTAAGATTAAAAACTAAAAAAAAAAAAAAAAAAATCTAAATAGAGTAAAATCTCTCAATCACATGCACCTCGGCAACGAAAGGTGGATAAATTCCCTTGAAACCCCTATTGAGAGGTTTTATTGCATTTAGATATATATATTTTTTTGTTTTTAATCGTATTCTACTCTAGAAGTTCAAAATACTGATTATAATGTACATTGTTGAAAAATATTTAAATTATCAGCTTTAAGAAAATTGCATACCAACTTTCAGAGCCCCTAAAATCGCACTGTATGGGGGTGGAGGGGCAGGACCATGGCCAAAAATTTTTCTAGGATTCAACGTGGTCAAACATGGCTGCGTATAATGCTTAAAAAAATGGTTGCAATTAAGACGTTTGAAGTGTCTGAAATTCAGACGTTTGAAGTGTCTGAAAAAATTTAGACATTTTAAAATGTCTGAAAATTGAACACTCCGTTTCAGACACTTAAGCGTCTGAATTTCAGACATTTCAATTTGCAGTGTATAACTGGAAAAATATAAAATAAACAAATTAAATAATTAAAAATCAAATGTCAGCAATCTATAACTTAAAATAGATATTTTAATTTGCAAAACGTAGAAAATATTTTTTCCAGTGATAAATAACTACAGCAACAAGCAGCATGTATATTTAATACAAAAAAAGTATGTAATAAACTCTTTCATTGATTTAACTTTAAATTCATTTAAACAACAAAAAAAAAAAAAAAAAAAAAAAAACAATTAACAAGCAAATTTCAGATGCATTAAAATCGTTTGCTTTTGGTGAGGAAAAATCTTGCTCGCCAAATCGTGTGTCGTTTTCGTATTTTCGCGCCAAACATTCAAAAGTATTTTATTTTTCTACAGACTTCCTACTGGAATTCCACCGCTAAATTTAACTGATACTTTATTGCGTACATGAGTATTTTTGCTGGAATTTTTTCCAACATATTCTTAGTATGTCCTGTAAGGAGACCTTCCTTGTAAGAAAACAATCGTTAGCACTGATTTTTTTATGCATTTCTTTCTCATCTTGGTTAAAGCTAATGTCAGACGGACGTCTTTTTGCACGCTTTTTTTTCCTTACGTATTATCCCTACACAATGCCGCTAGCATCGTGTAGGGATAATACGTAAGTAAAACTGCGTGCAAAAAGACGTTCGTGTAACATTAGCCTAAAGGTGAAGGTCGGTTTGTCCGCAAATTCCATTCCACTGAAGTTAAACCTATTGGCGTGGAATGTATTCTTATTTTTAAAATATCTCACCGGGAAATTAATGTTATAAAATTATTTTTTCCGTGTGCTCTTCTTAATGGATTAAGAGATAAAATTACTTAAAATACAGACATTTTAAAATTAAAATAGACATTTAAAACCAACAATGTATACGTTTCGGATGAAATCATCATCTCTCTTCAGTACAATTTACGAAAAATCACTAAACATAACAAAAACCAACTTGCCCATGTGAAATCTACATCAAAACATCTATTACATATGAGGGGTTCCCAAACCATAGTAGATCACGTCCATTGAAAAAAAAAAAAAAAAAAAAAAAAAAAGATAGTCCATTTAGAAGGTGCATAAAATATATTTTATCCACTCCCACAGTGAACGAAGTCTGTTTTCAGATACTTTCTCATATATGTCATCTGTTTGCACACTTCGTATGCTGTGGGAGTGGATAAAACAGATTTTATGTACCTTATAAATGGTCTATCTCATTTTTTTTTTTCAAAATGGGCTTCGTCTACTATGGTTGTGTATCCTCATATAAAGTTAACATTTTTATAAAAGAATAGAGTATTCTGATAGAATATTTTGGCTTCGTTAATTGGCTGAATTTGTAAGTCAAGATTCCAGGAAAATTCTGCTTCTATAAACATTTCAGTTCCGTTCAATAATTTTAGTTTTCGTAAAGTTAGTTGAATGGCCTTCTTCAATTGCAAGTTAAACAAATTTCGAATTAGTGTTCTTAGATTTAACGAGCTAATGCTAATTCTATGGGAAAGGACGATTTTGGTTGCAGATTTTTTTTAGAATTACACTTTCATTTTCAGAACCGGTTTGGAAAGTGAAAGCAAACTTTATAATGGAAGTATACATCGTTGTTTTTTCAGTGTTTTAATAGATGTCTATTTTAATTAAAAAGTGTCTGAATTTTAAGTAACTTTATCTCTTTATTTACATTAATCAGACGTCATGTTTGCACATTTTAATTCCTAATGGACATCTCTCCTTCTTTTTTAATTATAAAAATATGTCTAAAATATATGTTTAATTTCATTTGAACTGTTAAAATTTTATTCACAGTTCATGAGCTTTTAACACATATCATATTAAATTAAGTACATATATTATAAACATTTCGTAAAGAAAAAAAAAATAAGCATCCTTTAAGAAGAGTACACAGAAAAAAGAAGTTAAAAAATTAATTTTCTGAGGAGATATTTTAATAAACAATTAAATTTAAGAAATCAAAAAACCCGACTGCGTAAAAAACGAACTAATTAATTATTTCTCATCAATGTGAAACTATTTTTTTTTCAATTCCTACTATTAGCTCATACTCTCGCCATATATATCTTGTTCAAATTTTCAATCTTTAATAAAATACTTATTATTCATCCAATCAAGCTCAAATAAATGTTTTTAAACTTGTAGTGGATGACACTTGATGTTAATCAAGTTTTTTTCAAATATTAATTCATTAATTAAATTAAATTAATTAATTTTCAATAATCAAGACAGCCCTCTTCTTGATCAAGGTATTTTAAGACCGAGAGAGCCCTCTTCTTGATCAAGGCACTTTAAGCGCCACTCAAAAGGAAAGAAGAATGGGAGGAAAAAAATTCTCTTATTGACCTAAGTAGGAATTGACTTAAAATATTTTTTTTTTATACTACTTGTTTATATTACTTACCTATTTTTTTTTATTTACTTGTATTGATGACTTTTAAGTTGTGTTTAATTGTTAGTGCCTATCTATAAACACTGTTTTGATGAGGTCTATAGATGTCTATGATGGTTAGAGTTGCAGTAATGCTAGAGATCCACAATACACACACAACTTCCAGGTTGTGTAATATTTTAATGGAGTTTCTGGCTGTAAAATAGTCAATGAAACACCGTCTTCATTTTGAAAGACCTATCCAAATGATATGCCACTCAATAGGGTGCGTAAATTTTTGTCGTCACTACCGCCATTTTGTAATTTATGGCCACCATTTTGAATTTATGAAAACAAAACCTAGCCTATAACCATCGGGCCGTTAAGACGATTCGATAGAGACCTCATTCATTAAAATCCATCCAGCCGTTGAGATGTTTCGAGGGTATAAAGAAATCCACATACACAGATACGCGCCAAACACATAACCCTTCTTTTCAGTCGGGTAAAATACGAATGCATTCGAAGCCCATAATTATAACATTAGCGAGAAAAATTTGATATCTCACTGGCCAACACTCTTAAGACAAAAAAAACTTCATTAATATGAAACTTTGGAGGACATCAGTATATGCTTTTATACTGGAATTTTTCTATATTGTTCCTCCTCATTTCCCTCCTAGGTTTTACTGTAATATAATTTTTTTAAATTAGTTCTTGTATCATGTGAGAGATACGAAAACTTCCAAATTCCTATACTTACATTGACGTAATCGCCGACTTTCATGTTGATTCCACTTCTTTTCAGAATGTCGTTCTACACTATAAAATTAGGAGGAGTAAAAAGTTCACTCTTTGAAAGAGTGACAGGCATTTTCACTTTTTTTTGGAGTGAGTTTTATAAAAATTCACTCCTTAAAGAGTGGAATTTTCCACTCCATAGAAAGGAGGGAAATATTTCACTCCATTGTCGAGAGTGAAATATGTCACTCCGTTCTCAAGAGTGAAATAGCTTACTCCGCTGACGAGAGTGAAACCCTGTCATTATATACTTTTAAAATTTTCCGTTCAACTTTGAACCAATATATGAAGTAAAACAATAAAAAGCATCAAAATATGTCACTTCTTAATATTAAAAAACTCCGTGTCATAATGTAACCTTAGAAATTACGCTGATTTGGATTATCACTCTATTTCAAGAGTGAATAGTTAATCATCTGAAAGAATGGTTTTGCGCCATAAAACCCCATACAACCAACTGAAAGAATGGATATTCACTCCTGTTTAGAGTAAATCTTCACTCTAAAAAGGAGTATGTAGAGTATGTATTGGTATCACTCATAAGCCAATCAGAACAGTAAGTCTACAACGCTTTTTTAAAGATAAAAGAAAGACGTCCTCCATTTTAGGATTAAATTATGCGGATATTATTAAAGTGATTAATTATGGAACGAAATAGTAAGTCTTATTTAATTTTAATCTTTTATTCCTGCAGATTTTGTATGTTATGATTATGAGTTAAATAGTTTTATGTTATACAGACAAAGATTGATCTTGCTTGTTTTCCTGATTTCAGAAGCATTTTTTCCCTATTCGATACAGTGATGTAAAGAATCTTAGTACCATCACTCGAAAACAAAATGCTGATACAGAGGCAATTCATGACCATTTATAAAAAGAATGTAAATATTAATTTGCAGTTACTTGAGATTGAAAATGTGTTGAGACAGTGATTTGTGCTTCTGGATTTTTTTCGATTTTTTACTGTTTTCTGATTACTAACGTTTGCAGTATTTATTGTCATTATTATTTTGGAGTTAAATATGATATTACGAAACGGTTTCAGATTGAAAATTAGCATTATACTGGGGAAAATGTCTTGTTACATATTACAGTAATGCAACTTTTTTTATTATATATAATATTATAAATTATTATTTAAAATCTTAAATCTTTATACCAATGTTTTCAGATTTAACATTTACCAAATTTATAAAATAATAGGAATATCTTATAACATATGGCAAGTTTTTTGAGAAGTTGTTAAATCTAATAATGTATTTAATTCATCTATTCTAGTTTGTTTTTGCTTAATAGTGCAATTATAAAATACTAATTAATATTTTTAGTGTTTTTAAAATGGTATATTTATTTTTTCAAATTGTTTGTAAGCATTTCTTAGCTCTTTATGATTTTAATCAAACATTTAATTGTAGACATTCTGAATCATTTATTAAATTTCCTTCTATTGTAAACGCGTTTTGTACGTTTTTAGGTGTATTTTATGCCTGATGTTTAAAGATAAATCTGCTTTAGTATATTTTTTAAAAGTTCATAGGATCACTTATACAGGGTGATTCAAAAAAGATGGGGAAAATTTTGAGAGGTGATAGTACACACCCAAACAAACATTTTGTATCAAAGAATGCATGGTCGAAAACTAAACGTAAAAAAGTTAGAGGGCGCCAAAAGTTATGTTCTTATACGAGGCAAAAACACACAATGAACGATTAAGTTAAGTTATGAAAACAAATTTAATGGCATTTGATTACAATAAGTGCTCAAAACATTGACCGGCAGCTGTTATGCACGCAGTACAACGGCGAAGAACAGATTGGCGAATTTTCTGAAACACACCAGGCACCACCGCGCTCGCCAGATCTTTCATGTCTCGAATTTTTTGTGTGGGGACAGCTAAAGGCTCTTGTGTATGAGACTCCCATTGAATCCGCAGAAGAAAATGTCGCCAAGCTTTCGGCTGCTGTAGGGGAAGTTCGCGATATGCCTGGTGTGTTTCAGAAAATTCGCCAATCTGTTCTTCGCCGTTGTACTGCGTGCATAACAGCTGCCGGTCAATGTTTCGAGCACTTATTGTAATCAAATGCCATTAAATTTGTTTTCGTAACTTAACTTAACCGTTCATTGTGTGTTTTTGCCTCGTATAAGAACATAACTTTTGGCGCCCTCTAACTTTTTTACGTTTAGTTTTCGACCATGCATTGTTTGATACAAAATGTTTGTTTGGGTGTGTACTATCCCCTCTTAAAATTTTCCCCCATCTTTTTTGAACCAACCTGTATAAGACTGAATATATTTTAAAGAGATGACTAACTACTTTTTACATTAAAAATGTTTTTCAAACAATAAGACCAGTACATATGTAGTCATTTATTTATTTCCTTCTTTTTTTTTTTCTATTTCCTTGATCAATCTTTTGTTATAAAACATAAGAAATCTATTTAGCTCATATTCAGAAAATACAATATATACGTGAATAAAAAATTTAAATTAAATATGGCTTATCATGTCGTTCCATAAACAAGCGTTTTATTAGTATACGTTTTTCAGCAATAGCAGAAGGAAATTCGAAATCATGTTTAAGTTAAGGAATATGTTTAAAAGAAAAATATATAATACATAATACAGAGAATATAAAATTCTAGATTCTATGTACAAATTCAATAAAACAATGCGAAATCACAATAAAAACACATAAAAAAATTACACATTCGAAAAATTTAGATCAAGCTTAGAACTTATTAAAAAAAACATGTCAGTTGATGAGCAAAGTTTTTTAAGTGGAAAAAATAAAAATATTTTAGAAGACTTGGACTCTACATATAGATGATTCTATGTAGATGATTAGATTTAAATTCAGTAGTAATGAATACGGAGATCTAAATATTTAAAATTTGAATTACACATGAAAGAAAAAAATAGAACATAATTAACGTACATCACGGGAATTATTAAAATACAAAATACAACTTAATGGGTATCTGAAAAGAAAAAAAATGATATTAACCGATTAAGATTTCGTTTAATTACTTGCTGTTATGGGCAAATGAAAAGTATCATATATTTATAGGGCATTCCATGAATCAAACACAAGGGATAAGATTGGAATAAAATATTTAGTTTATTTCTGTCAATAATCTAATTTAATTCATATGTAACTTTGAGATTTTCCTTAAAAGTTGAATTATTGTCACAAACTATGAATTAAATAAATGTTGTCAATAAAGTATTTTATTCCAATCTTTATCATGCTTGTATCTATTTTCATTGCATGCTCTAAAAGATGTAATTATTTTGCAATGCCCATAAAAGCAACATATAAAAAGAATTCACTCCATAAAAAATGAACATTTATTCCCATGAAAGAGTGACTATTCATTCTTACCAGGGGTGAAAAAACGCACTCCTTTAGCAAGAGTGAATAGTCATAGAGGGTTATTTACCCCTGTTTATAGTGAATATTCACTTTCCAGAAGTGAGTATCCACTCTTTCAGAGAGTCAACAATTCCACTTTTGCTCAGCGTAGTCACTCTAAGAGGTTGGGCATTTTTTGACTCTGCGATAGAGTGACTACTCACGCCTCCTGAATGAATAGTCACTCCTTTTTATTTAGAGTTTGTTTAACATCATAGATTGTTTCTATACTTTTGAGGACTGAAATGTGAAATCTTAAAATTTGATTGTAAGCGCTGAATTTCAGTCAAAATTAACAAATCTTTCCTTTTAATTCTTGTCAATCCTAGTTGCAGTTGAAATATCATGTTGTGAATTTTTATTTTATTTTCGTGGGTGACCATTGTTCAGAACTCGTTATTTAGAGGTTATGTGTAATGTTAATAATATGAAAGAGAGTCAGTTCCATCAAAACATCAATGGTTTTCAGAGGTTATCGTTTTGCAGATTGAACATTATAGGAAGTTTCATAATATATAAATTTCAGCTTTTGCAAAATCAAAGACTTATTCAAGGTTTAAAGTGTCCACTAAAGGTACAGAGTCCACTACTGGTGCAATTACTTCATATATGTTTACAGATATAAAAGCAAAAAATAAAATGATATTAGGACTATCTTCCTTCTATTTCAAAGAAGATCGTCGGCAACTCTGTTTGGCTACACTTGTTTTCATACCACACAAAAACAGTATAACTGAATTCACTTTGGAAATTTCGATCGAGTTTTGTCATATGTTTTCCATAGTACTTTGAAATACAGTGTATATTTTGCATGTCTTTGTACCATTAGAATATATTTTTTGAAACAAGTACAAAATTGTGTAATCAAATTGATTTGTGTGAGAATAATTTGGTTTAAACTATAAACTAAATTAGTCATTCTACACCCTAAATAAAAAAAGCAGTGACTATTCACTCTATCACAGAGTCAAAATATGCTCAACCTCTTTAGAGTGACTATTCACTGTGAGCAAAAGTGGTATTTTTGACTCTCCGAAAGAGTGTATACCCACTCCTAGGAATTGAATAATAACTCTAAACAGGGATGAATAATCACGCTTTCGGAGGAGTGACTATTCACTCTTGCTAAAGGAGTGCATTTTTTTTTACTCCTGGTAGGAGTGAATGTTCAATTTTTATGCAGTGAATTATTTTTTATGCTGTTTATGGGCATTTTAAAAAGCATGCAATGAAAGTAAATACAAGCGTGGTAAAGATTTGAGTAAAATACGTTATTGACAATATTTTTTAATTCATAGTTTATAACATTAATTAAACTTTTAAGGAAAAACTCAATTAAAGTTGCTTGCGAAGTAATTAGATTACTGACAGAAAAAAACAAAAATATTTTATTACAATCTTATCCCTTGTGTGTGCTTGCATTGCATGCCCTATACATATATGATACTTTTAAAATGCCCAATTTTAAAATAAAGTTTCGTTTTAAATATAAAATCTTATCTTTTTACCGTACTTTTTAGCAAAATATCGCTATTTTAGTGTCCTATTCTTCTAAAATATTTTTAATTTTTCCAATTAAAAAAATAATATTTATCAACTGACGTAATTTTTAATAAGTTCTAAGCTTGATCTAAAATGTTAAAAATGTGTAAGTTATTTCTTGTGATGTGATTTTTCATTCCTTTATTAAATATGAACATAGAGAATAGAATTTTATATTATCTGGAATATGTATCTATTTTTCTTCTAAACATATTCCTTTACTTAAATATGATTTCGAATTTTCTTCCACTATTGCTGAAACGCAGATATTAATACAACTCTTATTTATAGAACATGATAAGTCCCATTTGTTTAAATTTTTTATTCCCGTATGTATTGTATTTTGTGAATATGAGCTAAATAGATTTGGTATGTTTTATAGGAAAAGACTGATCTGGGAAATAGTAAAAAGAAGGAAATGTAAAAAGAAAAGAAATGACTACATATGAACTGTTCTTATTGTTTGAAAAACATTTTTAATGTAAAAAGTAGTTATTTAACTCTTTAAAATATATTCAATCGTATATTATATAAGTGATACTATGAACTTTTTTAAAAAAGATACTAAAGCAGTTTTATCTATAAAAATCAGGCATAAAAAACATTTTATCTTAATGCTTAAACATCATGTTTTATTTTTTGGTGCCAATAATTACGCGTATCAAACACGTAGAAAATGCGTTTTTAATAGAAGGAAATTTAATAACTGATTCAGAATGTCTGTAATCAAATGTTCGATAAAAATCACAAAGAGCAAAAAAATGCTCACGTACAATTAAAAAAAATAAATATACCAATTTGAAAAACACTAAAAATAATAATTAGTATTTTATAATTGTACCATTAAACAACAACAAACTACAATATATGAATTAAATGCATTATTAGATTTAACAATTTCTCAAAAATCTTTCCATGTGTTATAATAGATTCCTATTCTTTTATAAATTTGGCGAATGTTATATCGGAAAACAATGGTATGAAGATTTAGGATTTTAAATAATAATTAAAAGTATTATTAGTAATAAAAAAGAAATCATTCAAAAGTTTCACTACTGTAATATGCGAAAAGACATTTTCCCAGTATAATGCTAATTTCTAAATTGAAACCGTTTCGTAATATCGTATTTAACTCCAAAATAATAATGACGATAAATACTGTAAGTGCTAGTAATTAGAAATCTTTAAGAAACCCAGAGAAATCCAAATCACTGCTGTTGCAGGAATTTTTGTTGTTGCCGTTACATAAAAAGTTCTAGGAATCCCAGTTTCCTAGGAAAACTTTAGTAACTTTACAGATTTTTATTTTACAGTGTAGGCATGAATCAATCTCTGCCAAATTTTTCTTTTTTTTTCGAACGATGGCAGATTAAAATATTTTACACCACAGCATGGAATATGAAAATATCGCTTCTGAAACGAATCCCAGATCAGTCTTTTTCTATATAACACTATTTAACTCATGATCATAATATACAAAACAACAGGAATAAAAGATATAAATTAAATAAGACTTACCTTTACGTACCATGAATAATCACTTTATTACTATCCGTGTGTATTTTAATCCTAAAATGGCGGACGTCTTTCTCTTATCTTAAAAAAGCGTTGTAGACGCTGTTCTGATTGGCTGGTTGGTAATACAAATACTACGATTCCCAATCTGAAACAGCTTGTGTGTCAGCACCCCTACTGAGTACGAGCGGAGCGCCATCTGGTTTGCGATGGAGTTCTGATGCAGTCGCCGGCAGAGATGTCGGTCGAGGCGTCGGCAGGAAATATGTCTTATATTTGGGACTTAACGGTTCAGGCTTGATTTTTAAAGACAATATGCAGGAAATTCCAGCGGGATCGGATTTATCAAATTTTATTAGTCAGAATAGTGAGGTCTTAGAAGGTTCGGACTGCGAATATTTAGATCAATTTGATGAGAACGGAATGTGGGACAAAGTTAAACAAACAATTACATTATCAAACACTGTGAAGAGAGTTGATTTATGGATAGTCTTCCTGCTGAGCAACGGGAAATTTATCAGACCAAAATTAATGCGATGAAAATTGCCATAAATTATAATAATTGCAATGAGTTGGGTGTAGAGTCTCCTACTAAAGATTTAGGTGTTCAGCCTCGTACTAAACAGAAAAAATCCAAAAAGAAAAAAATAGTAATAAACCCAATCTTAGTATATCAGCTGGTTTAGTTGTACCCAACGTAAAAAGAACAAAAACATTTCAAAACGAGCCGAATTTTGAAATAGAGCTGCAAACAGCAGTGACTGTCGAATTACCCTCTGATTCAGAGGATACGGAGCACGATCAACTCCAAGAAATCCCGGTAGATGGCAATAGGAGTTCTGTCTAGGATCCAAATTTAAACCAATCTGAAATTAGCACCTAGAAGCTTCAGTTAGTGAAGTTAAACCAAATAAAATTAAAGTTAAGCCCCCAAAACCTATTATGGTTAGGAAAATTAGCGATATCATAAAATTTACTTCAAAATTAGAAAACGAATGCGACCTAGATTTTACAGTTGAAATCTCGGATAGATGGGTAAAAGTTATTACTAAAACCTTCGCAATTAAAAATAAACTGATAAATTATCTTAAGGAACAAAAATTCCAGTTTTATGTCGTTCCGGATACGGATGCGCCTATTAAAGTAGTGGTTAGGGGCCCTCCCTAAATCTGTTAAAACAGAAAATATTGAAAATGTATTAAATAAAAACGCTTTTGATACTATCAAGGTGGTGCAAATGATTAGCAGAAAGGACTCTAGGGTCCTTCCTCTATTTCTTTTGCAAATCTCCTAAAAATGCAAATTCTAAAAAGATTCTTAACCTAAAATCCCTATTCAAAATTCGGGTAGAAATTGAAAATTATAGGGCACCCAGAAAAGCTGCGCAGTGTTGGACTTGCCAGGGTTTTTTCATATCTCTGCGTAGTGCTTCATGGACCCCAAATGTGTAGGTTGTGGCTTGGACCACAAGTCGCAGAGTGCCCGAGAAAAAATAATAACTTTGAGAATAGTGAAGACCCAGAGAATAAAATTGAAAAACCGCCGCCGGTGAGCATCAACTGTGGCTCTGAGCAAATGGCGAATTTTAAGGGTTGTAAAAATTATCCTCTGAAACCACAGTTCAGAAAAAGTTATGCAGAAATCGCGAAAAATAAAAAGGAAAAAGAAAGAAATAAGGAGTGATTAACCAAACCAACCAATACGAAATTTGCGCAGGCGGAGCCTAAGGTAGCTCCACCTCCCCCGGTACAGCTATACCAGCTGGGCGAATTAGATAATGGCGTCCTTAAAATCACGGAAATCTTAGAAAAAATTAGATCGGAATTAAAAATTGATTCATTTCTAAGTTTGACAAAGTATCTAGAAAAGTTATATGAAACTATAGTAAAACAAAAAGATGACGGACATAAAACTCTAGATTTATTGCCTGGTATCAACTTTATAAGTCATTGCCTGGTATCAACTTTGCCTGGACCTAACCCTTAATATCCCTTGAACGTCTAGACATTACCGTCTAGACATTGCCGGGGGCAGGTCACAGATTGAGTGTACAGCTGTGTTGGCCAGCCTTTTTCAGGGCTTGGATGAAATACTGCAAGTGTTGCCACCGGCACTCAGCTGTTCGCGAGACCTGGCGGAGGAGAAAGATTAAGGTCGCTCAACGCTCACGCATGAGCTGTCGATCATAGGGAGGGGCTTCACGGCTCTGGCCAATGGGAAAACTGCACTTTATGCACTTATAACATCATTCCAACTTCGAAATCAATCCTTAGTTCCTTTTCAAGTTCGTTGGAGATTTAGCGGGAAGGATTTCACTTCCCGTAGGAGCAAGTGTTGTGTACAAGCAAAGTGTTGACTTGACTACAAATACTACAATACTCACTCCTTCTTAGAGTGAGTATTCACTCTAAGCAGGAGTGAATAGACACTCTAAGAAGGAGTTACTATTCACTCTTGAAATGGAGTACGTTTTAGTGCCAAAAGATCGTAATTTCAAAGGTTACATTATGAAATGGTGTTTTTGAAAATTAAGAAGTGACATATTTTGGTGCTTTTCATTGTTTTACTCCATATATTTGGTTTAAAGTTGATTGGAAATTTTTTAAAGTGTATAATGCCAGTCTTTCACTCTCGTCAGTGGGGTGAGATATGTCACGCTCGACAACAAAGTGACATAGTTCACTCTCGACAATGGAGTGAAATATTTCACTCCTTTCTAGGGAGTGGAAAATTCCACTCTTTAAGGAGTGTATTTTCATAAAATTCATTCCAAAAAGAGTGAAAATGCCTGACACTCTTTCAAAGAGTGAACTTTTCACACTTCCCAATTTTAGAGTGTAGCCTATATTTCTCATTATGTGGAAGAGATGAGAGAGTAACCGAGTTTACTCTTGCTAAAATATTTTGCTTTTATTAAAGAACTGATAAAAAATATTGATGGTTACTTTAAAGATAATTTAACATAATCAATTTTGATTTGAAAAATTTCCTAGTAAATATGTCAGAATTTGGAAGATTCAATTTCTGGTTGAAAATTTTAATCATACATTTGAACGCTGGGGTTCATAAGAATAAGTGAAGAAGTAACAATCATCTGTAAAGAATGAATGGGCTTAAAGTCTATCTTAATTAAATTTGAACCAAAATTTATGTTAAATGAAAGGAAATTAAAAAAAAAAAAATGCTAGATTTTTAAAGTCAAGACCACAAAATCTTTAACAGTGTAATTATGTGAAATATTAGCAATAAATAAATCTCGCGCACAATAAAACCTATAACTTAAAAAACAAAACAAAATTATAGTGCATCCGTTGCACAAATAATTCTAAGGATAATCTATAAAATTAAAGACGACAGTAGTTGTTTAAATACTTTTAATTTTCAAGGTTGCATGTGATCAAATAAAGTTTGAATAGTTTGAAATTAATTTGCACATTCAGCAGGAATAATTCAATTTCACTGCAAAAATAAAAGTTCTTGGTTGTTTTTGTATTGTTTTTTCCCCCCAATTTGCTTATATTGAATTTTTGTGACGCTAACAAAATCTTTAGTTGGGTTGTTCTAATTTTTTGAACAAAATTGATGTAAACTACGCCAACCAAGTTATGAAATAAATTCAAGGATAAAACTGACCAACAAAACTTTAAGAATGGCGGATTATTTCCGTAATAATACAAATAGAGTACAGTAGACAAAGCAATTGTCTTTTTAATGAGACCTTCTCTCTTAAAAGAGAAATTCAAATAAACGAAAAGTTGCGTATGAAAACCGATTTCCATTGTTTGAAATGAAAATGAACAAATAAATAAAATATTTAGATAAAATTGACTTAGAAACTAAGCCTTTGTAGGAGTAATTGTTATTTTGTACAGAATTATTCAATTCAGATTAATGTGGGTTTCTTAGAATTATATTTTACATATGATTATTTTCCCTTTCTTTTTATCAATCAGATGACAATTAATGAATTTTAAACCACATAAATACTGCTCTTTTTCATTGTGTAAAAAAAAAAAAAAAAAAAAAAAAAAAAAAAAACTCTTATTTTTAATTACTATATTAGTAACCAAAAAGAAGAATTTCATAAAATGATAATAAAATTTGAAGTCTCTCTCTTTTGAAAAAGATGTATGCTTTGTAATTTTCAAATAGTTTTTAATAACTAAATGAATAATATTAACTCAATGATTAAACATAAAAAGACAAGAAAAACATGGGTTGCAAATAAAGTGGCATTATTATTATTATTTTAAACATTTTACAAATCACATAAAGTTAAACTGCTAAGGTTCGGTTTTTAAGGCTCTCCCCAAAATAACATTTAAATTTCGTTGGAATAGAAGAATATGGACACCTTCATAAGTTATTTTGAAAAATACCTGTTAAAAACCATAAATTTAAATAAAGGTTACAAACACAAATAATATTATCTTATTATATCATTCTTGCCGAACATTGCTGATGAACGTCCGTATAAATGTCATATTAATTTTAGCAGAGCAATTTAAAAAAGACGTTAAACTTTAATTTGAATGCATGCGCAGACAGAAAAGTATTTTAGCCATTATCGTGTATTAGAATTATGTGCGAGGGGGTATCAATACGTTTTTGCCCCCACATAGAAATAATTGAGTAAAATTTATGAAATCAGTCCTGCTAATTTTATGCTTTTGCGTTTAAAAAAGAGTTAGAGAATTTTACGTTATTGAGCAAGGAATTTGAGAAAGGCCTTAATTACAAGTGTGACTCGTGTAAATTAAACCACTGTTTGCAGAGGCAATAAAATTGTCTCACCTTGCTTCCTCCATATCTTTTTTGCAGATGTTAATGTAATCTACATCAAAAATGCTTGATTTGGAATAGTGGTAGGAAATGTGTAATAATTTAGGAACGCCCCAAGCCTTGAGTAAACTTTGTCTTCTGAATCAATAACGAATGTGACTCGTATACTAAGTAAAATATATTTCGGGGATCAATCATAAGAGTGACTCGTGATTAATGCACAAGGAAAGGTGATAACACTCGTTCTAACTGTATAACTAATTTAAATAAATAAATCTTCAAGGGGTTTAAGAAATAAAGTAAAATGAAACACCAATTACACTGTTAAAAATTTTGAGCTGGTTTGAACCAAGTTTTTGTGCTTCAGTAGTTGCAACCATAATATGGTGAAAACTCGTTCCAACATTTGGAGCTTCCGTTGAACCTTACCTCCAAATATTGGAGCAAGATTTCACCATCTTATGGTTGAAGCTACTGCAGCACCAAATGTTGGTTCAAACTATAGCACAAAATTTTTAACAGTGTATAGTTTGGCAGTATGTAGAGTATTTGGAAGAATAACCACGGCCCACAGCCAACAGTATACTTTTCTACACCATTGTACTAAAAGCTATATAAAGTTATAGTGCCATTTTAAGTAATGGGCTATGCTATAGTTTTGTTGACAAGTAGATACTTTGATTTCTTATTCCGATTATTTTCGAAATAGTTGATAGGAAGAATAAAATAAATTTAAGCTGAAAATTTTAACGAGTTTACTTAAATAACATTCTAGAATTTTCTTAATCTCAAAAAATGTAACATCCTTAAAATGCAGTTCAAGTAATAACAGCTCATATGAGAAAAATTCCTTGAAATCGAATAAAAGATTTTGAAAACTTTTAAAGATATAGGGACATCTTTCAACAGGAAATATTCCGATCGCTGTTTTTCAACATTACGCTTAAAATTTTCAGAACTTCAAGCTTTTACCAATTGCCAGTATGCGGATGGACAGATTGGAAGGGAAGCCGAAATCTTAAATATATTTCAACGATATTATAAAACGTTAACAATAGTGCGGATACTATAAGTCGTTTTCATACAAAATGAAAATCTTATCTCAAAATTGCACTTTATTACTTTAATAAATAAAAAAAAAAACATCGACAAAACATCTTATATTTAAAAGAGTACATAACACAAACTTTAATAATAATATTAATAATAATAATAAATCTATATATATTAAATAATAACGTCTGTCTAGAAAAACTCAAACACTTTTCTACTAACGATAATTTTCCAGTTTCATGGTTATTCGATTAACGACTAGTTTTATTTGATAAGCAATAAACATTAACAAAAGAGTGTTTCTGTTCCTTTTATTTCAATTTTTCAAATAAAACTTTAGTTTTCTCCATTCTTTTCATAACAAAATGAAAAGTTGAAAGTTTTCTGTTTGTCTATTAAATAATCGTACTAAAACAATTCCATTTCTTCAGATTTTGTAAAGGCATCATAAATATAAAAACAACAAGCCTGACATATCTTTTTTTCTAATATCCTTCCCGGTTTAAAAGTAAAATAGTTTTCTTATTTCTGTTCTACACTGAAGACCCACATCAAGCTGTGATGCAATCTGCTAGACCCTGTCCTTTATTAATTTTAGCGAGACTCACATTTTTGACAAAGTTCCGCCAGATATGTTCTTTACTTCACTGAAGTAAATTTTTTTAAAGATTTTTTTTTTAAACTTGAAAACAAAAATAGGTCTCCTAGAACTGAAAATCCGCGGGTGCTTCGCTCTGTTAATTTCGAAACAAGAGCTAGACCACGTGATGTCCCGTGTTAATAAAAATCTCCCCCCTTTTTCTCTAGAAAACAATAAGCCCCCCTCCCTTCGTTGAACATCGAAACAGCGATGAAAAGGAGATCTTCACAAACAAGAAAATCGACAAGAACAGTGGGAAAAAAAATATTTTTATTAAAAAAGAAGAGAAGATGGCGAATATTAAAAAACCTGATTAAAAAAAGTGTTTGGGTGAGGAAGAAATATAAGAAACTTATCCTTTCTTAATCAAGCATTCTTGGGTTTATGTTTTAGTTTTATTTTTATTTTTTTTCCTTTTTCATCATTTTCTTCTGGTAGTGTCAACAGAGCGGCTCTTTATTAGAGAATTTCAAGAAACAATTTCAAGTACATCGGGGAAAAAAAATTCATAAGAATAATTCGCGTTCGATCTGAGAATTTAAAGAACTTATGATTAGATTGCTTTATGTTGCTAAGGAAAATTGAAAGAAAAAGTGAAGGACTAGGAAAATAATTCGACATCAATAAATTTACATTAAATTTATTGCATTTATTTTCGAATAACTGAAGTCAGTTTTTTTTCTTGATTACTCGTATATGGCTTTTGGATAAAAACGATAAGTACACTGAGGATATGATGTATATTTTTAAAATAATTCTGGATAAAATGAAAGAAAAAAAATGAAGAAAGTATAAAATAACGGAATGCAGAAAATAATGGAGTCAAAACATAATGGACTCAAAACTGATAAAAATAAATACATTAACAGGAAGTTTTAAAATTAAAATACCCCCCCCCCTCTCCTCCCGTCGCCGCCGCCCTTTCCACGAAGAAAATTTGCTTGTCAAAACCATAAAAAATAGGAAAAAAATCACTGGACAATCGTTTCTATGAAATAACGCAAGGTCATTGAAAGACAAGTTTATTAATCCTTTCCCGCACAGTGGTCCCACTGCGGATCACATAATTTTAATTCCAAATTTACAAAGGGCACCAAAAATGTTTTAATAAAATTTTGATTTTGTAATGAAAGTTTAATACAGCAGGTTTTTAATTTCTAAGAAGTTCGTTTGTAAATTCTGGTGTCAGTCAACTATTTCATTATTTTACGAACTGAATTTTTCTGTGTTGGAGAGGGTTAAACACTTTTTATTAAAATAAGTTTATTGAGAAAGTGTTTGGGCGAGGAAGAAATATAAGACAGTTTCCGTTTCTCAATCAAGCCTTCTAATATTTTATAGTTTATAATTTAGGTTTTGTTAAGGGGACAAGGGCCTTCAAACTCATTTTTTAAAAAAAATTCTTTTTTAAATACTATTGAAAGGCACAACTACATCAATTATGGTGTATATTTATCACACAAGAAATTAAAAGAAAATTATTTTAAGAGAAAAGTATGGAATTTTCCTGAATATTTTAAACGTTATGAAGAACTTTTCAAAATGCCTCATGCGCATTCCATATCATTTAAAATCCCTAATATTTTTTACGGCAGTTTAGCTTAATAACAAATAACAACATAAACAAGAAACAAATGAAACTGTGCATAGTTTTTAGAAACTAAATACAATTGAAAAAATTAAAGTTAGTTAAGTGCAGAAATATGATGCAAAAATGTTGAAAATTTCATAAAATTTAGAATATATATATTTTTTTGTTACCTTTGTATTCAAATATATAAAATTCGATGCACAGTTTCAATTGTAACCAAACTGATACAAAAAATATTTGTGATTTTAATTGATATGGAATGCACATGGGGTATTTTGAAAATTTCTTCATAATGCTTAAAATATTCAGGAAGATTCGTTATCTATCTCCAACTTTTGTTTTAATTTCTTGTGTGATAAATATACGCAATAATTCACATAAAACTCGCCCTTGAATATCATTTAAAGTGCTATTTAAAGAAAAAATAATGAAAAAAAATGAGTTTGAAAGTCCCTTGTCCCCTCTTAAAAAATAATCTATCACTTTTTTTTTAAGTATAAACAAGAAAGAAAAATTATGCATCAAGCATAGATTATTAAACACTTTCCAACGCATTCAGAATAATGTAATAAAACTGCACCGTTTTATAAGTTAAATATTATGTCTAATTCAGCCATATATGGAAACGCATAACATACTCGTATTTGAAAACCCAATTTCAACTGTTACCATCTACAATGCGAAAATTATCTGAATACTTTGAGCAACTCTGTATATTTTATATAGGTTTGTATCTTTTAACTACATGCATGCCAAAATTTAGTTAACTTAAGAAATACATATACTTCGGTTGAAAATTCCCCTTCAGTAATTTCCTCTAATAAGGAGTAATTGAAATCAGTAAAAGGTGAATACTTGAATTCAGCAATGGTACGTGAATACTTTTGGGCAGACCTGTATATGAGGTATAGAATTTATATATAACGAGTAACATACAAAAAATTAGTTAAATTTAAAAGTTCATACCGTATTTTAAAACGTACACTCCAGCAATTATTACTCAAAGACAGTACTGTAACCGATTTCTTTTGTGTGTCCCTGTAAATGAATAAAGAATGCTATGAATGCCCTGTTCTAACGTGATCGTGGTAAAATTCAGCGATTTATATAAGTTTCAATACATTCGGAATAGCATGTCATTAACATATTCTGCAAGCGATTTTTCCCAATATACCATAATGTAATGGAATTCTCTTGAGTTCCTCTGTAAATGAACTATTAATTCTACATACTTCATATACAATACCAAACATGTTTTGGTGACCCTAAGTAACCTTTACCAATTGCATGAAAATCCGAGTACATTTACAGGAGTTACAGAGTGGACAGACAAGCAGACGGACAGACAAACTGAATGCATAAACACTTTTCAAATTTGTTGGAAAGTGTTTAAAAGGCGGTCTTTATTTCAGCTGCACTGCAAATAAAGGCGTCTTAAATTCAGACACATATGTGACTGAAAAAGTAATTCAGACACTTAAGTGTCTGAATATGTAATTTCAGACATCATAGGTGTCTGAAATTAAGACACTTAAGTGTCTTACTATGATCATGGTATAAACACTGTAAACTGAAATGTCTGAAATTCAGACACTTAAGTGTCTGAAAATGGAGTGTTTAATTTTCAGACATTTTAAAGTGTCTTAATTTTTAAGACACGTGTATCCGTCTGAATTTAAGACATTTCAAACGTCTGAATCGCATCCATCTTTGATCAATCTGCATGTTCAGTAATAGGCAGCCGTTTTTTCCTTTTTTTTTGCAAGCTTTATACACTGTAAAAAATATCCGTTAAAATATGGAAATCGTACTGCCTATTCGGACACCCATTTACGTTATTTATTTTAATGTAAATTTTTTTCCGTAAATTCCAGAAAATTTTCCATTATTTTTTTGCAAATTTCTGTATTTAAAAAGTTCCATTTAAAAGATAAAATATAACTTTTCAAGGACAAACCCATATAATTCAATCCCCCTTTCAAAAATCAGGTATATTAGACAGGATTTATTTATTTATATTCAAACCAGTGACGTATCGAAGGGGTAAGCTGATGCCCCCTCCGAAATTTATAGAAAATGTCAAACTTAATTACGGAAGTTTAGCAAAAGGCATGTTTTAATCTTAGAAAGTGTGTTATTTCGAAGAAATCATGAAATTTTTCATTTCAGCCAAATTTCCGTTATACAGAGGTTTACTTTAGTTTTATTTACTGTTTATTGAGTTACAGTTAGAAAATAATTTTCAGTAGTCCGTTTAAAAATATAAGGTGTAACCATGCTGAAAGCGAAATTATGCCGAGTCTCATACGATTCCGTCTTAAAAAGTTTCATTGCATAAGACTTGCGTTACCTATTGTTATAAAAACCTGTTTAAAGAAGATCGCTTATAATTCGATAGGTAATTTATTCATCAAAAAATAGAAAACTTATTTCGATCACATAGTTTCTGAATAACATCACCTGCCAATTTCATGATTTAAGAACAAAAATGAATTAAAATTTATACATTTCCAAAACATCAAACCTCTCAGAAGAATTTTTCTTTGGAGTCGAAATTAAACCTTCAACTTTTAAGAATGAATAGTGGCGCCATCTCGTGTAGTCAAAGTAATCTATATGGAAATAAAGTGATTTGTTTGCAGGTAAAAAGAAAGTGATTTTCTAATCATGTGCTGCATTCTAGAAGTCAACTAATTAAGCCCTGTAAACTACTTAATTCGTAACCGCCATAATCTCTACTTAAATTTAAATAAAATATTGTAGTCCACTTTTCTTTTGAATTTACTTAAATAACAGTTCAAAGACCACTATGAAATAAACCACACTTTCATATTTTAAATCAGTAAATTACTATTCAACTTAGAACCCAGTTTACTTAAACCCCTTTTTTTATGGAGTGCATCCCTTGGCTTCTGGCGGGGGGGGGGTCCTCATTTATACTCTAAAAGTTCCTCTGGTAGAATAAAAAACTGAACTGAAAATGCCACATATTCAAATTTCTAGAAAGAAAATGTGTAACAGGGTTGTATTGGAGGGTATGCGGAGATATACGTCGTATACCTTCAGGATTTTTAAAAAATACTCCGTATACCTTGTTTCTCAAATAAAACTAGTACAGCGAAAACTCGATACATGACGTTAATGACTTTAGCGTATACCCTCTGCCGTACGTGTACCTTCTGTTTTTTTTTTTTTTTTTTTTTTTTGCGACTACAGCACTGTGTGTAAAATGTTCAGAATTATACTAAATTGGAAAAAAACTTACTGCTACTTAAGGGGACCGGGAAAGCAAAATTCAACCAAAAAATCGATTTTTACTTTTTTATATCATTAAATAGTTTAAACTTTTATACAACGATGTGTCACACATGTTTATACATAAAAAAATAAGTGTTGAAATTATTCATTTATTATTCATTATTTCATACTTCACAGCTTAATGGCCATTTAAATCTTTAATTGACTTTTTCTCAAAACTTGGATTTTTCATGTTTATGTTCCTTTTTTTCAATATCTATTAAACTTAAGAACTCAGATTTTTTTTAATACTTGTATTATGTTATATTGTATACTTTAACACTGGGATTTAATGATTTGTTGAGAATTATTTATTTTAGGAAGTGAAATCTTACAAAAAATGCTAATTTAAAAATGACTTTCAATAAATAATTAATAATTAATTTGGAGTTTCACATAGAACGAAAATGGTCCGTTGAAATACGTAAAGCATGTTATTCTGTCTATAAA
The DNA here is from genome assembly GCA_963932465.1 of Maratus speciosus. Classification (NCBI taxonomy): domain Eukaryota; kingdom Metazoa; phylum Arthropoda; class Arachnida; order Araneae; family Salticidae; genus Maratus; species Maratus speciosus. The sequence continues at coordinate 375,665,852 of OZ010796.1, forward strand.
AAATCTAGACCTCTATCTTTCACCATTTTTGAGAAAAAGGTACATAAAGTTGGTGACTTTAATATGGCGGAGATAGGGCCGCCCCGGGCGAAATTTGACTTTCCATAAGACTTTTAGCATTAGTGCGAAATCCTTCAATTTCATTGGCTACCGCTTCACCGATAGCCAATGAAACTAAACCGAGCTTCTTTCCCTGAAAGGACAAGTATAAGAGTAAAATACTGTGTAAAGCAGGCATAAGGTATTTTGGTGAAAACAGATTATGAATGATCTAGCCCAGTGGTTAAGACTCGGGCTGGTTAAGATTTTGCATTTGTAATCCTAAAATTGCGTGTTCTGTCCTCTCGCTGGCGTTTTCACTTTTTTATAGTTTTGTTTTGATTTTTATTAAGTCCGCCAGTTAAAATCAGTCGATCTTTATTACCAGTTCCTTTGTAATTTTTTTTATCAATTAGAGTTTTTTAAAATAAATTAAATAATTAAATTTAAAAAAAATCATTTAATCTATTTTTTAATAATTAAAGTAAACATTTATTAAAATGCAATAATAAATCTCCTAGGTTTATATTAAAAGTATTTTCATGTTAGGACTTTATAAAGTCCTGATCATTTTAAATCTGTCTATTACTATAGTAACAGATAAAAGTAAAATTATCAGAATTAATGTATTAAAGGTTTTTTTTTATTTTAAAATTATTCTTGAGACAAAAAAATCTTTATTAATTTGTAATAGGTTATTTTATAAAAATTTTTTTGTAAATATTATTCAGAAATATTATTATTTGTAAATATTATTAAATTCGCAAATTCATATGACTTATAGAGTATTTTTCTAATAAATAAATGTATTTAATAATTAAAGTGTAATAATAATATTTTCTTAAGTCAGTTAGTTAAAATCAGTTTATCTTTATTACCAGTTCCTTTGTAATTTTTTTTTGTCAATTAGATTTTTTAAAAACAAATTTAAATAAATAAATTAAAAAATTCATTTAATCTATTTTTAATAATTAAAGTAAACATTTATTAAAATGCAATTAGGTTACTTTATAATTTTTTATTGTAAATATTACAATATATGTTTTAAATAAATTTAAATAATTAAATTAAAAAATCCATTTAATCTACTTTTTAATAATTAAAGTAAACATTTATTAAAATGCAACAATAAATTTCCTAGGCTTACATTAAAATAATTTTCATATTAAAACTTTATAAAGTTCTGATAAGTGTATAAGATAAGAGCTAAGATATCTGATAAGAGACGGTATTTAAAAAGATCAGAAATTTATAAAGTTCTGATCATTTTAAATTTATCTGTTACTTAGGTTACTTTATAATTTTTTTTATCTTTATTGCCAGCTCCTTTGTATTTTTTTTATTTTTTTTTATTTTTTATTTTTTTTTTTTTTTTTTGTCAATTAGGTTTTTTAAATAAATTTAAATAATTAAATTAAAAAATTCATTTAATCTATTTTTTAATAATAATGTAATAATAGTATATTCTTACCTTACATTAAAATATTTTTTGTTGGAACTTTAGTAAGTTATATATATATAATTAGCAGAAGTAATTTATTAAAGTGTTCATTTCTCAAAATTAAGTATTATCTTTCATATATAAAAATATTTAACAATTTATCAGCTGCTTTCTAATTTTTTTTATTGTATATTCATAACTACTACATTCTTATCACTTATAAACAGTATGTTTAAAATTAATATTCATTAAAATTTAATTGTAATATCTTTTAAACTTTCATGAAAAGTACTTTTATGTAAGAACTCCAGTTACATATAAATAGTAATTAACAGAATTTATTAAAATATTCATGTTTAAAAATTAATTATTTATCATTTATAAATTACATTAGTAATATATGTTTCAATGATAATTTAACCATTGAAGACAGTAAATTATTATACTTTAAGTAATTGAATGTGTAGTAAAAAATGCAACAAAAAAAGATATATATATATATATATATATATATATATATATATTTCTTTTTTTGTTGCATTTTTACTACAATAATATAATGCAATAAAAATGTAATATACATCAAACATGAACAATTAAAAATATTATGCTATTAATTGCAATATATATATTTAAAATAACGATTATTATTATTATGGAGATTTTTGTTTTTATCTCTATTTATTAAATTATTATCAGTAGCTTTACAATTTTTATTCGAAATATAATATTGTGATTATAATTTTACTTCATATCTATTTAAATGCAATAATAGTATCTTTTAAATTGACATAGAAAAATATTTTTATGTCTAGATGGAACTTCAATTACTTTTTTTTACGTAAGCTGCTAGAATTTTAACATTGATTGCAAACATCTGAGTAAAAAAAAAAAAAAAGTTATAAGTAACTTATTATAACAATCTCATTATTTTAACAAAATTTAACTAAGTCAATGTTGTTTTAAGAGTTGTTGATAATTTTCTTACTAGAAAATTAAATCAAATTTAATAATTAATTATATATTATGTTATTAATTGTATAACAATTGATTTTGTGTTCAGTATGAGAAATATATACGCTATTTTTTAATGCATTAAGTTATTATTATCAAGAAATACGAATGAAATTAGTAGCAGCACTCTTACTCGAAAAAAAGGATTTTCTCCTTTCAGGCAAAGAAGTTCGGTTTACCGATAGCCAATGAAATTGCCGGATTTCACACTAATGCTAAAAGTCTTATGGAAAGTCAAATTTCGCCTTTCCCGGTCCCCTTAAAAACATTGCTTGTGCTTCATAAATAACATTATTTCGAAGGTCGGCTGATGAAATCGTGGGTGAATGGTTTGCGCACTCTTCTCCTACGCAAGAGGACCCTGGATCGAATCCCACCTCGGGTGTTAAAAGTTCACAGTAGTTTGAATTGAATATATAAATCAGATGTGACATGTGGCCTTTGGAAAGTGGTTGTATATAAAGTATGGAGATTAGTTCTTAAAGAAATTATATTTTATCTTTTAAATGGAAATTTTTAAATACAGAAATATGCAAAATAAATGGATTTTTTTTTTCTGGAATTTACATTAGAAAATTTCCATTAAAATATGCAAATTATACAGGAGTCTTGAGTGGCTACAATTTCCATATTTTTAAGGATATATATATACATATATATATTACACTCTATAATGCTTACGAAAGGAAAAATAAAGGTGAAAAAATGTTTGTCGAAGTGGTCAAACATGGATGCAATTTAGACGTTTGAAGTGTTTGAAATTCAGACGCATACAAGTGTCTTAAAAATTAAGACACTTTAAAACGTCTGAAAATTGAACACTCCGTTTCAGACACTTAAATGTCTGAATTTAAGACATTTCAGTTTACAGTGTGTATGTTGCTGGAGAAAAGTGGAAGTAAATGTGAAGATCTCCTAACATAATTCGATAGCACAAAATTTACATTAAATTTACACTAATATTATTTTAATTTGAAAAATTGAAATCAGTTCTTTCTTTCTTGAATACTCGGATATAGCATTTAGACAAAAAAAAAAAAAAAAAAAAAAAAAAAAAATAATAATAATAATAATAATAATAAATAAATAAATAAAATACAGCGAGGATCTAATGAATTTAAAAATCTTTTTCCATTGAAAATTGAAAAAATAAAATTAAAAAAAGTGCAATGTAACGGAATGCAAATAATTGAATTATCTTTCAATGGGCAAAGACTAATGAAAGGAGAAAAAAATACGGGTAAAGGATTTTAAAATTATGCACAGTGGTACGGAGTTGTATTTTACGTTAACTTTTAAAACTGATCTCTTTTGATAGATTGAATAGAAGTAGGGGACAATTTTTTATGTGAAATTATGACACTATTCACATGTCAATCATAGGATGGGAGTGGGTATTGAAGAACAAAGTTAACTATAGTCAATGAAATGACATCAGTTTTGAATGACCAAAGATGTATATACGAATGTTATTAAATTACAAATTACTCTCTTGCCGTAATAGGGAAAAATTCATATTCTTCTCTCATCTTTAATCGCCCAAAAAATATATGAAGCACTTTATAAATTTCAATACCCAAAAACTGGCTGGAAAAAAAATCCATTTTATTGGGAATTATATCTTATTTCAATTTATATAAAAAAAATTTAGAGGACCGTTTCTACATTTATATTATAATAAACTTTAAAACTTTTAATGCGAACAACTAATTTTGACATCTTATATTGTATACTTCGGTAAATTTTATCCTGAGATGGAAGTCATTCGGTGAAGCAGTTTGGAGATAATGTGCCTCTAATGTTTGGAACGCCCAATGTTGAATTCCTTTTTAATAGTTGCAAAACAAACAGCAATGTGGATGATCTTTTAAGCAATAACTGGTATTTGCTGTAATTTCGGATTCGCATACTTAAAGTTTCTAGAAATCGATTTCTGATAACAATTTTATAGGTATACCTGTAAGTTCTTTTTCAATATCTTTAGCATTAGTTCTATAAATATTATTCTTGAGAAAATAAAAAAGGCAACCTCGATTAATGTTAGCGTTTATATTAACCTTTCCGTGAGCGGCGTCTCTTACACAATTTTTATTCATTTGGCACCACTTTTTTAAAGTTAATTAGCTTTACTTTCAAAATCAGGAAAATCCTCTAATTAAATAAGGCAAATATTGCTTTTTTATATAGCTGGTATAGAGGTCTGCACGGGCCGGAATTTCCAGGCCCGGGCCCGGCCCGGCCCGAAGGAAAGCTATTTTGGCCCGGCCCGGCCCGGTGTAAAAAATAAAAGTTCGGCTCGAGCCCGGCCCGGCCCGTTTACATTTTCACCGTTCTCGGCCCGGCCCGTACAAAAATCAGTGAAAACAGGCCCGGCCCGGCCCGACTAAATTTCTACAAAAAATTCCGTTTTTTCTCGACATACAATTAAGATTCTTTTAATGAATACTACATGCATATTTATGGGACCATTTTACAGTATATTTTAAATTACTATGTGTTCGCAAAATAGAAAACACACAATAGTAAACGTTAACGATTACTTACAGTGTTTTAGTCAACGTCTCTACAGACGTTTCAAAATTTAAAAAGTCCTTCCGGCCAGAGCCGGGAGGAAGAGGTAGCTTTCATATTCCTTATTTTAAAAAAGCCAACTTATATTATTCAAACACACGAAGCTCAATTAAGTGGAAACCGAATGTAGGAGATTCAACACTAATTTTTATCAATACTAAATCATTATGAATGAGAATTTCGCGAAATTAGTCAGCTTTATCCAAGCTGCTTTTATTTAAAGTAACTTATATTTGGCTGCTAAATTCGGCGATTTCTTAAAGTGCCTGCCATTTTAAGACAACATGGTGGATGAGGCTAACCAGTGAACTTGGTCGAGGCCTTAGTAATTGCTGTGCACATGCTCACTCGCATCGGAATCGGTTGATATATACGAATGCTGCAGGCAAAAAATCAGATTTTTCAAAATGTCACCCACGTTAAAAATTGAAACTGCTATATCTGGACCATTTTTTAAGGTAAAGACGAACAAAAAATGCTCCTGAATCCTTATATCAAGGTCAAATACTTAAGAAATAAACCTTTTTCAATTTCTAATTTTATTGCACCGCACTTTAAATATAATTTTTTTAATTTAATGGCCGCCATTTTGAAACAAGATGACTGATGAAGCTGGCCAGCGAACTTGGTCGAGATATTGATGTATACTATCCACATGCCTTCTTCCATCGAAATAGGCGAATACGTGTGGTATCGCGTGACAAATACAAGATCGTTTCAATGTGTTAGCCATGATAGAAATTCAAAGTGCTATAATTCAACCACTTTTTAAGATATAGACAAAAGAACAAATTTTCAGAAACAAAAACAGCTCCAAAATCTTTGTATCAAGGCCAAACACACAAAAAAAAATCTTTTTCATTTTCCAATTTTTTAATACCTGATTTTCAATTTTAAATTACATTTTAAAAAAATGGCAACCCTTTTGAAACAGGATGGCGAATGAAGCTGGCCAACGAACTCGATCGAGACATTGGTATGTACTATGTACAGACCAAGTTACATTCAAATCGGTTCATAAATACGCCTTTCATCGCGTGACAAAAATCAGGTCGTTTTAAAATGTCAGCCACAATAGAAATTCAAAATGTTATAACTCAGCCATTTTTTTAGATATAGATGAAACAAAACCTGTTCCGGAATCTTTGTATTAAGGTCAAACACATACGAAGAAAATATTTTTCATTTTCTAAGTTTTTGGTATCTCATTTTAAATTTAATTTTTGTTTAATTTTTTTAAATGGCCGCCATGTTGAAACAAGATGGCGGATGAAGCTGGCCAACGAACTCGGTTGAGTTATTTGTATGTACTATGTACACACCAAGGTACATCTAAATCGGTTCATAAATACGTCTGTTATCACGTGGCAAAAATCAGGGCGTTTCAAAATGTCAGCCACGATAGAAATTCAAAATGCTATAACTCAACCATTTTTTAAGATATAGACGAAACAAAAACTGCTTCCGAATCTTTTTATCAAGGTCCAACACATAAGAAAAAAATATTTTTTCAATTTTCAATTTTTTGATACCACATTTCATATTTAAATTTTTCTTAAAATTTTAAATGGCCGCCATTTTTAAACAAAATGGCGGATGAAGCTGGCCAACGAACTCGGTCGAGACATTGGTCTGTACTATGTATAAACGAAGTTACATCCAAATCGGTTCATAAATACGCCTTTTATCGCGTGACAAAATTCAGGACGTTTCAAAGTGTCAGCTTCGCTAGAAATTCAAAATACTATAACTCAGCCATTTTTTAAGATATAGACAAAACAAAAACTGCTACGGAGTCTTTGTATAAAGGTCAAATACATAAGAAAAAAATATTTTTCCATTTTTAATTTTTTCGTATCACATTTCAAATTTTAAATTTTTTAAAAATTTTTAAATGGCCGCCATTTTGAAACAAAATGGCGGATGAAGCTGGCCAACGAACTCGGTCGAGACATTGGTATGTACTATGGACACACCGAATTACATCCAAATCGGTTCATAAATACGAGAGTTACAGTGTGACATAGGTCAGATATATATATATATATATATTGATGTATATATATATATATATATTGATATATATATATATATATATATATATATATATATTGATATATATATATATATATATATATCAATTTTGAACGGAGGGTGGTTTCGGGGTCTGGGGGGTCATGATCGATGAAAATATACCAAAATTTTTTGAAATCGCTTTCCTCCGAACGGCTGCAATAGGTAGCTTTTTGTAAAGAAAGCTACCTAATAAGGGTTCATTAAAAGATTATTGTAGTTTAGAATAAAGGGTTAAAAAACATGATAATTTTTGAAGATTATAATAAAAGGTAGATTTGTGAAAATATTTCTGTCATTTTTAAGGCTTTTCTCAAATCTAAAGGAGCTACATTTTGATACATTTATGAATTCATTTCTAATCGGAAACGCATGAGATTGGCAGGTATTCTTATTCAGAAACCATGTAAATGCCGTTTTTTCTTAGATAAAAGTAATATATCTTTCAGAAAATACTGCCAAAGTTAGCGTTTTGAATCGAATTTCCGGAAGCGATAGCACAGGAAAGGAGAAAAACCAACAGTCACGTGACAAGAGACTCTGTTATCTCTGTACGTAATTTATGAAAAATGGAAACGCTATTCGATCCCAAATGCCTTCAATACTCAGGCCTGTCAATTTTATGCCTTTATAGTTAAAAATGAGTCAGAATATGTGTATGAGAGTACATTGTTGAGCAGTATATATGAGAACCACCTTAAGGTACATTTCCAAAGATAATGTTAACAGAAGTTCATTATCGCTATTAATACTTTTACAAAACATAATGCCTGTCCTACACATCCTGAGAACGATTAAGACCATTTCCGTCCCGGCACAAGTCTGCCGAAAAAATTAAACCCGGGATCAGGCATCATGTAACTGTACGATGCCGATCTCTACGATGGACATGTTACATTTCTGTATTGATGTTGTTAAAGTCACATCGGCTCGTAACGCACATTTATACTTCTCGAAAAAGTGATATTCATTGGAAATGACCTCGTATTTTATCTGCTCCTCTCAAATTCCTATATCGGGCCGACAGGCCCGATTAATTTTTTATATCGGCCCGGCGCAGCCCTGCAGTCCCGTTCAATTTTTTTGCCGGCCCGGCCCGGCCCGTTTATTTTGTCTGTCGGCCCGGCCCGGCCCGTTGAAAAAATTGTCCTAATTCTGCCGGCCCGGCCCGGCCCGTTTGAGAATTCTCCTCCATTCCGCCGGACCGGCCCGGCCCGCGGGCCGGGCCGGGTACGGGCCTCGGGCCAAGCCCGGGCCCGTGCAGACCTCTAAGCTGGTAGCAAAAATATATTCTTCATGTATCTTTTGAAGGTGCACATATGCACCCATGGTCCAGAATGTGTTAAATATTGTCTGTGTTTTTTAATACACAGGTAATTATTACCTGCAAGTCGTTTATGAGCTTATTTGGTCTAAAACCTTTTGAAATGAATGGTTATTCTATCATTTATATAATGAAGAAATCAACAAAATATCAACGTATTTAAAAAGGAATACCCACCTGCAAATCGCATTTATTTATTGTGTTCGACCAGGCTGTGTTCCAACTAACTTTTAATTTATTTAAGTTAAAATTTTATAACACTTATCTAAACACAAAAACATTTACAAATAGATGAAAATAAATACCATTAAACAAAATCCTCTTAAAAATATATGATGCGGGTTTTTTTTCTTTTTTTTTTTCATAGAAAATTATTTATAGGAAAATTTTAAGCTCATTTGAAATATATATATACGTTTTTAATGCACAGTTACTTCATAACTTATTATAATAAAATAAAAAATAATCATATAATTGAAAAAATATTAACGAGTTAAAAATAAAGAATCCATTCCATAACGTCTTCTTTATTTCACTCGACAAGTGTAGCAGCATCAGAAGTTAGACCTCCTATCGTTAGTTATAAATTGATAAACTCAAACCTAAACGCGAAGCAATTTAAGACAGGGGAAAATAATTGATTTATGCATTTAAAAAAGTCTTAAAAATATATGCTGATTTATAAGACATTTTCAAGCATTTTTCAAGTAAATCATTTTGTAATAAAACAGTTATAGTCCAGGCAATAGAGACCGTATAGGGGCTCTACCTAGCAAAATTCATGGTAGTTCTGGAAAAAGGCTTACTATATGTTTTTTGGGTCGCTGAATCCGAATTTTTAACTTCCCACCAAAATTTCCCCCGGCAACCCCCCCCCCCCCAAATTTTGGTAAAATGCCAACCAAAAAAGGTTTTTATTAAAAAAAAATCAATGTTTTTTATTGTTTTAGGGAAAAGGTATCTAGAAATTCAGAAAGTAGATAAAATTTGCAACAAATTAGATATATGACATTATGAGTTAGGATGAAGGGGAAGGAGGGATCTTCCTCGGAACATACGTGGACTAAGTTGGCAATTCCACTTAACCACTCACACGTTTACATTCGCCCTCCCACCTCCCCTCCGAACTTTCTCTATAAGGTTTACTTTAAGTTTTTTGGGTAGCTGAATCCGAATTTTTAATTTACCCCCAAAATTTCCTCCCCCCCAAACAGTTGTTTTTAAATTAAATTTTTTATTGTTTTAGGGGAAAACTATGTAGAAATTCACAAAGTAGACAAAATTTTCAACAAATAGGATACATGACATTACGACGTAGGATGAACGGGGAGGGAGAGGGCTGCCTCGGAACATACACTGCGGTGCTATGCGCACTAATATGCAAGTCCAGGTAATAGGGGATTTTACCGGGCAAAACTAATGCTAGTTCTGAATTTTGGCTCGCTTTATGTTTTTTGGGTTGCTGAATCTGAATTTGTAACTTCCAACTAAAATTTCTCCCGGCAAACCTCCAAAAAATTGATTTTTTGAAAAAATTTGGTTTTTGAGAACAGCGCGCGTCGAATGTTCCGAGGCAGCCCCCCTCTCTCCCCGTTTATCTTACGTCATAATGTTATATATCCTATTTGCTGCAAATTTTGTCTACTTTCTGAATCTCTACATAATTTTCCCCTAAAACAATAAAAAATTTAATTTAAAAACAACTATTTTGGGGGGTTTCGAGGGGGGAGGGAGGAATTTTGAGGGTAAGTTAAAAATTCGGATTCAGCGACCCAAAAAGCTTAAAGTAAACCTTATAGATAAAGTTCGGACAGGAGATGGGAGGGTGAATGTAAACGTGTGAGTGGTTAAGTGGAATCGCGCAACTTAGTCCACGCAGCGCCGCAGCGCATGTTCCGAGGCAGATCCCTCCTTCCCCTTCATCCTAAGTCATAATGTCATACATCTAATTTGTTGCAAATTTTGTCTACTTTCTGAGTTTCTAGATACTTTTCCCCTAAAGCAATTAAAAAAATGATTTTTTTAATAAAAACCTTTTTTTTTGGGGGGGGGGGGCATTTTACCAAAATTTGGGGGGGGGGGGTGCCGGGGAAAATTTTGGTGGGAAGTTACAAATTCGGATTCAGCGACCCAAAAAACATAAAGTAAGCCAATTTCCAGAACTACCATTAATTTTGCCAAGTAATATCCCCTATTGCCTGGACTATTAAAAATATGTTTGTAATTAAGAAAATGCATGCTTACTTAACAGCATATCATTGCTTTAAAATGAATAACCGATCCCAAACATTATTTATTTAAATTGAATTACGTGAGTTTTTATTCATAATGCTAACAAAGCGTAAAACCAACAAAGTGAAAAAGTATAGGCCAGGGTTTGAACCTGGGCCTTTGGTGTGAATAAAAATTCACGTAATTCAATTTAGATTCCTCGGGCGGAAGTCATCGTTTAAAAATTACGATATATTTATATCATCAAGTGTTAAAATCCAGTTAGACATACTTGAAGTAAAACATTTAACCTAAATACAAAAATAAGCAAATGTGAAATTTAGGTGAATGTGAAAACAGTTGCTATTAAACCCTTCTTTGAAAAAAAAAAAAGCACGTTTGAAATAAAAGTTTCTTTATCCTTTATTATTATATAATCAAAACTGCCAAGCTTCCGCCTTTTTCGAAATCGGTATTTTAATATAGAAAATGTTATTTTATTTAATTGGAACATTCTGTGGATTTAAAAGAACAACATTTTCTCTAAGATATTACTTGTATGCAAAAAGCCGGAGACTTGGCAATTCTGTATAATCAACAAAACATACATCTTATTAATGTCAATGAGTTTAAAAAAATAATTCTACCCAAAAGAGAGTTCATTTCGCATGCCAAGTGCAGCATGTTTAGAATAGAGTCAAATTAAAACTGATTTAATGATAATTTTTAAACATTTACTTAACCCCTTCAAGGGCGGTGGTTCATTTTTGGACCACATAATTTTAATTCCTAAATGCCACATTGGCACCAGAATATTGGAATGAAAATGTCCCTGTTATTAAGGACGTGACCAAAAGCTTTTGCTTATTTTGAAATAAATTTGTTTGTAAATTCTGGTGTCATTCTCTCATTTCAGCATTTTACGGATAGAAGCACCTTGCCCCTGAATGGGTTAAGCTCAAAAATACCTTAACATGTACATATGTCATCAACCTTAACATAGATAAAAATAAATTTCCTAAAAGAAAATCATATAAAATAATGTGTGGCATTTTTTTCCACATAAAATTACACATAGGATAATTTTAAGCTCATCATAATTTTGCAGTATAGGCAGTTAGTCTATCTTTTATTATCATATAATTAAGAAAATAAACAGGTAATTAATAAAATATCAGTATGTTTAAAATGAAAGTATATTTGTTTATTTAGCTTGACACATTTAGATCACTAGAATCAAATTAAACCTGCTTAACTGTAATTTTATAAACGTAAAAACACCTTAAGCACAGGTGAAAATAAATGGTTTTAAGCAAAACCATCTTTTAAACGTATGATAAAAATATCTTTTTCTTTAAAACTCCTTTGAAAATTCAGAATTTATGCATTGACTCATTCAAACTGCATCCATTATTCCGGCAATCGCTCATTATAGCGAACTCTTAATATTTGTTCTGCGGTCGAACTTAAATAAACTGGAACGTGCATTTAAAATGAAGCGGTTGAATTAAATTGATTTCGGGCGAGAATTGTGTTCAATGAATACCACAAAGTAGTCAATTACCGTTACGTTCTCCACTGCTTCAAGCAAGGCGAAGGGTCACACTAATTGGGAAAATGTTCGGGCTACAAAATTTGTTAAAGGGGTGATTTCCATAATAAAAGTGGCAGTTGGAATCGATCCTTGAATTATTATTTAAAGTGTTTTGAAATTCTAATTAAAGGTGAAAATGGGTGGCGAAGTTTGCAAAATGGATAAATCATGAGATAGGATAGCACTTTTAGAATAGAAATCTATGCTGGTCAGTTCACAGATTAAGCTTTAATGCGTTTGTTACATATTAGTCAAAATTTAACATAAAAAAAATATTTTTATTTACTTGTTGAAATATAAATTGAATACAATATTGTGCTTTAAGTGGGGGAAATAAGGCTCATACTAACTGGGGAAATAGTTGAGCTACAAAATTAGTGAAAGGGGTGGTTTCCATACTAAAAGTGGCGCTTGCAATCAATCTTTGAATTTTTATTTAAACTGTTTAGAAATTTTAATTAAGGGGACCGGATAAGCTCTATCTCTGCCATGTTAAAATACATCAACTTTATGTGCCTTTTTCTCAGAAATAGTGAAATATAGAGGTCTAGAATTTTTAGAATAGTTTGAGTAACGTGCTTTAAGTATTTTAACAGACCATTTTCTTTCTAAGTGAACATGAAAATTAATTATTAATTTTTTATTGTAAGGCATTTTTAAATTAGCATTTTTGGCAAGATTTCACTGCATAAAATAAATAATTCTCAACAAATCATTAAATCCATGTGTTAAAGTATACAATATAACATAATAAAAGTATTAAAAAAATTGAGTTCTTAAATTTAATAGATATTAAAAAAAAGGAACACAAACATGAATAATCCAAGTTTTGAGAAAAAGACAATTAAAGATTTCAATGGCCACTAAGCTGTGAAGTACTCTTTAGAAAGAATGAATAATTCCAACACTTCTTTTTTAATACATAAATATGTGTGATACATCGTTGGAAAGATAAAAGTTTAAACTATTTAATGATATAAAGAAGTAAAAATTGATTTTTTCCCAAATTTCGCTTACCTGGTCCCCTTAAAGTTAGAAATGAGTAGCGAAGTTTAGAAAATTGACAAAATCTTGTGGGATAAAATAATATTTTTAGGATAAAAATGCATGTTGGTCAGCTCAGAGATTAGACTCAGTTATATTTTAGTCAAGATTTAACATAAACAATATTTTTAGTTACTGAAAATAATTTAAATAAAAGGAGTTGCTTCAAACAGGGCGAAGGCTCACACAAATTGGAGAAATGTCCGGGCTAAAAATTTATTAAAGGGGTGATTTCCATACCAAAAGGGACTCGTGGTTCGATCCTTGAAATATTATTTAAAGTGTTTTGGAAGAGTATTAAAGGTTCAATTGGATTGAAGAGTATGGAAAATGAATAAGTTCTCGGGAAATGCCAGTTTCCACATGGTTAGATCATGGTACATAACTAATATTTTAATACAAATTTTCCGTAAAAAATACTTTCACATAAAAAATTATTAATTAAAAATGTTAATAAAATGAGTCGCTTTAAACAACGCAAAGATCCAGATTAGCTGCAAAAATTTTCAGTCTATAAAATTCGGTCTGTAAAAGGGCTATATATTCTCTTTCGTTTTTGTAAAAATTTCCCACATTAAAGATGGCATTATTATTTAAAATTATTCAAAATTATAATTAAATATCAACATGGGTAGCGAAGACTAGAAAATGGATAAGTCTTGGTATACTACAGTCCGTATAGGGTAATAATATATTTGGGTAAACTTGAGCTTTAATTAATCAATTATGTGAGGCGTTATGGATATTAAGGGTGAATTCGGCAAAGGTTTTTTTTTTTTTTTTTTTTTTTTTTTTTTTTTACTTTAACATGAAAATTTATAGAATGAGTAATAATCTCTTAGGATTGGGTTAGGATAGGGTTAATAGCTTCCAAATTTTGCACTAGGGCTGCTACAGTCACTCTCATCTCTCACATGTGATAGTTTATCGTCGTTTTACTACAGGTAAGATTACTTCTTTCATTACTGTTGAAATGTTATCGAGTGCATCTTTATATTAATAACACAAGAAATAATAATAAAAAGAAAGATATTTAAAAAATAGTTTTCAGATTATTTAAAACTGACTTTATTGAAAAATTATTCGTCATTACCTGTTTATTAATTTACTAATTTTAGTCAGATGCAAAACGTGCTCTTGTTGAACATGGTCTTTATTGAAAATACATATATTAAAAGATATATGTAAAACATTTTTGGAAAAGGGGGAGGTTGGGTATGATTTTATGAGTCATGGGCCTACTTTGGTTATATTGCTAATAGGGCACCATTTGAGCGTTTTTAAAGCACAACACAATCATTCCTCAATAAAATAAATAAATAAAAACCTAGAACCAATTGACGACTGCAAACATATATAAACATTGAGCATGCACTCCGAGGTCCTCATTTTAACTGTTCATTTGGTTAGGCTCTGCAATATTATTAAGAAAACCAGCAATTTATATTTTTTAAAGCATTTTTCATAACTGAATTTTAATTTGTAGAAGTGGATTAAAATAATTTAAAATTTGTTTAGCGCATTTTATTTTTTTTATACTTTCAAAATTTTTTACGCAATAAGATTTTTTTTAAATATTTAGGTGATTAAAAACGTGCATGATATATAGCAACTAAGTGACACAGTTGATCTAAATTTTTGAAGAGAGAAAAAAATCCTTCATTGTCTATAGCACATCTTAACAGATTTGTTATGTTCTAGAATAAATAAAATAAAATAAAATAACAGTGAAAAAAATTGTGATAAAAGGTGACATAATTGCAGTTTTTGTTTTCTTTTGTTTATTAAAAACATTTGTTTTGGATGAGGTCAATAAACTGAAAATTTGCTATCGCTCTTTTTTATCAATACTTTTTACAGTGTTGCTTAAAAAAATAGCAAATAAATGATGTTCCTTATTCATTATTATTTTTAAAAAGTTCTTTATGGAAAGTGGTTCAACGTTTTCATAAATACCAATAAAAAACACTTTTTTTTCTTTTACTTTTCAGTTTTTAATGCTGTGAGTGTAAATAAAAAGGTTTTAGATATTTTTTACTTTAATGAACGTTACATTCTAATGAACTTTAAAACATACTTTTTATTACGAAGTTTTATGGATTTTAACAAGATGATTAGGAAAATTTCATTTACTTAGTCGTTATATTACTTTCGAAAATTCCCCCAGGGATATGAACAAGTTAGAAAGAATGAAAACACGGTATAAATACTAGGCTAATAGTTGCATAAATGGTAATAGACTTTTCTGTACTTAATTACAGTAAACTAAACAATTAAAAAAGTACTTAACCCTTTGACTACGGGTTGGAGCATATACGTCCCAGTGCAATATTTTTTATTCTATTCGTACCACTTTTTGAAAAATAATCTCTGCCATCCACTTATACTAGGATATTTTCAAGAGAAATTTACCCGAAAGCAAAATTTTGTAAATGGTGGTCCGATTGACTATAAAAATAGTAGCCAGTCATGGCTCTTAAACGAAGGATTAATGCATTTGCCCACTGACATAATTTTAACATTTTCCATCATTATGAAAAATGTTCCAGAGTTCACCGGTCCATCGGTCAGTGCTTTGACTTGCATAATAGTGACCGGGTCCAGATAAAATTGATTGTAAAATTTGATGTTATTTTAAAAATTCGATTACTATGTTTATGAATTATACATTATATACAGGGTGGACTTTGATTAGTTTGGTTATACGGCCAAACATGAGAGTGCACATGATTAGAAGATAGTTAAACTCGCAAAGTTTATCTCCTTTGTAAATGTTCAATGTGGATATAGAGTTCTGAATCGGGTCGGGTTATCCGCTTTTACCTGCACATGACCCGACCCACGGTTCGGTTTCGTGTTGGTTTGATTTCAACTTTTTGCTGCGAGTCGGGTTCGGGTCGGTCTCAGGTTGGGTTTTGACGCTTGCGGGTAGAGTTCGGATTGACCCGATTTTTCAAAAAAAGTCCAAAATATTTTTTCAGGTTAAAAATTTATATACAATAAGAGATCCATAATGGATAAGCTGATACTTTTCTTAATTCTTACATTTACATATTTGCACGCTTCTGCCTCTGAATAGCGGGCACATCTCAATTTTCACTAACGTAACATGTGTGACCCCGATGCAGGACTCTATTCAACGATTCTGAGGTGCCCGCTATTCAGACGTTTTACATTGAATATTAAAGAATATAGTTTTGCCCATTTTCTATATAAAACATAAAATTGGCATTAGAGATATAATTGTAGATTACTTTTCATAATTGCAGTAAAATATGATTTACTTTTCTTTCATTTCGGTCCGGGTCGGATGGGGGTTGAAATATGTCGGTTTCAGGTCGAGTTGAGGGTCATCGAAAATTATTTTGTCAGGTTCGTGTCGATCAAATAATTTTTATCGGTTTCGTGTCGGGTTGCGGGTTGATTTCAAATAGAATTTTCGGGTTCTGGTCGGGTACAACGCGACCCACGCAGAACTCTATGTGGATACCCTTCTTCACTGTGCATACGCCCCATTGGTAGGAAATTTTCTTGCTATATTTTTGATAGTATGTCCATGCCAATTAAACCAAGTACAATGCTGGTTCGTGACTTCAATCCTGGAATGTATTTTCGAAGTGGAGCACTATAAATTTGATCTTTAATAAAATCATATACTGAATCATATACTGAAATTTATGGGTGAAAGGACTGATAATCGTAATAGCCATGGAATAAGATCACGATTAATACAAACTGAGAGTTCGGTACTGAGGTAAGAAGTTTATCAGAAAACTCATGATACTGATTACACTGCTAGTAATCTGCCACTAAACTGGTGCCTTACGAATAATATTGCACAAATTATTCAGTTATGAAACTATTTAAATAATTTGTGTCCAATCTATGTGAAAGGTTCAGTAAAATACCTAGGTTGTTTTGTAGACCTTTCTGATTTACGTCTTATGATTTGAGTAAAACTTCTAAGCATTAATGTGACTGGATGTTGTCACTTTAAAACTTTCCTTCAGTTAACAATTTCGACATTAAAATGTTATATTAGATGTAAATTTCCAACTGGGCGAAAAATGTCCGGACCAGGACACGAACCCGAGACCGCCTGGCTGAAGCCGCCAGTGCTCTGCCATCTGAGCTATCCCGGACGATTATTCGTATCCAGCGATTTCTGGAGTTCCATTACCTAAGATTTATTCTGTTGAGCTGAAACAGGTTTCAGACCAGATGCTTTAATTATCAAGGCTAGCTGGGTGAAAAAGTTCGACCAGAATCGTCCGGGATAGCTCAGATGGCAGAGCACTGGCGGCTTCAGCCAGGAGGTCCCGGGTTCATGTCCTGGTTCGAACATTTTTCGCCCAGTTGGAAATTTATATCTAATATGATTTGTTTACCAATTAGAATAATTCTGTTAATATTAGTCTATTAAAATGTTAGTTTATAGAATAGTAACTAAAATTGAGATTATAGATAAAATGAAATGCAAATAAAACTTGTACTTTCATTTTTTTTTTTCTTTTGACAGATTTTTACACGACGATAGATCGCTAGATAAATGGTCCTGCTTTATTTATTTAGTCTTAGACCTCAATGAAAAAAAATGGTTACATTATTGTCTACGGGTGCAATGCATTTCAATACCATTTTGATTTAAAAGCTTAATATGTATATTATTTATATTAAAACTTATAAAAATCATCGTTTTAAATTCCATATCTGCGCGTAGGGGCGGGAGTAGGTAATTTTAAGTAAATAAATCCAGTTATGAGCTAAGTCGTCATTCTAATAAAGTTCTAATAAAGTTTTAATAAAATTTCAGTAGTCAACTCTGTGAAATCCGCACACTTAGGGACCGAGAGTTTAGCGGATTATACATTTTTGCGAAATATAGATCATCCCTTTGTTTACATTTCATAATTTAATATCTGACTATAAATTAGGAACAATAACTGCACAAAATTTACAATTACAATGGTAAAGATAAACATAATGCAACATTGCTTTAAGATATTTAATAACTAAGTTAATTTAAAGAAAAATTAAATTATATACAATACACACTCTAAATTAAAATGTCTGAAATTCACATACTTAAGTGTCTGAAACGGAGTGTTCAATTTTCAGACCTTTTAAAATGTCTTAATTCTTTCAGACACTTTATGCGTCTGAGTTTATGGCACTTCATGCGTCTAAGTCACAGCCATTTTTTGTAACCATTATACATAGCCATGTTTGACCACATTGAATCCTGAAAAAATATTTGGCCATGGTTCTGCTCCCTCCACCCCCTCCATTTTAGGGGTTCCTAAACTTGGTATGCAATTTTCGTAAACCTGATACTTTATCTTTTTCAACATCGCACTCATTATAATAAATATTTTGAACTTCTAGAGTTAGAGTACAACAAGATTAAAAACAAATAAATATTTATATCAATACAATAAAACCTCTCAATAGGGGGCACCCAGATGATTTGTCCTCAATGCAGAGGGGTCTGCTTTTTCGAGGTAAGAGTATTTAAACATGAACATGTTTTGAATGAAAGATGTGTTTCTTAAATTGTGGTGTTCTCAATTTAGGAGTATCCGATGGAGGTTTTACTGCAAAACATTCATATGGACAACTTTATTTAGCAAACAACCACCCTTTACTACATAAGCATATATTTTTACCCAGAAATGCGAACACCTATGAATATCAAACAAATTCAGCGTTCCAGAAGTTGCTTGTTACTGAGAGGTTTTGCTGTATTTAGATTTTTCTATATATTTAGTTTTTGACTTTATTCTACTTTAGAAGTTCAAAATTTGGATTATAATCAAAACAATGTCGAAGCAAATTTAAAATACAAGCTTTATAAAAATTGCATATCTAATTCGGGACCCCTAAAATGGTAGGGAAATGGGAAGGGACATTGCCCAGTTTCTCCTTGCTTCAATCAAATCCTTTTTTCTGCAAAAAGTCCAACCATGCATTATGTTCGCTAAATAGAGGTTTCCGGTATTCTGGAATGGCGGCATAGAGGTTAATGGACATTCCCTAATTCCGGACAACTCTATTAAGCAGAAACCATTTTTAATACAAAACACATACAGAGTTGTTTATTTTTGTCTCACAAAAGCCGACACCTCCGATCATCGAAAGAGTTTCGCAATCCCGAAGTGTCCGCTATTGAGATTTTTCGATGTTTTATGAAATATATTTTGAGTTTTTAATCTTGTCCTACTCAAAAAATTCAAAACTTTTATTATAATCAGTGCAATGTCGAAAAAGTGTTAAGATATCAGCTTTACGAAAATTGCATATAAAATCCCCTTTCTCCGGAAAAAAAAAAAAAAAATGAAAATTAACATTATTTAAAAATTACATTAAAAACAATTTTTTATTGTCACATGGGCAAGTTTTTGTGTAAATCAGAGGATAATCACAAAAGCTACTTATCTGTCATTAAAATTAAATAAATAAATATCCTATATCAATAACATGAAGAAAAAATTACTTATAGTTTCCTAAACTTCTTTTGTCTTAAATATATATCATAATATCTAATTGTCATTTTTGTATTTTTCATATAAGTGCATATAAATAAAGTTATCAAAACAACAATTTTAAGTGCAGAATCTAGTTATAGCTTTTTACTTTTTCCCATTATAAATTTCAAATTACTTTTATTACTAAAAATAATAAAAAACAATCAATATTAGAGTTGATTTTAAATCAAATATAGGTATATGTATATTTTTACGGATAGTTTCACAATTACTCGCAGCACGTAACAGATTAGTCTTATGAGAACGTCATATTATTTCATGTACTTTATTTATCTTATTTTTATTTTGTGGTTTTGGGATAGGAAGAAATAGCTGATTAAAACTTAAGGAATAGTTCATGAAAGCATTATTACTGAGAAAGTTACAAAGAAAGAAAGCATTAGAAGATCTTTTAAAGATTTTTTTTAATATTATTTATTTCTGGTCGGTTCTGGCGGATAAGAAGTAGCAAAACAAGAGAATGAATTTAAATCATAATTTTTTTTTCTGTTATAGATATTATCATTTTAAACATGGGGAAAAATGTGACAATCTAGAATATATAATTTGTAATTACAAGACAACGTCATAAGTTACATCCGATTTCTACAGGGGTCATTTATTTTTTCATAAGTACGTTAGTGATCATCTTAGTTTTAATTTGTAAATATATATACTTCTAGAATTAGTGGTTTTTCTCTCGCAAACAGATTCAAAATTAATACCATTTTATGCAAGATTTTGATCAGTGCTAGCTAGAAAATCATAAAAGACACTAATATTAGTACAAAAAAGAAAAATTGTGACACTTACTTGAATCCTGTTGCAAGAAGTAAGAAAAATAATTCCTCGATTTGAAATTTTGAAAACTATTACAGTGAGGAAGAAAGACTTGCATCGTTTTAGAAGGAAATGTCCCGGCTAGCCATATTTAGAGAATGAAAGGCTTCATCCTCAAAATATAACCCGCCAGACATTTTTTTTTCTTTGTGTGTTTACCAGCTTTGACAAGACGAAGACGAATAACACAATGTTATCGATACAAATTAATACAAATGAACACTAAATCCGTTCCAAACACTTTGTAGATTTCCCGGATGTAATCTTCAAGTGTGTCTGCTTCTGTGTCTATCCCGCCTTTATATCGACGACAGCTTATAATAGACATTGGGTGTCAAACACACAAGTCGGATGTACGTATTCAATACATCAATAAACTAAGTGAATACGAATTAAAATCACAGAACTTCAGATTGCGCAAAAAAACGAATTGAAATATACGCGTAGATAAAAACAAACTTTCAATTTTAATTACAACGTACACATTATCGAACGAAATACTTCTAAAACGCTTGCGCAACTGAGAGTGTCCCCTGGTGGTTTTTACGTAGGAAGAACGGGGAAACAAATCGTCTTAAATTAAGACACGTTTGAAGCAACAAAGTATCTTAAAATGAGACGTTTGCAGATATTTTAAACACTATTCACAGCTCCTTTTCATCATGATAACTGTAAGACAATTATGTGTCTTTAATTAATACATATATACTGTCTTAATTTTCAGAATAAGACACTTAAATATCTGAAAATCTTTTCCAGTCATATATGTATCTAAATTTAAGACGCCTCTATTTGCAGTGCAAATTTTACTGATTATTCATTATTGTAAACATTGACACAATAAATTAGTAGTTTCAGCATTGGTTTGTTGTCAATCATTTTTGTCTGTACTCAAGGACATTTAAATATTTATATTTAATTTATATTTAAATATTTATACATTGGAAAATTGATAACTGAAAAAAATAACCCTTTATGAGTTTAACTGTTAATGACAATTTTGATTGTTTACATCCCAACATGTAGTGCGGATAATAGACGTTTGCGGGTTATGCATCGGCGGATTTAACAGAGTTGACTGTAATTATATTTTGTTTAACTCAATGTATATTATATTAGAGAAAAGTAGTCTAATATCAGGAATTTGTTTAAGGCTTACATGTACCATGTACAGTAACATCTTTATACGGAACCTGTCTGAACGGAATCCGACCTTACACTGTAAAAAAAAAAAACGGACTAAAAAACGGAGATTCTACTGGCAATCTAGATGCCAGTACTATTTCCTTTTTTTTTTTACGGGAAATTTTCCCCGTAAATTACAAAAAAATTTCTGTTTTAATCAGAAAAACGGAAAATTTTCTGAAATTTATGGGGAAATTTTTCCTTAAAAATACGGAATTAGTACTGGCGTCTAGATTGTCAGTAGAATATCCGTTTTTTAGTCCGTTTTTTTTTTACAGTGTAAACGGAAAATTTCATAAAACAGGCGAAAACAATACAGCTATATAATCAGCTATAACCTGTTAAGAATAAATCTGTTATGAACGGAATTGCTATTAGGTTTCGTGCCATTCCGTATTAGCAGGCTTTATTGATATTTAAAATGATAATACATACTTTCAGCTTTCAGAAAGTTTCGAAAACTGTAGGCACCTGCCATAGAATATAGTTTGTTTAATTTTGATGACACAGGTAATAAGTGAATTATTTCTAGACTCTTTAAGAATTCTAATATTACAAATTTGTTTTCAGCGGTGAGGCTAAATTTTCATCTAGCCATTTTTCACATTATCAATATTTTTAAAAATATCCGTTTAAGTAAAGAAATTATTATTTTTTTTAAATAAGCTAATGTAGGGTACAAAATGTAATATTATTTCTGAAATAAAAGGAATTAGCGCATATTAACACTGCAAGACTGACATTCATCACAGCGTTATTGGTCAGTAAGTAATTTCAGCAATAAGGAGGAAGTAAGAATCGTAGCAAGGATTGGAGGTAAGTCTTGCAGTACGTATTAGATGTATTGTCAGTAAATTTTGCAGTAATAAAGGAGTGACACACGGCGGTCGGCACTGGCGGGTTACATTTTGTTTGTCTGTTCAAACACAAACTGTGAGAAATGGGGGTTGGGGAGGGGAGCGTACGTAAAATAATAATAATTTATGATTAAAAAAAAATATTTCAAAGCTGCATTCTATCTCAAAAATATATTAGATTTAGAAAATACATTTTACAAATTTGAATCACACTTATATACACTTATTATATAATAAATGAATAAAAAAAAAAAAGAAAAAAAATCTGACTCATAAAAACAATTATTCCTACAAGTTCTAGTTACGTTTCTAGGGCTCTCCCATTTTGACACTAAAATAAGGTTTTACAGTCATACAGACAGCTATCTTCCTCCGCAAAGCAATAAAATAGGGTGTGATATCATTTTGAGATTTGTCAAAGACTACTAAAAAAACAAACCTACCTCATCCTCCAAGGAAAACAGTTAGGCAATAACAGTGCGTGGCGTAAAGATTGGACATTCCCTCGAATTAAAAATAATTTCTGGATGATAAAAAAATTGAGAAATTTATGTTTGAAAAATGATGGAAAAAATTATTGGGGGCATGTATGTGTGTATATATAAACAATAGTACATATTTATCTCTAGCATATTTTTACTGTTATATATTTGGGATATTTATTGAATAGTTGAATAATTCTAAAACTATATATAGATTTTTTTTTTAATTTCAGTTTGAATAAATGTTTCTTGAATAAAAACTACATTCGCATTTATTTTAAGGCATTTTATTCACCGTTTTGTAACATTGTATTTCAAAAGATATGAAAAATATTGCTAGTTGTAGGAGAGAAGGGGGTACATTGGGACACGGGGCACATTAGCACAAAGTCCTTATCTCACAATATCCATGGGAAAAAATTCTCAAAAAATGGTCAAAAGTTTGTGCCAGTACCACAGTGCTATTACCACATGTGTTTGCAAGTCTCTCATAAAAACTAGTAGCACACCAGGTAAGCAACTCTATTTTTGATGCTCAAAAGTAACTTTTCACAATCATTTTATTATGAGATTATTTTAAAATTATTGGAAGTATATGTATATACATATTAAGAATATGCATATACATATAATAAGGCTATTTTTACAATTCAAAAATATATCCTACCAAATTCCAGCAATAACGTATAACATGTATTTTTTTAAATGTCCTTAGGGGCACATAGGGACAAGAAAAAGTGGGGTGCATTGGGACAGTTCCAATGTTCCCCAGCAACTATTAGCACCGAAATTTATTCAACTTTTCTTTTTTTTTTTGCCATTAATCACTAAATAGTAACTGAGGCAAATAATGAGCATTGTTAGACGTAATAATTTGTGTTTATTTTGAAATTTTTAAGCGGGAAAAACTTGAAACGGCCGAAGCGGATTGGATGCAGGGATTTATGACTCAGCATGCAGACATTTCTTTGCACAAACCAGAAAATAAGAGGATTGCATGAGTTCTGCTTTAAATATTGTCATTGTTAAAGATTTCATGGTTAACCATTTCACTCCCAGGCTAAATTTTGCTGGTGAAAGTCTATATACGAGGCTATGCGGTGTAAAATGTTTGTGTCATAAATCATTTCATAACTTCCGTGATATAATAGTAATGAATTTAAGGTCGTTAAAAGATTTACAACATTATCATAATACGTAAAAAATAATATATAAAACTTACACATTGCATACATACACTGATATACATACATACTGTACACTCTAAATTAAAATGTCTGAAATTCAGACACTCAAGTGTCTGAAACGGTGTGTTCAATTTTCAGACATTTTAAAATGTCTGAATTTTTTCAGACATTTTTTGTGTCTGAATTTCAGACACTTCAAACGTCTTAATAGCATCCATTTTTTTTTCAAGCGTCATACGTAGCCATGTTTGACCACGTTGAATCCTGGAAAAATATTTGGCTGGGGTCCTGCCCCCTCCCCCCCCCCCTACAGCCTGATTTTTTTGGTGTTCTCAATTTTGGTATGCAATTTTTGTTAAGCTGATAATTTAAATCTTTTACGACATTTTACTGATTATAATCAATATTTTGAACTTCAGGAGTAGAACAAGATTAAAACTAAAAATATTTATCTAAATATTAGATTTTTTAAATTTGTTTTATTTTTAATCTTATTTTACTTTAAAAGTTCAAAATATTGATTATAATCAGTACAATTTCGAAACAGATTTAAAATATAAGCTTTACAAATATTGCACATCAAATTTGTGGGCACTAAAATCGTAGGGGGTCGGGGCACGGCCCAGTATGCCCATTCTTTAATTAAGAAGTTCTTTTGAAAAAAATGCAACCCTGCATTATTGTTATCTAAATTGAGATGTCCGGTACTCGGGAGTATTCGTTGTGGAGGTTAATGGACATTCCCGAATAGCTGAAGCATCTATTTAGCGAATACTTTTTTAATCCGCATGGCATACATATTTGTATATTTTTACCTCACAAAAGCAGACATCTCCGATTATCGGACAAATTCAACGGCAAGGGCTATTGATGGCTTTTAAAGTACATGGATAAATATATATATTTCTTATAATCTTGTCCTACTCTACTTCATATAATTTAAAAATAGATTTTTTAAAAATTTATATTGCCACATAGGCAATTTTATATATATATCAGATGATAATCACAACTATGAATAAATAAATAAATATTCTACTTTATCCCTTTGCACTCGAGGGCTCCGGAGCGGAGCCATTTAAAATTTGTCTTCAAATTCGAGGGCTCCTCTACGGAGACAATGCAAATAATTTTGTGATACCTGTCTAGAAAAGCCAAGATTACATGGTATCACAAAATTATTTGCATTGTCTCCGTAGCGGAGACCTCGAGTTTGAAGATAAATTTTAAATGGCTCCGCTCCGGAGCCCTCGAGTGCAAAGGGTTAATATTGAGAAAAAAATTACTTCGGTATTTTGTTTATTTATATTTTGTGTTTTTAATCTGGTCCTACTGTAAAAGTTCAAAACTTTAATTATAATCAGTGCAAGATTTAAGGTATCAGCTTTACGAAAATTTCATACAACCCCCCCCCCCCCCCTCCCCGAAAAAAAAAATGAAAATCCTTATCGTTTAAAAATTAGATTTTTTAAAAATTTATATTGCCACATTGGCTTATTGTTATCATTCCTATTAAACACTTTTCATTAGATATCTTTAAAGCAAAATAAAGCCGCAAAAAAAGAAGTTACCACATAATCACTATGATACACACTTGCGATGCTTATCAGTAAAGTCTAATGGGAAAATGACCTTCGAAGTGAAATATATTTTCTACACGCAGCAAAATCAAAATAAACAAATGATTTCCTTTTTCCTGACTGGGTTACTTACATCTATGTTTCAAAGTCAAAAGCTTTGCACATTTAATCTACTCGGTAAAAGATTTAATAGCTTTAGAAATATATCTAAGAAATATTTGAGATAAATATTCTTTTTCAATTATATATAAATTTCATAAAAATCAATTGATTTTTTTTTCCAAAAGCGAAAGTCTATAAATATATTTTTTAGTTTCAGCTAAATATTGTTCAATTGAAAAAAAAAAAAAAAAAAAAAAAAAAAAAAAAGGCAATTCCGAAAATTGGGATTAAAATTGAAGCGGGATCCCGGGATATCAATCCGGGATTGTAATCCCTAGCTAGGAAGTAAGAAAGCTTTATGAGATCTTTCAAAGATTTTTTTTTTCTATTTCCTTGTGGTCGTTTAGTATGAGATAAGCATTAGTCATTGAAAGGAACTGCCATATTGAAAACAAAACAAAACAAGGGAATGAACTTAACTTCTAAATATGTCTGTTTTTTAGTGATGTTATTACTTTAAATTTGAGAAAAAAGATGAGAATAAATAATACATAATTTGTAATAAAAGACAACGTCATAAATTAAAAAATATATACTTCTAGAATTATTATTATTATTATTATTATTATTTTTGCAAAAAGATTCAAAACTAATTAAATTTCATGTAATATTTTGTTTAGTACAATAAATAAAATCATAAAAGACACTAATGTTAGTACTATAAAGAAATTATAACACTTACTTAAATCGCTGTTTGCAAGAGGTAAGGAAAATTCCTCGATTTGAAATTTTAAAAACTACCACAACCACAGTGAGGGAGAAAGACTTGCACCAGTTTAAAAGGTAATACCATAATACATCCGACTAGCCATATTTAAAGAATGAGATGTTTCATCCTCAAAACAGGACCTGCCAGACAAAAGTTTCTTTTTTTTTTTGCCAGCTTCGACAGGACGAAGATGAATAACACAATATTATTGATATAAATTAATACGAGTTAACACTAAGCCCATTGCACACGCTTTGTAGAATTTCCGGGTGTAATCTTCAACCGTCGTCTACTTCTGTTCTGTGTCTATCCCGCCCTTATATCAACGACAGCTTCTAAGAGACATTTGATGTAAAGCACACACGCCAGATGTATGTATTCAATAAATAAATAATCCAAGTTAATACGAATTAAAATCACAGTACTTCATATGTCGCAAAAAACGAATTAAAATACACGCGTACATAAAAACAAACTTCGTTTGAATTACAACGTATACCACTTCGAAGGAAGACATCTAAAGCGCGTGCGCAACTGGGAGTGCTAGTGCCCCCTGGTGGTTATTGCTTCGGAAGAATCAAAACGTCTTAAATTAAGACACGTTTAAAGCAATGAAGTGTCTTAAAATAAGACGTTTGCGGATATTTTAGACATTATTCTCAGTTCATTTTCACCATGGTCATAGTAAGACACTTATGTATCTTAAATTAAGACATCTATAATGTCTGAATTTTCAGATTAAGACACTTAAGTGTCTAAAATTCTTTTTCAGTCACATATGTGTCTAAATTTAAGACGCTTCTATTTGCAGTGTATATATATAAAACTCAGGAATTTATTTTAAAAATTTATGATATTGATAAAAATGACTTCTACTGCACAGTCCTGGAAAATATTTACAACCAGAACACATTAGCTGAGTATCTTTTCTAACATGTTTAGTTGTAAAAATACGGCATCGCTTTTGGGGGCGTTTCTTTCGATCTGTGCTTGGAATCTGAAAAAAATTATGGAGAGTTTTAGTTTCGCCTCCTTTACTACTACGAGCAGAAAAAAAAATTCTTTATAACTGTCACTGTACTCTATGAGTATTTCTTCAGAACATTTTATAATAAAATCTTTCAACCTAACATATTCACCACCAGCATTTCTATGAATGACAAGACCATTCAAAAGCATTCTCGAATCCGTATGAATACCAAACTTCTTAAACCACTTGTACAATTTGCGATTTGGATTATATGGTTGCAGTAACTGATCAACGTGGTCAAAAAATCCCATCAAAGAGTTGTACTTCTCAATATGCAATGTTTTATAGAGAAATTCTATCTTTCCACCAGAACAATGGCGTACTTTTTCACACAATCCAGCATCATGATGTATGTATGTCTTTTATCTTTGAATCTTACTACAAGATTGTCGCTCTTTCGTAAAAATAAGGATGCTTCCTTAGCAAGTGGTCCATCCACAAGCTGTTTGGTACACCACGTTAGTCCGGATGGTTCCAGTTACATAAGTGGCATCTTTTAATATGTACTCACAAAGACGCACAGATAGGTACCAATTATCAACAACAATGTGCCATCCTTCATCGAGAATATCCAGAGCTAAGTACAGTACAATTTTTTCCGATACTGGTAAATACGTTGAATCTGGAAGCCATGGGATTTCATAAGTATCCTTGCCAATATACGATGAAAAATTCCATGTGTACACAGTAAAAAATTAAACCTATTTTAGAATGTCACCCAAAATGAAACAACACCCATGTTAGCTTTCGAAACTCCAATATGGGCTGTAATATACCTATTTAAGGGTATGAGACCCGTAACAGGTCTTAGATCTCTCCAAATTGGGTGAAAACGGTTACATATTCATGACACAGCTTTGCGATACCCAGTATGGGGACAGTGAACACCCAAATTGGATTACAGCTCTGCTGGTATGAGCAGCGGGCGCTGATTTGGGTAACGACTACTACCCATTTATCTTGATTCGGATAAATAGCAGCGTCACTGCGCGCCATGTTTGATTTCTTCATTTCGTCTGTGTTGTGTTTGTGTGGCGTCGTGTTTACGAGTTCGAATTCTTTGGATATTTACAGAACCCTCGCTGTACCATTACTGGATTTATTCGGGTATTTATTGAATTGTTTGTTACTTTATGTTATTGTAATGTTATTTGTATAAATGTTGACCT
Source organism: Maratus speciosus (assembly GCA_963932465.1). Classification (NCBI taxonomy): domain Eukaryota; kingdom Metazoa; phylum Arthropoda; class Arachnida; order Araneae; family Salticidae; genus Maratus; species Maratus speciosus. The sequence continues at coordinate 375,694,888 of OZ010796.1, forward strand.
AACAAATTTGTTTTGTTACATTCCCATTTACACGCGTTCCACTATAAATGAAAGTGGATTTTATGAGTTCACTGCAGCATTATTGATTGTCAGCAGGGCCGAAACTAAGGGGGAGGGGGGCAGATGGGATACATTATATAACATTTACAATATAAAACAGTATTAAAAAGTCTAATATAATCTCAAAAAAATATTTTTATTTTTTATTAACTGTGTACTCTTATTTTTGCTTTAAGTGACATAGCACAGAGGAATAACAAAACTCAAAGACTTCTTTCTTTGTGATTGATCATGAAAAATTTTTGGTTTACTAAATTGTATATTTTCTTATAATTTATTGGCTACAGATTTTTCTTTCTTTTTTATGAAGTTTTTAATTTATACAGGTGAAAAAAATTGCCTGCTCCATAAAATATTAAAAATGAATGTTTTAATGCTGTTCTATATATAAATTTTCATAATTTGTAACATATTTTGTGGTTTTTTTTTCCTTTCTTTTTTTATAGAGCAAAAAATGACCCAAATGATATATTTGACATTGTTTTGAATGTATTTTTGTTTCATATTTTTAAAGAATAATAATTAAATCATTAAAATCTGTTTTTTAGACAAAGATTTGAAGATTACATGCAAATGTCATAAAAGATTAAAACATATAATTATATGAAAATAAGACTAGAATAAACTATAGAACTCCACAGTTTTTTAAGGTATGATTAACTGTAACTCGGTTCCATTTTAACCCTTTAGTACGCAGCTTTACATATATGCAAGCAACAGTGTTTTGAATTTAATACATTTTTTTATTCGTATACACCTAATTCACACCAGAAAATTAAAGTAGCAAAATTTATTTTAATTAATAACATACATTCCGTATTTAAATAAAGTGAAATTAACCATTGAAAGTTTCTGGTGTAAAGTCAGATTCTCTGAACTACGTAATTTCTAGAACGTATTATATCATGGGGGTTAAAGGTTAACTTTTATAAAATATATAATTATATAAAATAACGTATTTGGAGATATACTTATTAAAATATTTACTAATTTGCAATATTTTAGCGTAAAACAGCCACACGACAGTAATTTTATCAGAAGTGCAACAGAAGAAAAGATTGACGTATTATATGAAAAATGTATCTCTGATTTTTTTCATTATTTTTCCCGTATTATAAACCTTTCAGAGAATCATATATAATTTTTTCGAAGCAAAATAAAAAATCGCGCATTTAAGGGTTAAGCATGGATAATGACAGAATATCTAAATATTATAATTCACATATAAAATGCCACAAAACCATGCATGAGATAAATAACAATTATGCTTTCGGCATTCGATATAGCGGTCAAAATCACCCCAATTGGTCTTTCTAATGTTAAAAGTAAATTTATTGCTTGTGGTGATAATTATATTCTATCAAAGAAATTTTTTAACTTTTAAAATGAAAAAAAAAAAAAAAAAGAAAAAAAAAAAAAAAGAAAAGAAAAAAAAATACAAATTAGTGTTTCAATTTTCTTTTAATGTGACAAATTAAAGAAATTATAAAAGCTGGTGGCATAACACATTTAATTTGATAAGTTATCTCATAAGAAAGTCGTAATTTTGTTTCAAATCAAGATCTTCAGCAGAAAGATTCTAAATATGATAGAAAAAAAATTCCAAAGTTGCCGAGAAAATTATTTAATTATTTATGATTGGAATCTCATCAAAAATCGAAATTGCGTTAATTGTTTTATATTTTAAATATCAATATATATATTTTTTTTTTTGGGGGGGGGGGGGTATTATTTTAACTTTGAAATTTCAATCTTATCCCTTAATAAAAGCACTAAAATCTATAGAGTTGTATGTTAATTAACATTTAAAATAAATTCATATACATTGTATCAATCATTTGGGGTGTGTTCAAAATAATAGGTACTAAATATGCCAAGAAAAATATTTCAATTTATCCAAATTTGATGTTGAATTTATCCTAAAACAGGTATTTAAAGGCACCCAAATTGAGTATTAATGTGTCCTAAAATATATATTTAGGATTGTGCCAAATAGATGTTAGCATGACCAAATAGGGTGTTAAGTATTCTCCAAAATGGGTGCTTAGTAATATTCAGACTGGGTGTTAAGATATCCAAATTGGATATTAAACACTGCCTAAAATGGATTCTGAGTGGTGTCTAAAATGTGGCTTAAGATACGCAAAATGGGTATTTAACGGTGTCTAAAATGGATACATAGTGATAACCAAAACAGGCATGGATCATGACCCAATTTGGTGTAAACCCAAATTGGGTAACCTCAACCTAAGAATCTTTCAACCCAAATTGGGTTTTTTTTTTTACCTATTTTAGGTCTTATTTTTTTCTGTGTATCCTTGAAATTTAGGATCACTTGTACATAAGCATAAAAAGTTCAAGCCAAAACGGTATCTTTTATCTTTTTATGAATTGCCGAAAATGCAGTCGCCTTGTACAACATCAAACACTCGTCAATTGGAATATGTTCACCTGGATCTAAAATCAGTTGACTGCACTCCCACAATATTGTCAAATACTGTGCAAATCGAGTGATTGGGTACTCTTATCTCGTTGCTGGTGTACTCAAAAAACGCACAAATTTAAAAATGCTTTGAAAACGATTTCGACTCATAATTTTACTATCAAAACATTTTGGTCTGCAACACAAGTTACTAGACGACCAATAGTCACTCATTTCTGGAAGGCGTAGAAGCCCCATCAAAAAAATATATGCGAAAAATATATACATTTCCGGTAATGTCACTTCACGCCATGTCAGCCCATGTACTTTCACGGAGCGATAGTTAGTTTCTTCAAAGTACTGGTTTGCATGGTCATTGGTCCATTTACATAGATGGCTCATTACATTCGAAAAAATTTAAAAATGCTAATAATTCAAAACTTTTTCGTGGACTTACCATTTCTGCCATGTCCACGAGTGAATGGATATCAAATCCATTTTCAAATTCTTTCAATTCCGTTTCGCGACTATCACAAAAAGTATCAACAACATAGGTCCAACTGTTCTGGCTTCCACATCTTCATCTGAAACGTCTTCAAATTCTGAGTCACTGGTCTCAGAATCGTCCTCACTCCCTTGAATATAATCTTCATCATCCTACTTTCACCATCCATGGCAGAAATAAATAAAATGTGACAAATATGAAACGTAGGAACACACACAACAGTCGAATATCTACCGACGTTTTGATTTTGGAAGTGATTATGCTAATTTATTTTTCACCGCTCTTTTCGCCCTCTAGCGGCTTGCTGTTAGAAAGTTTAAACAGTTTGCACGGTTTGCGCCCACTCTCTTGGTGTCGATATTGTTTATCGACGTTAATAGGTACGCGATTGCATAGATTATTTGTCTATGTTACTATCGACACACTTTCGACAATCACTGTTAAAAATATCGCGAACACTTACCTCTGTTTTTAAGGGCTATCTATTTTCTGACCAATGAGAATGCTACATAAACACCCTTGGAGCTTTCTCATTGGTCAGAAAATAGATAACCTTTAAAAACAGAGGTAATATTTCACGATATTTCTAACAGTGATGGACGAAAGCTTATTTTCTTTCTTATAATGACGTAAGATGTGTAGTGTACGTATTGGTGTACGTAATGGTCACTGATTACTGAAATGAGAGGACGTATACAGTACAGTGCCTAGAAGATACAGTGTGGAAAACGGCTATTCCTATAATGCTTTAAAAAGTGCTAAAAGCTTGTATCCCATAAATCTCCAACAATGCTCAGCGGCAATATGCTGATACGAGCGCCATCTCGTAAAGCAGGGAAACCCACATGCGGAAAAATATAGACGAAAATCTGCAGCGGTAAATTTTCCGCTACGCCAAATTTCCGACTTGGAAATGAGAATCGCACTTGCGTTTTTCGCTGGCGCTTCCGCGTTAACTACTGCGCATGTCTGTGACAAACCTACATAGTTTGATTTCTACAGATGCCGTCGCGGAAAACGGAAAAAGTTAAAACATGTTTAACTACAATTCCGCTGCGTTTTCGCATTTGTACGTGGCAAATATGGGGTCAATTTGCCGTTCCGCTGTCCAATTCCGTCGTATTTTTCCGCATGTGGGTTCCCGGCTTAACTCTTTTCAATATAAACCCTGTGTTTTCAAAAATTATAGAATATTAAATATCGGAAACTATAAATATAAGATATTTTAGTCTGTTATAAGTTAATTTAGTTAAGGAATGACGTGAAATAGGTTGAAGAGTCTCTTTTAGAATGACTATCGTTTATAAATCACTACGATGGTGCTACGATCGACATCTTGTTATTCAGCATCGTTGTACATTTATGGGATTCAATTTTTTAGCACTATTTTGTAGCCGTTTTCCACACTGTATCTTCTAGTCGCTGTAGTATACAGAGTACGTCCTGGTCGCTGATTACTGAAATGAGAGGACGTACGCAACGTACGTCCTAGGAGTGAAGCGTTTAATTATCAGACTTTATTAATAAACACCATTTCATTACCGTGAACATATAAAACATAGATCAGACCGGTGTGAGTACTGTAAAGCCCTAAAGTTATTTCCAAATGTGGCCAAAAGGAAGTAGAACAAACAATTTCTACAGGAAGAAAAGAATTGGTGTCAGTTTGTATCATAATCAAGGCTGCTGGAAACTCTATCCCTAATTTTTTCATATTTCCCAGAAAGACATACAAAGAAAATATATTTAAAGGTGCTCCATCAGGAAGTAAAGGTTTATCAAGTGAATGGATGAATTGTAACACCTTCATGGAAACTACGAAACATTTACAAAATAATGCCAAAAGCTCAAAAAAAAAACCTCTTCTACTAATCCTCGATAATCATGAGAATCATTCTAACCTTGACGTAATTCTCTTTACCAGAGAAAACGGAATTCTTTTACTAACATTTCCTCCTTAAATTTTCCATTGACTGCAGCCTCTTGATGTAGGACTCATTTGTTCATTGAAACAACACATCAAAAGAGCTTTCAATGACTGGGTGGTTTCAAATTCTTTGAAAAGGATTTCTATATATGAAATTCCAGATCTTGCTACACTTGCATATAATGCATCATTTAATATTCGCAACATTACAAGTGTATTTAAATCTACATTAATTTGGCCAATTAATCAAAGCGTTTTCAGTGCAGATGACTTTGTAGCTTCTCACGTTACAAAAACACAAAGTCCTGACAATCTAGTGGATGACTGTACTCAGAACTCAGGTTTTGAATATTACCGAGATACTGGTATTGTTTTGTCTCCATTTAGCTCTACTCAAGCTCTCATTAGAAATAGTTTTGTTACTGCATCAAAACATGAAGCATATATTTCTTCTCCAGCCACTCCAGAATCCACTTAGGCTCTATCCAAAAGCCTCCCGTTAAAAAAATAAAAATAAACAATTGAGTAGAAAACCTGGAAAATTTCGTAATATAACTTCTACCTAGAGAAAAACAAAATAAATGGAAAATTTAGTGAAAAACAACAGAAGAAAATATAATTAACTAAAGGCATTAGCTAAAATAATTAAATAATCTAAAATAAAAATTCCACTTCTCAATGATTTTGAATCTAGTTTTTTTTCAAAGACAGCAACTTTGATCCTGAACATGACAGTGCAGTAAATTTTGATGAAGAAACAAAATTGTTTGAAACTGTGTCTGATGAATAAGAGAAAAATGATTTTGTCCTTCTCAAATTTGTGGGAAAAGTCACTGCTTGTTTTTCTGCTAAAGTTTCTGTATTACGTGGGCCGTGTAGAATCAGTTCAGAGTGACGAAAAAAAAATTTTTTTTTAAAGGAAAGAGGAGAAATCCTGGAATTTTGCTTAACCAAATAATGAAGATATAAGTGCTGTCAATAAAGAAGATATTTCAAAACTTTCTCAGACCATGACTGTATTTGGAGCATCATCAAGGGCAGTAACAACAATGAAATTCTGTGTTAATTTTGATAATTTTGATGTCCGATAATAATACAAAAACTTCTGTAACTTCTTTTTTTATTATTAAAAATCACTGTGCATAAAATGACATTAAATGCTTTATAACAGTTCAAAACCAATGTGGTGTCTGAATCTGCCCCCATACCAATTTAACTCTGTCTCAATGTACCCTGTGCAAGTGCACATTAGGACAATATTTTTCATTATAGTCTTTAAATAAATAAAAATTAAATATTTAACTTTTCAGTTTGATTGGAGGCTTTAAAGATTACCAAGTCTATAGAGTACAAAATAGTGAGATTAGTTATTTGAATTAAATCATAAGAACTTAAATATATGCGAGTAATTAAAAAGTGTCCTAATGTGCCCTCTTCTCCCTTACAATGCGAGACGACGTTTTCGAGAAAAAAAATCCTTTATTATTCTTAGTTATTTCATTCTAGTTTTTAGTTTCTGAAATATTTTAAAATTAGAGACTACTGTTGATTTTGAGATTTTTCTGCTGAAACACTCCCTCCTATATACCTATATTTCACAACACGGAGTATGTGAAGAGATTCTAAGACGTGTCGGACGAGTTTGTTTGAACAGTAACATACGGCGCGGAACAATTAAATGGGTTCGTGAAAAAACTTTGCATCATTGACAGTTTTGGAAACGATCTATACATATATAAAAAGCACAGTATTGAAGATGGTTTGCTACTCTATCACAGAAAACTAACGTCAAATATTCAATATATATGCATTAGCAAATTAACGCACTAGTCATATGTAAAAACATGCTCTTGTAATTCTTACATTAAATGCAAAAACGAAAGACACAATTATATGTAGCATCATGCATACTCTTTTTCCTTTTTATATTCAGGACTCTTATAGAAAAAAAATCTAGGGAGTATACTAGACACATGTAATTGTTCAAGTGGTATGCTAGGCATAAAAGCTTGAGAACCACTGCTTTAGACGATGTGGTCATTATGTATCGCAGACACATACAGTGTCTCCCAAAATTCAATATACATTACTTACTCACTCTTTTCTTTAAGACCCTAAAAGTATAATATTAAATTCTTATTTTTTCTTAATATTTACAGGAGCGATAATATACACATTAACAAACATATTAGGCTAAAAAGAAAGAATGAGAAATCAATAATGTTTGGGTTAGCATAATTTTTAAGTCGAAATAGCAAGGTTTTAAATAAAAATCTTGATTACATATATAAGATAATTCGTAAAAAAAAAAAAAAAAAAAAAAAAAAAAAAGAGAGAGAGAGAGAGAGAGAGAGAAACATTAATTAATATTTTTTCTATATCATCTTGTACTCAAAACAACATCTTTAAAGAGCGACATTATGTTGTGAAAAGTTTTTGTGGTTTTGCTAAAGGATGTTAATCCAGTTTCATTGAAAAATGTGTATAATCTTCCTCTGCTTCTAATAGCATATTTTCAAACAATGTAAATTTTCCAGCTCTTCCACATGAACCGTATCCCTCTCAGATTTGACAGTGAGAAAAGAGGTGTTTTGAGGAAGAAGTTTAAATTTAAGTTTCTGCCAAACATATCATTGAACATCACCCCCAAAACGTACAATTGTTTTTTTTTTTTTTTAATGAGTAATATTTGATTTCCAGTGTCTGAGACTTTGAAATCTTATTTTTAGCGACAACTTTTTTTTCTCTCTCGATTTTGTTTTAAAGTTGAGTTTTTCTTCGAACTTTTCGACCATTGTAATTTAATTTTCTTTAAGTATTTTTTGCAAAAACTTTACTTTTTATTCTGAGAAAAGTTTATGTAACAAATTTTTTAACAGTCATTTTGATATATTTTTTATTACTTCTCAAATGTCTTTTCTTTTGCTTTTGGAACTGAAAATTCTTTATCTTCCCTCTAATTTTATTTATGATTCTTCCAATCTTTTAATTGTTTTGAATATTTTTAAGGGGTCAACTGCAAATTAATAATGAAACTAACTTTTGAAAGTTCAATAGCAACACCATAATTTTTTTATATATTGAAATTCAGAAAGCCAAAAAATGTGAGAATTCAAAATTTCTTCGAATATAAATGAATACTTAGTAGACATAAATTACAGGGGAGAAACGCTTATTTAGATACACCTCCAAGAACAATTTATGCATTGCGTTACGTTTTTGTTTTATCTAATACTTTGTAAAGTTCCAAATATCATCCCTATACAGATTTTGAATTATTAATTAAATATTTTAATGATGCAATTATTGAAAATTTATAAGTAGAAGCTTTTATTGTTTTTGTTAAGTTTCACTAGAATCAGTAATATAGTCTATTACCCTGAAAGAAATTTTCATTCTTTTCTGATTCGTCACGTTCTTGTTTTTCACGTTATGAGCTAATATGGAAATTTGGCCACTTAAAGAGATATTCGAATATTGACACAATCCCCAAACACATTTTAACTCATACTTAAGGTTCTTTTCCCCTTTCAGATTGAGTATTGATAAATCAAATAAAAGAAAATTATACCGGGATATTCCCTAACTTTGTTTCGTCAGTGAACTGATTAGCTATAGCTCTGAACCTGGTGTGTAAATAGAGTAAATGCTCTACATGATAAGGTACCTAGTAGCGCTCCTTACCGGCAAACAGTGCAGTTGGCGTTTCTAAATGCAAAACGCGGTATGAGATACGGAAAGATGTTAATTACAAAGTTGTAGAACGTCCTCGATTTAGTATAAAATTTCGCCTTACATGTTGCAATAACTTCATTACAAGCATCTGTTTGTTCATGTCTTTCGTACTGATTATGAACAAAAAAAAGCTCTCTGCATTTTTCATAGTATAATAAATATTGTAAAATATTTTACAAAAATGACTATTGACCCCTAACATGACTTGTAAACTCAAAATTTGAAATACAGTCTCATGTTTTTGCATCTCACCCTTTATCTACAGAGGAGTATCATATTTGTCTTAGCTTTTACGTATAATGATTCAAGTTTTGTTGATTTCCCTCACATTCTTATATGAAAACTGATATTTGCATTGCAATTCACAAAACAAATAGTTGATTAATCTTGTAACCAGTAAAGTACATTTTTATAAATTTCTTTTAAAATGGTTAAAAAACAATTGAGTTAAATAAAGAAGGATAATTTGTTGATTGAGCTGCGAGACATTGTAAACTGTCGTTAATGGTTATCGAAGTCAAAATTGGCTTAGATCCATTTGATGAAACTTGATTGCAGTTGAATAATATACCATTATAATGCAAACTTTGTAAAGTTAAAGAGCGTATCGTTCATTGGATTACATGTAGCTCGTTATAATAAATCGAGAGAAAGGCAAAAATTAAAAGATGGCTATGGCATAAAAATCATGAGTTGGTACCAAAGCTCTACTAACCCTACACGGGTACCTAGGACAAATATCTAGCTCGGGCTTTCTATAATGTCTTATTAGCCACAATTTGTACTTAGCTTAAGAAAATAACTGATTTTTGGCTTTGGCCATCCCTTTTAGAATTCGGGGCCCTGGACAGCTACAATAACAATAATTTAAATAATTATCCATGCATTTGTTTGTTGATTTGGGGCACTGCGGCCATCATTTGTGCTCGACAGTTAAACAGACCAAAACCTTCGTTTAAGGTGTCAACAAAAATTGTAAAACCATATGAAAAAACAGCAAGTATTAATGTAGTTTTTCTCGGAAACTACTGGGGCGATTTCAATATATAGTTTTTTTTTTTCGTATTGTAATTAGCTGCATTTGGATCGTTTTGTTTTTCTTGAAAATCAATCCTTTTTTAGTAACATTAACTTAAAGAAAACTCAGATTCCTTTGTTTGCAGAATCGCTTAACAATTGCATTTTCATTTTTTGCTAAACGATTAATTTATAGTTTACCTACTGCTAAAATTGTTAAAAAATGTTCAAATTTCTGCAGCAAAATGGAAGCCTACTCACTACAAATATCCAAGCCGGCACCATTGGACTATTAGTCACAGAGTTCATACACTAGTAAATGTAGAGATATAATTTTTTTGTATTAGCCAGTACCCTAACTACGAGATGTGCTAGCAGCAAGAATCTCATTGGACATATGATTATTGTATTTTCAATGTAAACATGATGAAAATTCTGCAAGAAAATTTTTGAAAATTTATTCATTTAAAAATTTTTACTTTTTAAGTAAATAAGTATTCTATCAATTAAAAGTCCTCCTATCAAGCATTTTTGTCTCTAGTATTCCATAGAATAAGCATATCGTAATAAATAAAAGAAATTATTTTTTAAAAAAATCATTAAAATCAAAAATAAAAATCCCACTATTTATTTAATCTTATTATTTAGATTTAAAAAAAATCTATAGCTAATTTTTAGTCAAAAATATATTATTTTATAGGTTACTTTTGTTATAATAAATGAAGTAAAAAAAAAATTACGATTAAAAGAGAAGCAAAACTTTGAACACTTTATTTGGAGGTACAACTTTCTCCCGCGAAGATTTTCCTGGCTTAGCCTAAATGTGCAAAAGACGATCTTGAGCATGCTCGAAGAAATAAACATTTGAACGCTTCTAATAATTCCTTTTTGCTCTGAAGTGTGACAAAGACTGCAGATAATCTAGTTAACCATAGCTATTTTTAATCATATTTGTGCATTGCGTTATGTAAATATGTTAAGAATTGCAAACAAGAAGGAACAGTGGTGAGGTTTGTCTGTTCTTTAGAAGTAGGGTATACGAATTGGGAACTGCAAATAATGCTGCGCTATTGTGGCAGAATCCCAGTGGTAATTATCATTTGCCAGGAGTGTGGAAAGGGCTTTTCCCTAATCTATCCCCTGTTCCTCCTTTTCATTATGCTTTCTCATTTCCATGCGTCGCTTGATGAGGAGACTACACTTCTTTCTTTGTTCCGAGATCTTGCATTTCCGGAAAATCTTTCCCTGCATATCCACCCAGAAAATTTCCCCGACATTGATACTAGTACAACATGGAACGGAAGCTCGGACAAGTTTGGAATAGAAACGGTTAATTATGATGATGGAGTCTGCTTATTGTTTAAGTCCAGGTAATGCGGGAAATTGCAGACAATGGCGTGGCCCTGATACGGGGAAAGGCGCATATCGGGAAATTGCAGCAAATCCTCCACACACTAAATCAAAGACCATCATCAAATATGTTTTGAGTGACGCAAAACAAGTCTCTTTAAACCCCTCACCACCGCCTTCAATTCCTCCAACAAAAACACAAAGGTAAAATGACTAATGATCCATACATACGAAAATAATAAGTTTGTCGCGCTTACTTGCTAGTGAAGCTTATTCATTTAATTCCAATGTGTCATTAGTACTTTCGTTATTACGAAACTCCCCCCACCCCCCACCCCACAATTTTTCCTAGTTCGAGGCTCGTTACATTTTCTTTTGTCTTTGGACTTGGTCAATCAATCGGAGAATAAGTGTTCTTTTTCCCATTTTGCTGAGTTTTAGTTCATCCCTATTCCGGAAGCAATAATTCGTGTGGGAAAATTAGTGCCCACGCAGCAATAGCCCTTCGCACCGATTGTTAATTAGTTCGCAGGGAAATCTCGTACCCAATAACTAAACTCCCTTTTTTCATTACATATCTCTAGTAATTAGAAAGCAATGGTCTTAGTTATCGGAAAATTTTGAAACTTATCGTTCAATAATAATTCGTCTGTTCAGTAAACTAGTGGTGCTCTGATGTTCATCTATAATAAGAACAATTTGATATCTGGTTGATAGCTCTTGTTTTGTGTTTGTTGACCACTTTTTAAGAATATTTCAGTGCAAGAAAAAAATATACTTGTCAACGTTTTGATATAATACAATGCAAGCAGTTTAATAAACAAATAGTGTTGAACGAAAAAAAAAAAAATATTTCTTTTTTTATTTATTTGTTCTGTATTTATTTATTTATTGCGAAACAAAATACATTTTATTCTAATTTTATATTAACAGTGGTTTAGGAAATGACCATTTTTACATTTTTAATTAGTTTAATGAAAAATTACTTCAAAAAATAAAACATTAACAAAAAAATGAAGAGCTATATTAACTTAATTTTTAAAATATTGAAAATTTTGAGCTTTCTGGGAAATCAAATTTTTTATTGTATCCAATAGTAAATTAAAATAACAAAATTAATATTTCTTTTTTATACAAAACATCTTACCTGGGAAAAAAATCCCTTAAAATTTCGAAAAAAATACAAAAAATTCCAAAAACGCATTTATTTTTTCTAAATTACAACAGATGTTGAAGTTGCCTTCCATCAACTTTTAGACATACATGTGCAGTGCATATTTAATCATGTTCCCGAAGACTCTTTTCAGCATGTATAAGGTAATTGTATGATCGTTACGAAATCACTGCATTATTCCGTTAATTGTTGAAAAGAATAGTGTTTATCTGAATTTTCACTTCTTTCTACGACTCCTTGTTCGAAAGATTTACTTCTACGATGTAACACTCTTCCACGAAAACATTACGTTGACGTACGGTCATGGAAAAAAAAGTAAACACCCCCTACTAACTCTGCAACAAATTATTGTAGAAGAAAGTTACTGCTACCAAACGATTGGAAATAAAGTCTGATTTTATATGATCTATAGAAAATTTGCTTACGGGGGCCATCTATATATCAAAACGAACCCAAACTTTTTTTTACCAATATAAATACCCAAGTTTGACACCATAAATAACTTCTACACCCTACAATTAGCCTAAATCCAAATTTTCATGAAATTCGTATGTTTCCGAGAAATTAATTATTTTAAAATGAGCATATTTTAAGGGCGGTATCCAAATTGAAGTTCGGCACTCGATTGCTGAAATGCTACAGAATGACTACGTCACTTCTATTAGTGAATTATTTTTTGCCAAAATGAACATCTTACTCGCTTAAAGTGTATCGACTATTACCAGCCCAAATGTCTCATTAAAATGAGTAAAATATATATTCTTTTCAAATTATGCTTTTCTGTTATTCCATTTTAAAGTTTTTTACTCATAATTCCAAAACTAATTTGAAGAAAAATTTGATATTGAGAATTTGCATATAGCAGGACATAATAATTATAAATCAATTAAAAAAAAAAAAAAAAAAAAAAAAAAAATGTAGGTCGCAATTTATATTTTTTTTCGAATATTAATTTCATAATTCATATTATAATTTTTTTAATTGCAGATTCAATGTATTTATGTTTGGGTGTTTTAGTATTGTAATCAAACAAAAAAATTATCACATTCGGGTAATAATTTCAGGAGATATAAATAAAAATATGAAAATGTAATTTAACATTAGGAGCTCTAAATTTTCAATGTTTATAATTCAAAAACTTATCACTCAAATGAAATTTCATTTCTAAGCATAGTTTGAACCGAAGACTTAAAATTTATTGTCAAAATTGTGTGTTGCTATTGAAAAAACAATGTTTGGTCTGGTTTTGAGTTGTAGATGGCCCCCTAAGCAAATTTTATATACATCATTTAAATGTAGACTTTATTTTCAGTCGTTTGGTACCTATAAATTTTTTCTATTATGATTAGTTGCAGAGTTGGTAGGGGTGTTTACTTTTTTCTTTCCACGATTGTACAACGCATTTTTAAGCATTATTCTGAACTCCCTTCTCTACGCCGAATTAGCCGCTAATATAATCAATGTCAGTGACTCTCCGGATAGTTTTCAAAAGTATCTTCATCTTGTCTTACTAGCGTATGGATTATTTAAATGCTCACTAGTGCTTTTTTGGGGACTACCCTCTAAGCAATAAGCCATTTGAAATAAAAAACACGAAAATCAAAACAGAACACTTGCCAACGAATAAATACAAAACTTTCCAAAAAGGGTGAAATATTGAAAATGTCAAGATTCTTATACATATAGCACTCCAGGGACCATTGTCAAGACAAAGGAATTGAGCACCGCCCACTATGATCCTTCATAGGACTGCGGCGCCGCGCCGCGGAGTTTATTATATAGTTAGACAGTAATGTATTCGAATTATTTTGTTGAGCTTATATTAGAGCTATAGAAATAAACAAATAAATACAAAACTTTATAGAGCTAACAAATAAATACAAAACTTTCCAAAAAGGGTGAAAATAGTGAAAATATAAAGAACCTTATAGCATTATACATATAGCACACCAGGCCACGTGATCAAGACAAAGGAGTTGAGCACCGTCGGCTATGATCCTTCACAGGATTGCAGCACCGCGGAGTTTCATTTGTACTTAGACAGTAATGTATTAGAATTATATTGTGGAGCTTATATTAGAGCTATAGAAATCTACATTAGAGCTATGCACTAAAATATGTTAGAAAAATTTCACCTTTAACCGCTCATTTATCAAGCAAATATCTTCGTAAAATAAAGGCATATGAAGTGCAAAAATTAGAGATTGGCAGATGTGCAGAGGTAAATTATCTTTATAATTTTTTTAGAATCGTCTTTAGCAGGACCAAACATTAGTTTATTTTCTGTTATATTTTTTAATATATAGCCAAAAATACTGAACTTATATGGAAATACTTAAGACTAAATGTTTCTTTTTTCCACCTTATCATCACACAGTAAAAAACAATGTTTTATTCATTGAGATGTAAATCTGCTTACTGCTCCAGTTTGAAAATTTTATTTTTTGTGAGATTTTTAGCAGATTTCATGCGAATATGTATAAATAATAATGCTTTTTTACAACAAATATCGTTATCATTTTTATGATAATGAATTTAAAAATTGATAATTTTTAATTATGTAACGATAGTATTGAAAAAAAAATAGCTATTTTTCGAAATCTGTCAGTTTAAAATTTCCGACAATGACTATGGACGAATGCGACATAATCAATATTTATTTTTCTTGTAAAATAATAATACCAGTAAAAATCATGAATTCTTCAAACTATTAAAAGTTCTCAAGAAACAGTTTAAAAAACGAAGAGAAATTTAAAATCATAGATTTAAGAAAAAAATTCATGAATTTTAATTATTAACGGAAAAAATAGGATAAAATATTCAATGGTATCACAAATAGTAAATTTATATTAAGAGTAACTTATCTTTTTTAAAAATATTTTTTCATAGCATCGACACACTCCTCATTTCCTTCTTCATCTTTTCTGTATGTCTGTCACATTTTTCTGGTGGTAAATATTTACTAGTGTTCTAACACATGCATTTGCTATACATTTTTTTTTATTATTATTATACCTCCACAATCACTATCCATAACGGGGAATGCTTGCTTTAAAAAAAATATCTTTTTTATTTCATTTGTTCCCATTTCTCTTTCGTCCATTTCATTTCTTTTCATTTTCTGAAAACCGTTCTTTCTCTTTGTTATTTTATTTTTCACTGCTTCTTTTGGTAGCCGCTGCTCATCTTGTTAGCATTTGAAATCGGGAATAAAAACCAATATCCCACTACGTTTTTGCCAACGGCGTAGCTACCGGCTTCTCCCACCCCTTCGCCCATTTCTCCTTTTCCTTCAAATGCAAGAGAGAAGAAGAAATGTATATATATATTATATACATATATGTACATGAGAAGAAAGAAATGCAAAATTCATTCAAATACTGTGCCTCCCCACTCCCTTTTTTTAGCAGTAGTTTCTGCCGCCTATGGCAATGACAAGGTTTGCTCCCTGCCTAGTGCGTGCAAGCCGGCAACTGACGCATGAAAATTTTTCCAGTCCCCACCCCTTTTATCCCCCAGCTCCAGAGTGGGTGTATTTTTTTTTTTTTTTTTTTTTTTTAGAATAAAGGGGAAGAAATTTATGCCATGCATATATGTAATATACAAAGAAGCTGGAGTACCAGCGTACGTCTCCAATGCAACTATTATGTGCGTGACCACGTTTGCGTGTGCTATGATGATCTGATGAGCGATATTTGAAACTTTCAAATAAGAGCGGTATATAGCAGCTTTAAATATATCAATACACAGAGTTAATTATACTAATTTAATCAATTACTCAGTTCTTAAATTTGGATTACAGCTTGTCATATCAGTAATTTGCATCGTGCAACTTAATCTTTTATTTGAAACAAAATTCTATATATCACGTGAAGACAGAGAATGCTTAATTAATACCCATATTCTGTTTATAAAAAGAAAGCAGTATGTTCTTCAGTGTCATTGCTTTCTAAAAATGAATGACCAGGCTGAAGTTCGTTGGTTTGATCCTGTTGTTCAAAGAGAATGGTCATTTAAATTTTTGAAAGGTTTTATTACAAATAACATTGGTCTTAATACTGCAGATTTAGTCTTCTTTGTTTTCGTGTTCTTAATTGTGTAATAAATGGTTTACCAATTTCACCACTTTATACAGTCCATGAAATTGAACGACAGAAAGCTAACAACGATCCCACAATACACCTTTCGCCATTTATACATTCATTCCAGAAATAATATCCCCTTCAGAGCCGTGAAAATTTACATCTGTCTGTTAGCTTTTCATCCTTAAATTTTCACCCAAGTGGTGCAAGAATGCAGGGAAATTTTAGATAGTTAATTGTTTGGTTACCTTTAATTTATGCTTACAAATAAAGCTTCTTTTTTCATGTGACATTACATGAGGATCAAACAACTTTTCTACATGAATATTTATTTTTCGTATTCCGATATGTTTGTAAAAGATAATTTTTATATTGAATCTTCTGTTATATGAGCTGTTGGTTCTTTGTAAAACTGCTGTAAGTAATGAAATTACTATACTCGATTTATATGTATCTAATAGTCGGATTTTAAATTAATTCTTATGCGCCAATGAAAGTATTTCGCAATAATTTCGTTGATCTTGAAATATATAATTGAGACAAATGTCCAGATTTCTTGTTTAATCTCACCGAAATCAACAAGATCTCTTTTACTTAATGCATGCACAAAAATGAAGTTCTCAATATCAATTTTGAATATTCACTAATACAGCCTAAGATGCCATTCTTTTCTCTTTCCAATAAAATATATGTCACAATTTTTTTTATTTAGATAAGCAAGTAAAACAAACAGTGATTGAAAATAATAATAATGGAAAAAGATGTTTCGTTTTCCTACCCGAAAAGTTAATGTTATTTTTTTTCCCTTTTTTACACTTATTCACCTTTTGAATTGGTATATATATATATATAATGGTATAAATTTATTAACATATTTTTAATTATTATTTATTATCATATATTTGTCTCTAGACAGTATTTTCTTTAAAGCTTAATCCATTAATAGATATAAATAGTTTTTATTATATGTTAGCTTTTATTCCAAAACAATATATTTTACTAAATTCTTAAGTTTGCAGCACTTCACTCATTCATTGAAATACGTGGTGAAGTTCAATTTTAAATTATCTATAGAGGGCGCTGGTCACATATATTGAGGAATATGTCCTTCAACATAAAAAAAAGCTTTTTGGCAACATGTGCATATAATCTCCTTTACTTGTATTTAAATTTTCCTCATTCCCAGTCAGCAATGCTTTCAATTTGGTAATATGTATTTTATTTCTTAATCCTTTTTAATCATATTTTATTTTAAAGATATTTGTTTTCCATAAATTATTTCTCTATTTTTTTGAGTGTTGGTAGTCCCAAATTCGTATTCTTTAGCTTTTTTATGGCTAATATGAAGATGAAACCACACTATTTGTGGAACTTTAGGCATTTGGGACCTGAAGATTTCGTCTAGATTTTTTTATTTATTTATTTTTTTTTTATGTTTGTTGGTAATTTATAATGTATTTTTAATGGTCATATATATATATATATATATTGGTAAAATTCTAAACATAGGAAATTACATGGGAAACCAGTATGTAAAATAAGAAACTATGAATAACCCACAGAATCACCAGAGGAGCTTGCAGGTTTAATTCATAGTGAGGTTGCGTCATTTCATCCAATTTTGTCGGCATTAAGCCTACAATGACAAAATTTAGCTTCTGATAGCGCATCATAAAACAAAATAAATGATAAAAAACCAAGAGATCTAAAGAAAGATAAACCTCACACAATATATTAAAAATTGAAAAATGATTAGAGCACAATATCTCAATTATAGACAAGAATCCAAAACTTATGATAGTTGACCCGCAATATTGTAACATGTGAGGATGCAATCAGATAAGACTATTAAATCATGTGGCCAGCAGTTAGTCTCGGAAAACCAAACCATTGCTTCCACATGGTGTGAAAAAGGAAAACTATATTGTTACTAGATTTTTTAACAAAAAGGTTTAGTGCTGCCATCTATACGCATGAAAAGGTGAAATATAATGAAGAAATCAAGAAATGACTTAAATTAATATTTATTTAAAGCGGAATGAAAAAATAGGAATAAACTTAATAAGTAATGAGTAAACATAAAGGAAATAAGTAAATAAAAATAAATAAATAAAAGGGCATTGATTAAATTAACCATTTTAAAACAAGTATTATAAAATAAAAAATAAGTATATAAATACATTTAAAAAACAATGAGGATTATTTTGACATAGTAAAATATAGCCTTGTAATATGTGAAATATTAATGAAACATTTATGATGTTATATGCATGATATCCCTGTTCTTAAAAAAAAAAATATATATATATATATGGAATATCCTTTTGATTAGAGAATAAAATGCACTTTACTATCAGAAAAAAAAGACGATTTCTCTATAAAACAAACTAGTTATATTGAAAATTATTTACAAAATATACTGGAGACAGCACTCACACAAACATTATAACATCTTGTGACATTTATCGTCATTAACGTCTACGTCTTTTCATTACATTTTTGCGTCCCTTTCCCCCTTCCAGCACCAACACTCGAATTCCAAACTTCTTCCCGTCGCTTCAGTTTATTTCCCTCGCAGCGTGTCTGTCGCCGACAGTCATTTGTTGCGCGCATGCGTTACCGCTGTCAGCATCACTAGAGTGCTCTACTACAGAGTAGTGATAAGCTAGCTCTGTGGGGTTTTGGGAAATGGGATCCCACAGCTCGGCCGTCCTTCTAGACATTCGTCCTCGAATGCTTCCTGGACCGCTGGAAGCAGCAGCTAGATAACCTGGAAAGATAAAGAAAAAAACAGCAGCATCCAAAGTTCTATTTCGGAAAAAAGTCATCATTATTAAAATCCTTCATCAAAATTTAAATTATTTCTTGAAAAAATTTTTCTTATTCTTTTTTTTTTACGTCTCTTCGTCGTTCTTTCTTCTTACTTCTTATCGTCTGATTCGTCTTCCCTTTTCTTACGTCTTTCCGTCTTCTTTTACCTTACATCTTTTCGTCTTCTTTTACCTTACGTCTTTTCGTCTTCCTTTTTCTTACGTCTTTTCGTCTTTTTTTTCGTTCCTTCGGGATTAATTTTGTCAAAATCGTTTAAAGTCAGTCCGGTGGTGTGTCGTAGTCGGGGTAGTGTCATAATCGGTGAAATTCTTCTTCTTTTTTTTAGGTAGCTTTCTTTACAAAAAAGCTACCTATTGCAGCCGTTCGGAGGAAAGCGATTTCAAAAAATTTTGGTATATTTTCATCGATCATGACCCCCAGACCCCGAAACCACCGTCCGTTCAAAATTGATATATATATATATATATGACCTATGTCACACTGTAACTCCCGTAATTATGAACCGATTTCGATGTAATTCGGTGTGTACATAGTACATACCAATGTCTCGACCGAGTTCGTTGGCCAGCTTCATCCGCCGTTTTGTTTCAAAATGGCGGCCATTTAAAAGTTTTAAAAAAATTTAAAACTTGAAATGTGGTACCAAAAAATTAAAAATTGAAAAATATTTTTTTCTTATGTATTTGACCTTTATACAAAGATTCTGGAGCAGTTTTTGTTTCGTCTATATCTTAAAAAATGGCTGAGTTATAGCATTTTGAATTTCTAGCGTGTCTGACATTTTGAAAAGTCCTGAATTTTGTCACGCGATAAAAGGCGTATTTATGAACCGATTTGGATGTAATTCGGTGTGATCATAGTACATACCAATCTCTCGACCGAGTTCGTTGGCCAGCTTCATCCGCCATTTTGTTTCAAAATGGCGCCCATTTAAATTTTTTTTTTAATTTAAAATTTGAAATGTGGTACCAAAAAATTGAAAATGGAAAAATATTTTTTTCTTATGTATTTGACCTTTATACAAAGATTTCGAAGCAGTTTTTGTTTCGTCTATATCTTAAAAAATGGCTGAGTTATAGCATTTTGAATTTCTAGCGTGGCTGACATTTTGATATGTCCTGAATTTTGTCACGCGATAAAAGGCGTATTTATGAACCGATTTGGATGTAACTTCGTTTATACATAGTACATACCAATGTTTCGACCGGGTTCGTTGGCCAGCTTCACCCGCCATCTTGTTTAAAAATGGCGGCCATTTAAATTTTTAAGAAAAATTTTAATTTGAAATGTGGTACCAAAAATTGAAAATTGAAAAAATATTTTCTTCTTATGTGTTTGACCTTTATAAAAAGATTCGGGAGCAGTTTTTGTTTCGTCTATATCTTAAGAAATGGCTGAGTTATAGCATTTTGAATTTCTAGCGTGGCTGACATTTTGAAACGTCCTGATTTTTCTCACGCGATAACAGGCGTATTTATGAACCGACTTGGATGTACCTTGGTGTGTACACAGTACATACAAATACCTCGACCGAGTTCGTTGGCCAGCTTCATCCGCCATCTTGTTTCAAAATGGCGGCCATTTAAAAAAATTAAAAAATAAAAAAAATTAAATGAGATACCAAAAAATTGGAAAATGAAAAAGATTTTTTTTGTATGTGTTTGACCTTAATACAAAGATTCCGGAACAGTTTTTCTTTCGTCTATATCTTAAAAAAAAAATGGCTGAGTAATAGCATTTTGAATTTCTCTTGTGGCTGACATTTTAAAACGACCTGATTTTTGTCACGCGATAACAGGCGTATTTATGAACCTATTTGGATGAAATTTCGTCTGTACATAGTACATACTAATGTCTCGACCGAGTTCGTTGGCCAGCTTCATTCGCCATCTTGTTTCAAAAGTGTTGCCATTTAAAAAAAAATTAAATTTAAATTTCAAAATGAGGTATTAAAAAATTGGAAAATGAAAAAGATTTTTTTTATGTGTTTGGCCTTGATACAAAGATTCCGGAGCAGTTTTTGTTTCTGAAAATTTGTTCTTTTGTTGATATCTTAAAAAGTGGTTGATTTATAGCACTTTGAATTTCTAGCATGGCTAACATTTTGAAACGATCTTGTATTTGTCACGCGATAACACACGTATTCGCCTATTTCGATGTAAGAAGGCATGTGGATAGTATACATCAACACCTCGACCAAGTTCGCTGGCCAGATTCATCAGCCATCTTGTTTCAAAATGGTGGCCATTAAATTAAAAAATATATATATATTTAAAGTGAAGTGCAAAAAAATTAGAAATTGAAAAAGGTTTCTTTCTTAAGTATTTGATCTTGATATAAGGATTCAGGAGCATTTTTTGTTTGTCTTTACCTTAAAAAATGGCTCAGATATAGCAGTTTCAATTTCTATTGTGGGTGACATTTTGAAAAATCTGATTTTTTGCATGCGACAGCACTCCTATATATTAACCGTTTCCGATGTGAGTGAGCATGTGCACAGCAATTCCTAAGGTCTCGACCAAGTTCACTGCTTAGCCTCATCCACCATGTGGTCTTAAAATGACAGGCACTTTAAGAAATTGCCGAATTTGGCAGCCAAATATAAGTTACTTTAAAGAAAAGCAGCTTGGATAAAGTTGACTAATTTCGCGAAATTCTCATTCATTATATTGATAAAAATTAGTATTGAATCTCCTATATTCGGTTTCCACTAAATTGAGCTTCGTGTGTTTGCATGATATAAGTTGGCTTTTTTAAAATAAGGATTATGAAAGCTACCTCTTCCTCCCGGCACTGGCCGGAAGGACTTTTTTCGATGTCAATCTTCATCCGTCCACGGCTTCATGTACTCGGCACAAGTACTAGTGACCATTGGACCTTCATTAAATCCAACTTTCTTTGCATCGTAGGTGTCGTAATTTTTTACTTTTATGGCTTTGTATGGACCTAAATATTTTGATTTTAACTTCAAACCAGGACCTTGATGTGTGCGTTTTATAGCAACCATATCATTAATCTTGAATTTGTTAGGCTTTTTTCGTCTGAGATTATAAGTTTTACGGTTCTCTTCTTGGACTTTTAAAATTTGTTTTTTAGCGTCTTTTCTAAATTCTTCACGATTATTAATAAAATCTGATTGTATTTCAGCGTTCAAATGGCTAGTAATCTCGATATTATTTTTAGCTTCATTTTAGTACCAAACATCAGCTCGAAAGGGGTTGTATTAATACTTCTCTGAAAGGTCGAATTTATTACTTGTTGGACATCGCTTACATGTGTATACCACTTCGTAGGATTATCTACAGATAATTTAGGTAGAACAGATATTATGACCGAATTTACACTCTAAAACTGGGAGGAGTGAAAAGCTCACTCTTTGAAAGAGTGACAGGCCTTTTCACTCTTTTTGGAGTGAATTTTGTAAAAATACACTCCTTAAAGAGTGGAATTTCCCACTCTCAAGAAAGGAGTGCAATATCTCACTCCGTTATCGAGAGTGAAGTTGTCACTCCCAAAAGAGTGGCTTGCGTATGCATTGCTTATTAGCCAATCAGAACAGCAAGGCGACAGCGCCCTCGTAAGATAAGAAAAATGATCACATTTTCGTCTGGTCCGCCATCTTAGGATTAAGAGATAAGGATATCATTAAAATTATTCTTAATGGAATACATAAAATAAAGGTAAGTATTATTTAATTTTAACCATTTATTCGTGTAGATATGTTAAGATTATGCACTAAATAGTTGTATGTTGTATAGAAAAAGATTGATCGTTAGAGTGTTCAAAAATGATTGTCTGTTATATTTCTTCATGTAGCGGTTTGAAATATAATTCTTTTAACAATCGAATACGCAATAGAGATCTGCACGGGCCGGCTCGTGCTCGGGCCAATTTTCACTCACGGAACTCGGGCGCCGGTCCCGCGCCACACTTTTTTCTGAAGGCTCGAGTCGGGCCTAGCTTATTTTTTCTGTACAAAGCCGGGACTGGTTCATTCCGAGTCTTCACGACCCAAAATTTTCAGTCCTAATTTTGACCCAGCCCGTATGAAAATCTTTGTCTCACCGTGGCCTGGTCTATTCAAAGGTCAGTAAAATTAGGTCTGGCCCAAAAATGTTTGCAAAAAATGCATACATTTTGAAATCGTCATTATTCTACCCTTAAACATTAAAATTTATTATTTTTAAAGAACACCAGATTTCTGCGCTTATTAAAATATAGCTAAATTAAAACATAGTAAAACGTGTGAAAAGAACCTGCGTATGACGGAACCCAGTTTTAAACTCACTAACGTATTGATCCATGCATAATTAATATACTAATACGTAAGAAAAGAATATATAATACATTTACACTCGCTAAGAAGGGAACTTGTCTATAACGCATTTTTTTTTTCTTTTCTATACAATTCCATCTTACTCTACAGCATTTTCCAGATTTTTAACACTTCAAAAAGATAAAAAATCAATGTTTTGTTGAAATTCACTCGGGCCGAGATTTTAACTTTTTTCCGGGCCGGGCTCGGGCAGAACTTTTAAATTTTTTCCGGGCCGGGCTCGGGCAGAACTTTTAAGTTTTTTACCGGGCCGGACCAAATTTTTTTCTACGAGCCGGGCCGAATTTTTTTTCTATGAGTCGGGCCGGGTCCTTGGAAATTTCGGCCCGTGCAGACCTCTAAGCTCACAATGCTTGGCAAAAAAATAATCCAAACTTCATTAGTTCGGGAAATGTGAATTAAAAAAAAAAAATGAGTCAAAATATTTTTTTATTCCCTTTGAATGCTGTGTTTGCAAATTATAAAACTTTTACCAACGACCAAAACAAAGAAGTTTTATCTCTTTTTTTTGAAAGGGTAACTGACTCATAAGAGAAGACAGATTTTCTCAATCGTAGGAGACACGTCATTCGAAAACATTAATTTGCCGTTCTATGAGATATTTTTTTTTTTTTTGGTTTAATTTTGATTTCGGATTATATACAGTTAAGAGTATTTATTATTGTTTCGGAGTTAAATATGATATTTGATGTTTATGATATTACGAAAAGGTTGGTACAGTGAAACCTCCCTGTACGACCAACTCTATTAGGCGACCACCTCCCTCAACGACCATTTTTTCTTGGAACGAAATTTATTCCCCTAGGCTCAATACTAATATGACCTCCATTCAGAGACCATCCCAGTTGAACCCCCTCCATGAGAGACCGATTTCTTTGAAGAAAATGAAATAAATTCCGTTTTTTCCCGGTCGCTTGAAGAAGGTTTTATTAAAAAAATAATTCCGGAGAGTGCATTATTCATCAAATTTCTAAACTAAGTTTTGATTTTTTTTTTTTTTTTTTTTTTTTTTTTTTTTTTTTTTTTTTTTATCCCGGTAACTTTTAAGTGTTTAAACCCCTTTGTGCCTTTTTAGGCAATGAATTTATCTCTGATTACAAATTAAGACTGACGGTAAATAAACTCCTCTGCCCTGTTGTGTCGGAAAATTCTCAAAGAAATAGATAAAGTAATGAAATCGTCATTATTTGTTCCCGTCCACAAAAAAATGCATATATTTACTGAACTTCGAAAGGACTTGGAAATAAAAATTATAAAATATAAAACTGTAAAATTAAAGCAAAGCTCAATGTGTTCATTTTTTAAACTCTGCAGTAATTAACTTATGTACTTAACTTTTATTTTGATACTTAAATTTTTATATTTTTTCCTAGTGTGAAAAATAAATTTAAGTAACATTGTTACCATTTTTCAACAATTAAAATCTAGATTTAAACATGACCTCCATTAAGAGACCACCTCTCGGAAAGACCAATTTTTATTGGAACAGTACGTGGTCGTTTTATAGAGGTTTTACTGTATATTATTTTTTTTAAATTGTATCTAAACATTTTTCTGCGGGTTATGATTTTAAAATTTCGAGACTGAGTAATATAAAAAAAATAATTATAGACATTCTGCATCAGTTATTAAATTTCCTTCAATTTAAACGCATTTTCTACGTTTTTGATGCACGTAATTTTTGGCACTAAAAAATAAAACATGATATTTAAGCATTGAAATAAAATGTTTTTTATGCCTGTTTTGAAGTTTATCGATAAGACAGCTTTAGAATATTTTTTAAAAAGTTCATATTTTCTTACATGATTTAGGACTGAATATTTTTTTAAAGAGATTAATAACTACTTTTTTACATTAAAATGTTTTTCAAACAATAAGAACTTTTATATGCAGTCATTCACTTTATTTTTATTAAAATTCATACAGATACATATAAATGTAATGTGTTTATTTTTATATTTATTTTTTTCTATTTCCTAGGTCAACCTTTTCCTATAAAACATATCAAATCTATTTTGCTCATATTCCCAAAATACGATATCTACGGGAATAAAAAATTTAAATTAAATATGACTTACCGTGTCGTTTCATTAATAAGTATTGTTTTCAACAATAATCGGCCAAAATTAGAAATCATGATTAAGTTAAGGAATATGATTAAAACACATATATATACATATTCCAGAGAACTTAAAATTTAGACTACATGATCATATTAAATAAAACAAAAGCAAATCACAGCGGAAAAAAATACACATTCTTAATATTTAAATCATACTTAGAACTCATTTTTAAAAGAAAATATGTAAGATTATGAGCATTGTTTTTAAGTAAAAAAATGAAAAATATTTTAGAACAATAGGACTTTGCAAAAATAGCAATAATTTACGGAAAAAGTACGGTAAAAAGATGGGAATTTATGTTTAAAACCAAAAATTAAAATGACATCAAACATTGTTAAACATATAATATCCACCTATTAAAAAGTTATTTATAAAACTTTAAAAGTAATATTTTTATAGGGTATGCAATAAAAGCAAACGCAAAGGATAAAATTTGAATAAAATATATTAGTTTATTTCTGTTAGTAATCTAAATTAATAGTCCAGGCAATAGATACCGTATAGGGACTCTACCTAGCAAAATTAATGGTAGTACTGGAAATCGGCTTTCTAGTTGTTTTTGGTGTCACTGAATCCGAATTTGTAACTTCCCACCAAAATTTCCACCGGCAACCCCCCACATTTTGGTAAAAAGCCCCCCCCCCCAAAAAAAAAAAAGGTTTTCATTAAAAAAATCAATTTTTTTATTGCATTAGAGAAAAAAGTATCTAGAAATTCAGAAAGTAGACAAAATTTCCAACAAATTAGATATATGACATTATGACTTAGGATGTAGGGGAAGGGGGGATTTGCCTCGGAACATGGGCCGAAGTGCTGCGTGGACTAAGTTGCGCAATTCCACTTAACCACTCACACGTTTACATTAGCCCTCCCATCTCCCCTCCGAACTTTCTCTATAAGGTTTACTTTAAGATTTTTGGGTCGCTGAATCCGAATTTTTAATTTACCCCCAAAATTTCCTCCCCCCCCCAAATAGTTGTTTTTAAATTAAATTTCTTATTGTTTTAGGGGAAAAGCATTACGAAATTCAGAAACTAGACAAAATTTGCAACAAATAGTATATATGACATTATGACGTAGGATAAACGGGGAGAGAGGGGCTGCCTCGTAACATTCCCCGCGTGCTTTTCTCAAAAACCAATTTTTTTTCAAAAAATCCATTTTTTCTGGGGTTGCCGGGTAAAATTTTGGTGGGAAGTTACAAATTCGGATTCAGAGACCCAAAAAAATCTAGAAAGCCGATTTCCAGTACTACCATTAATTTTGCCCTATTGCCTGTACTTCATCATTTAGTGCACTTAGCGCCGCAGTGCATGTTCCGAGGCAGCCCTCACCCTCCCCGTTCATCCTAATTCTTCTTGGCCGTTAGCTCTTGGTAACCCTGTGGTAATCGGGATATGTTTAATATTTTCTCTGACGCAATAATCTTCAAAAGCTTTAGAAGTAAAAGCAGGACCTTTATCTGAGATTATGCGAAATGGACTTCCAAATACTGTTTTTTGGATTTCTAATTTAGAAATTACTTCTGCAATGTCGGTAGATTTTGTGGGATACAACCAAACAAATTTTGTGAAAGCGTCAATGACCGAAAAAATATGTTTTTAATTTTTATTCGTGCTCTCCAATGGACCTAAGTGATCAACATGGTACGTATGCAACGGAGTTTCTTCTTTTTCTATCGGGTGTAGCAAACCTTCTTGTTTATCAGATTTTCGATTAATTAAAATACAGGGAACACAATTTGATATACATTTCTCGATTTTTTGTTTAACTTTGTGGATGTAAAAATCATTCTCTAAATTTTTTTCTGTTCGTGCGACTGCGTAATGACCTTTTCCGTGAGCGGCCTTAATTATATTCATTTGCATTTCATCTGGTACAACTAATAAATCATTATTACCATTAACACATTTATAAAGAACATAATTTTTAATTAAATAATCATCATAAGATTTTACTTTTAAAATTTATTTTATGATTTTAATATGCTCGTCAGTTTCTTGAGCTTGGATAATTTTTAAAGTTAAGCTATCTTGGATTACCATACAAATAGGATATCTGCTTAATGCATCAACATGCCTCATACTAGTACCGTGTCTATGCTCAATAGTATAATCGAAATCAGATAACATAATTGCCCATCTAGCTGTTTTTTTACTCATTTCTTTCTTATCCATAGTCATTTTAAATGCATTACAGTCGGTTACAATTTTAAATGGAATACCTAGCACATATACTCTAAACTTTTTCAAGGCTTCAATTACAGCTAAGACTTCTAATTCATAGCTAGTATACTTTCATTCAGCTTCGGTTGTTTTTTTTTACTGGTGAAATAAACTGGCTGAAATTGGTTATCTACTGGCGATTGTTGCATTAACACAGCTCCATAGCCATCTATACTAGCATCACAATGGATTTCGGTCGCGCTTTTGGGATTGTAAATTGAAAGTACAGGTTCTGACGACAAAATGCGTTTGAGTTCGTTAAAAGCTTTCTGTTCTTCTACATCAAACTCAAATTTAGAATCTTTTCTTAACAGGTCACTCAACGGTTTAGCTATAACCGAATAATTTCTTATAAACTTTCAAAAGTATCCTATCAATCCTAAATAACTTTGAATATCTTTGGTACACTTTGGTTCTGGAAAATTTATTACTGCTTTTGTTTTCAGTGGGGAGGGACACAATTTACAATTTATGATTCTATACCCCAAAAAAATCAATCTCACGCTTCAAAAAGTTGCATTTTTTAAGATTTAATTCCAACCCGTATTCTGATGCAGTTTCAAGAACAAGTTTTAATTTTTCTAGACATTCAGCTTCGTTTTTGGCGGGTATTATTATGTCATCCATATAAATGACTACAGTGTGATCTTTTAATAGGTTTCGAAATACGTTATAAATATATTTTTGAAAAACACTAGAGCTATTGGACATCCCGAATGGACATTTTAAAAATTCGTACTGTCCTTCATGAGTGACAAAAGAGGTGTATTTCTGTGAACCTTCTTCAACCTCAACATGAAAAAAACCGTATTTTAAATCTCTAGTTGTAAATACCTCAGCAGAGTGTAATTGATCTATAACATCATCTATTACTGGTAATGGAAAATGTTCACGCACTGTCTTATTGTTAAGACGTCTGTAATGAATACAAAATCTTATTGTGTTATCTTTTTTCTTAACCATCACAACCGGCGACGAAAAATTAGAGGAACTCTTCCGAATGATTCTCTGAGCTAGCCACTCCTCAATTTGGTCTTCAACTATTTTTTCTCACATAGCGGTAATCTTCGAGGGGAAGAACAAACTGGGATTTCATCAGTTAAATTAATTTTCATTTTAACATCTACAATTTAGTTTTAATTGCCATATAATTCTCAAATAAAGAGGATAATTCCGAACGCAAATTTCTGTCAGCAATGTGACTTAAATCAATTTTAGGCTCATCTAGAACATCTACAATGTTAACTAAAAAGTCATTAGACTGAACTTCCGTTTTAAACAATTTCACTTCATTCGCAGAAATGGTTAATGTACCTTGATGGACACTAGTGCCAATAATTAAATCAAAATTAATGAAACTGTCATTAACGACAAAAATGTCAACTTTAAATTTCGAATTATCAACTTCAATTTCTGAATCGAAATAACCTTCTGGCTTAATTGAGGTTTTCCCTAAGCCGGTCAAAGTGATACCCGTAGGTTTTAATTCCACAAAGTTCTTGAAATTATCATAAACACTTTTCTTTAACAGAGTCTTTTGACTACTAGTATCTATCAAGGAGGTTAAATGTAAAGAATAAAGCTTTACCTCTTTTAGAATTAAATCTTGGGATGTAATATTGTTAACCTGCGGCTGAGCGTTTTTAACATTTGTATCTTTCGATTTATTACACTGAAATTATTTGTGACCATAACCGTTACAAGAGAAACAAAAGGGCCCTTTATCTTTATTAACACAGTTAATGCTTTTATGATTATTCCCGCCACAATTATAACAGCGCATATTTGACTTTACAGGCTTAAACATGTTCTTAACTTCAACTTCGGATTTAATTTTAGGCTTAGCTATTTCATTGTTTATTAGATTTTGCATTTTCATACTCCGACCGTAACTTCTCATAGATTTTTAATTTTTGTTTAAATTCCAAAATCGACTGACATCCATACAATATTGATTTTCTAAAAACAGGGTCGGGTATACCATTTATAACATACTGCATCAACGCGGAATCCTCGATACTACCACGTGAACCTAACTGCTTTATTAGTAGAAAAAATTCTTCAAGGGTTAAATTTTCACGTAACTTTCGTTTATTTAACAAATGATGCAACTCCGCAGAATTATAAGTAGTGCTAAATTCAGCAATCAAAAATTGCTTCAATTTCTCATATGAATTTATATGTAATTCAGTCTGAACCAACAATTTAGCCTTTCCTCTTAAGGATCTTTTTAAAAAATAAACTTATGTAATTCCGACAGATTAAATATACTGGTGACATCATTAAAATTACTCAACCATACATTTATATCCTGACATGCACTACCATCAAACGGAGGTACAACATTATCAATATCACTAAAATTAATAGTTGATGGCACAAAACTTTGAACTGGAAATTGCTTGTTTTTATCCAAATTTGATGATTCCGTGTCATTACTTGCTGAACTACTATTTAAAGGTACTTCGTGGTCTGAATCTGTGTCACTGTCGTTCTGAACATTAGCTTGTAGCAAGCTTAAATCTGATAAATAAGTAACCAATTGCCTCGTAAGATCAATTAAAGATCCTTCTTTCGAAATGCAAAGTACATTACAAATTGTAATTAAATCATTCAGAGAAAAATCTGCTTGACTTTTTGTTATTTTGCTTTTAAATTTTTAACTATCGGTTTGATAACCAAAACCAAAAAATTCTCTGATTTTTTTTCTATTTGATCTATCACCTTCAGCATCGAAAAGAAATTTGTGCAAAAGCTTTACTTTACTTGTTTTTTCATTTTTAATGGCAAGTTCCAGTTCAGGGATATCAATCAATTTCACCATGGAATAAAAAATGAATTGTATACAGTACTCACCACTAAGAACAATATCCACTTGAATCCAGAATTCTGTACTTTTATTTTTATTTCACCATCGGCGATTTTATCGTACTCATCACATTTGTGGGCAGCGACGTCAAAATATTAAGACATTCATTCCACCTCTAGAACCAAAAATTATAGAATATCCCTTTGATTAGAGAATAAAATGCACTTTACTACCAGAAATAAAGACGATTTCTCTTTAAAAAAAACAGTTATAATGAAACTTATTTACAAAATAGACACGGAGACAGCACTCACACAAACATTATTACATCTTGTGACATTTATCGTCATTTAAAACGTCTACGTCTTTTCATTACATTTTTGCGTCCCTTTCCTCCTTCCAGTACCCGAATTCCAAACTTCTTCCCGTCACTTCAATTTATTTCCCTCGCAGCGTGTCTGTCGCCGACAGTCATTTGTTGCGCGCATGCGTTACCGCTGTCAGCATCACTAGAGTGCTCTACTGCAGAGTAGTGATAAGCTAGCTCTGTGGGGTTTTGGGAAATGGGATCCCACATATATCTATACAAGATATAAGCATATATACATACACATATACTTGCTGACACACATACATACATATGAGGTTTTTAAACTTTTTTTAGCATTTCCTACCTCAACCCTCCATAATAGTATTTTTATTTTTTTGATAAGATTGTATAATGTATATAAAACATACACACACATACATTTATAAAAAAAATAATTTTTTGTGTATGCTTTTATAATTTTTTCAGCAATCCACATCCCAACCTCCATAATAGTGTTTTGAATTTTATATATATTTTTTAACGTATTATATGCCCATACTGGTAAAAAGTAGAAAAACTGAATATTAAGATTTGATCCATGCAAATATAAAAGCGACGTGATAATTATAAGACAATGCTAATTGCTTTAATTTAAAAATATTAGGCTGTAAGAGTTGGGAGGAACATAAATGTTTGATACGAAGACTATGATTAAGTAGAATATTTCTATAAACTGCAATATGTAAGCAGGAATTGAAGTTAGTAAAATTAATTAAATTATATGAAAAGTCATTACGTTTATCATAAGTATTGAATGTTAGGATGTTATTAGGTAGAATATAAACTTTAACTATATATCTATATAATAATAAATTTGAAATCACAAACATATGAAGAAATATATATATACATATATTACAGAAAATATAATGATTAAAGGAGGTTGGGATCGTGGATATATATATATATATATATATATATATATATATATTACAAAAAATATAAAGATTAAAGGAGGTTGGGATCGTGGATGTTGGCTTATATATATATATATAATACCAAAACACACACACATATATATATACACTGGTTATCAAAAATTAAGGAAAAGTCACAAAATGCTAATTTTCAAACACTCGAACACTCAAAATTAAATAATATATTTCAAGTAATTACTATCTCTACAACACAGCTAGTCCATATAACATCTAATTTATGTCACACATGGTCACAAATGTCACAGTCACGACGGTGAAGCAAAAAAATAGGAAATTCCATACATCTCAATATGAGTCTCAAATGATCACTATATGTGACTCCACTGAGACGTCACTGTGACTGCTGCTTTGGGACGAGTCACCGTGTGACTTTACAATGTAGTTACATTGTGACTCTCGTGCGACTGTCATTTTTAGACTCAATTTCAAAGTCATCGTGAACGCTGCTTTGTGATAAATTACCATATAATGTCACATTAAAGTCACATGATGACTTTCAGGTGACATAGAGACTACTGTGAAGTCACCATTGTGCTCTTTTGGGAAAAGTCTCCATGTTACTATAATATGATATTATTTGGTGACTTATCATAATGCAACGTTCATGATGACTATGAAATTGAGTCTCAAAATGACAGTCACATGAGAGTCACAATTTAACTACATTGTAAAGTCACCTGGTGACTCGGCACAAAGCAGCAGTCACATTGGCTTCTCAGTGGAGTCATATATAGTGATCATTTGAGACTCACAATGAGATGTATGGAATTTCCTATTTTTTTGCTTCACCGTAGTGACTGTGACACTTGTGACCATGTGTGACATGAATGAGGTGTTATATGGGCTAGCTGTGTTGTAGAGATAGTAATTACTCGAATTATATTATTTCCTTTTGAGTGTTCGCGTATTTGAAAATTAGCATTTTGTGACTTTTCCTTAATTTTTGATAACCAGTATATTGTGTGTGTGTGTATAACCATTATAAATCAATATAAATTATCACCAACTAATGGGAATGTATGAATTATAAAGGAATTTGTTGAAATTAAAAATGATGAATAAACAATTATAAATTTTTTAAACAGATACTTAGAACAAGAGCAACATGGAATTGAAAATACAGTAAACGTTGAAAAATGGAAATATTTGTGGAACCAAGGAGGAATCATCAGGCTCTAATTACCTTGATTACCACAAATAACATGTAAGGTTTAATCTTTGCATTAGCCATAACAAGCTAAAGAATGCAAAAAAAGGGCTACCTTACACAATTAATCCTGAAACAATAAAGCAAGGAATAACTTAAGATAAAAAAATATGGATTGAAATGTGTTAAAAAAAGAAAAGCATATTACCAATTAAAGATCCAACCTGGGGTTAAATGATAAATGAAAAAAAAGGACATGTAATGATTTGCGCATGTTGCCAAAAATTATTTGAATAAATATGAGGAGGACCAAAGCGCAATAATGTAGAGTATAAACAGGTAGAACTATAAAAAACGGTATTTTCAATGGAGAGGAAATTGTGTTGCTACCTGTAGCACACTTAAACACGAATTCCAATGTATTAACAAATGAATAAATAAAGTGCTGCCCTCTGTCTTTAAATGATGCATTTAAAATGATTGCACAATAATTTATTTTTAGGAAAATACATTGGTTGGGATCAAAACTAATAAATAATTTAAATAAATAGATTAATATATATTAATAACTAATATTGGATTAACCTTTAAAGCAGAAACTGTATAACGATTTTATAAATGATAATTAAAAATATGCACCGTAATTTCCGGTGTATAGCCCCCAGATCAAACAATTCATTTTGGACCCAGAAATTTTATCAGTATTTGAAGACCAATATTTACCGTGATCTAAAAAGCTACATTTTATTTAAAGAAATTTCTGGGTCGAAACACGATTGTTTGATCCACGGGCTATACACCCGAAATTACGGTAAATATATACATAACATTATATAAGAATAAATAAGTAAATACATAAATAAATAATAATAATAATTTAAAAAAAACAATATTAAGTGTCCTAAATCAGTATTTCGTTTAGCCACCATGCGCTGCAATAAGTGCTGCTATTTGACGTGGCATAGAGTCAAACAGATACTCAATGTCTGCCTGGGGCAGAGCATTCCATATTTTTTGTATGAGTAACCAAAGTTCATCTGTAGAAGCTATAGGAGGAGGATAACGAGCGAGACGCCGATCAACGAAATCGCCCACATGTTCAATGGACGACATATGCGGTGCGCAGGCCACGGAAGAAGCTATATGTGTTCTGCTGACAAGAAGTCTTAAACATTCCTTGCAACATGTGGGCGGTTAATATCCTGTTGAAAGATAGCTCCGGGAATACCTTGAAGGAAAGGAACGACTTCGGGCATTTCACTGATGTACCTGTTGCTGATAAGATTACCCAAAATGCGTCCATGATGCGCAATTGCATCCCAGACCATAACTCCCGGTGTTCGTCCACTATGACGTTCCAGAATGCACTTCGGAATGTAGCGTTCACCGGCATAGAGTTTAACACGAATGCGGTCATGATGGTACCACAAATTAAAACGGGATTCGTCAAAAATGGTCACTTGTTGCCAATCTGCACGCCAGTCACTGTATCCATGAGTCCATTGCAGCCTCAGGCGCTGTTGGTTTTGAGTGAGGGGATCATGTATAAAGGAGTTCTTGCACGCAGTCCACGGTGCAGCAGACGTCGACAAATTGACGATGCAGACAGTGATACATCTGTAACAGTTGACCAATGTGCTGCCAACTGTCTAGATGAAACTGACCGATCCGTAAGCGCCATTCGGACAACGGATCTATCATAAAGCGTTGACGCCACCTTTCGGGGTCCAAGCTCCGAGTTGTCGGATCCTCCACGGCCCACTGCTTCCAAACTCGTATCTTTCTGATGCCTTTAACTGTTTAAACCACTCCGCTGCACACGAGCTGCTATTGCACTATAGGAAAATCCTTCTTGACGAAGGCCGAGGATTCTCCCCCATTCAAACTTCGTTAGTTGTTGAAATGCCGCCGTCTTTCGTCGAAGAAGCATAGTTACGTCTCACCTAAAGTTTACCATGAGCAAATAACCATAGACAATCCTCAACGTCAACTTTGAAGGCAGTTTGAACCAAGGCCCCTGTGGAGAGCACCACAGTCCACACATCTCCGGGATCAGGACTGGTGAGAAATGGCAGGAGAGCAATCTAAGACCTGAATGGTAGCAATAAACCGGGGGAGGGGAGTAAAAAATAAAAAATGAAGGCCTGAACAGATGAGGAAAATGAGCTACTTGAAGTAAAAAAATAGAAATGATAGAAATAAAAAGAGCAAAAAAATGTCTAGAATAAAGTTTAAGTATAGCATCACAACAACTAGATATATTTTTGTATTTTTATAAACATTTTTGAATTTTTATAAAAATTTTAAAGTTTTTGTTATAATTTTATAAATAATGAGTAATAAACTCAAGTAAAAATAAGTATTATTACAATAGAAAGAGGGTAGCCTAGGCCTAATGGCCACTGAAAGTGTGAATTGGATCCGCTGGTCTTACTAAGCCTAAATTCGTGAGAAGTTGCTATTTGTATCCTCATGGGATTGCCGCCAGTATGCATGAGACTATGCCGCACAAACGTCGAGGCAATGCGGGGAACGACCATCCGCCTAAGCGTGGCCCTGAAAGGGGCTAGCCCTCCCGGATTTACATCGCCTGACAATGGGGAAAGACGTCAGGAAAGAATTCTGGAGAAAGTCGCAGCAGTGCCAGATACAACGATTCGGCTACGCCGTGGTCCTGAAAAGAACCGGCCCATCCGCTGTACACTGCTCGACAACTGGAGTCAGACTGAATAGAACAATGGAAGTCGAGCCAAAGGCGGAGTCTGAGCTTTTGTTGGCAGTTAGAGAGGAAAGATAGTACGAAATTCAGGGATTAGTATAAAGTACAATAAACAATAAAAATAGTAAGAGATTTAGAGAATAATAAAATGAATTTAAAATATTAAAGAAGAGAATTTACAAGAATTCCCAACCTTGGGTCTTTTACGATTAGCGTTATCGTATATGTCGTAGTTAGGTAAATTGTTTAAGGCATTATTATCAGAGATTTCAAGGGAGAAGTAAAAATTAACATTTAAATGCTGGATAAAGTCATTAAGTTTAGAGAAATTTAATTCTTTATAGAGATGAAAATTACGTACATACTACTATACTTTGCTTTCTCTGAAATGTTCAGCTCAATCGCACCATTCCTTCATGGTGTTGCAATTTTCACAAGCATGAGTGTGTATATGTATAATAATAATGTTTAATTTTGAACTTAGTATTAAATGATTGATTAACGGTTTTATGTGAATGTTAATCCCCTATTCATATTCTTTAGTTTTTTTATGGTTAATATGAAAATAAACCGCACAATTTATTTGTTATCATTAGGCAATTGGGAAATGAAGATTCTGACATAATTATATCAACATCCATTTATTTTTATTTTATTTATTTATTTATTTATTTAATTATATTTTACTTCATTTAATTAATTAATTTTTTTATATTTTAAAGCATTTCTTATAGTTTATAATTTTATTATATATAATTTTTTATATATAAATTATTTAGTTTTATAGCATATTGCTATATTATATTATTATTGTTTTGAAATTATTTAAATTTTCCGTATAGATTAATTGGGTATGGTAGTAGAATATATTGCAATCATTCTATTGGCATTTGTATTTATTTAATATTTATATGAATAATGAAATATAATATGGTATTTTTATATTAGGATTTGTTGGGATATAGCAGTTGGTATATTATGGATGAATTAACTTATAATAGCATAATCTTTGTGACATTTTGTTCATATCAGTTTCAAGTTAATATCATAGATGGCAGCACTGAAATTTAAATGGCATTCTGTCCGTAGCTTCGAATAGAGTAATAATATCAATTTTTAACACATGGGGGAGCTTAATGTTCGCTATTTGCGATTTTGTAAACTTATAGTTATGGTATATTTTACTTTAGTTAAGAAATGTAAAAAAAAAAAAAATTAAAAGTGTTAAGAGGATATTATTTATTATGTAATTATTTTCTATTTATATTATTTTAATTGCATTTATCACGGTATTTCAAAATAGATTAATTTTATACATTAGGTTTTAAAATCTGTGTTAACTTAACTGTAAAAATGACCTTAAACTTATCGTGATTTTGGTTACCATGTGCTGATGTGTATTTGGATAAAATAACTGAGATTTTATTATGTATTTTGTGTAATATTACTTTTTTTCCTTGCTATATAAATTATTTAAAAGGTTGTATTGCTTTTTCCATTTCATAGCATTTAATTTTATTCTGTTTTCAGTTTGAAACTATTTTTTTGGTTATATTGGTCGTTAGAGCACAGGAGAAAAAAAAATTCAGCTTTTAGCTTTTTTTTTTGCTCTCACAGAAAATGACTGATTTTGCTTATATAATTGAATTCTGTACTCTTGAAAACGTAATTCAATATGTAAGCTTTTCAATTATTTTTATCGAAATCCATATTCTTCTTTTATTCTTTATTATTAATTCTTGTTATATAGTACAATGGACTTTATTTTATACATAGTAGCTTGTTTATTATGTTTTTGGTACCCATTCAGAGAGTTTGGGGACACTGTATTGTTGTAAATTCATTCATACTATCACAATTATTGATGTTGGTCAGTAATGTTTAATTAATGGTTATATATATATATATATATATATATATATATATATATATATATATATATATATATACTTTTAGTAAATCTAAACCATTTAAACGGATGAAATTGGCCGAAATTTTAAATCACCATTTATAAACAAAAGAAACATAATACTAGTTAAAAATTGGAGTAATATGAAATGAATTATGAGAAATCACAGATGAAAAATCAAGAAGGTGGATACAAAAGAAAGCTTATATCGTAAAACACTTTTTCAGGTGTACAAATTTTACCTATATAAGCAAAGAACAGTCAATTTCTGTTGCGAATAAATCTATTAGCTTAAAAATTTATTCTTATTGTACCCAATGTACTGTGAAGCAAGATATATAAACGTAAACTAAGAAAATCGAAAATCATGATAACAATAGAATTGAAAAAACACATTATTTATTTGATAAAAATCATTAAATTAAAAGTAAAACCTACCCTAAAAATTATTTCTTATAATGAAATACCG
This sequence comes from Maratus speciosus, assembly GCA_963932465.1. Taxonomy (NCBI): domain Eukaryota; kingdom Metazoa; phylum Arthropoda; class Arachnida; order Araneae; family Salticidae; genus Maratus; species Maratus speciosus. The sequence goes on from OZ010796.1 coordinate 375,733,037, forward strand.
ATGCCGAAGAAACCTTAAAGATTTTTACACGTGTACAGTTATTATAACAAACGGTTAAGGTTAAAAAACCGTTAATTTTTTTTTTACATGTGAGTATATATTATAGCCAACGGTTCATAGTTAATATAGATAAAACAATTTTTTTTAATCAAGCAGACAAAACAAACATAATTAAAACTATAATTATAAATACTATACAACACATACCCATGATAATATTAATAAATCAATATTCAAAATTATTTATATAATAATATTAAAACCTGAATTCACATCCGTAATTTGCAAGTGTCTGCAATAATCTTTAGTGCTGACATCTATTGAGTGATATTTAAAGCAATGTTATTTATTGCAAGTATCTGCAATAATATTTAGTGCTGACATAAATTGAAAGTTATATTATTTATATTCTTCTATGCTGGAAAATTTAAATGTAGCCTATAATATGTGTAGTGTTATAAAGTATTTTTAAATTTCAAGCCTTATTTGAATAAAGATTATCCTTGTGAGAAATCCTTGTGAGAATAAAGTAATCTATATCTAAAAATAATGATATGTAAAAAATAACTATATATTAAATATATAAATATAAGTGAGTTTATATAAAAAAGCAATGTTTTACAAATCTAGTAACCTATAGCAATAAAAACAGAAACAGGAAAATAAAAAGGCGAAAAATACTTAGTTATGCGGCAACGCATACAAAATCTAATACATTTGTAACCCAATTAAATCACCAGTTTATTTAATATTCCAATGTATCATACTCATAGTAATATGTATTAATAAAATCAAATAAAAATATAAATAAAAACAGGAAAAAAAAATCTCAATTCATCTAGTTTTGCGGTAAACGCACACAAAATACAAAGCAATTGCTACCCAATTAATTTACTGGGAACAAATAATTAAAATAAATAAATAAATAAAAAAGACAGCTCAAATATTAAATTTAAATTGAGATATTTTCGAAAACATTAAAATAGCATAAACTAGATTTAATTTATTGTAAAATAGATTTAACAAGAAAAGATGGACAACTGTTTTTTATTGCTTGTTGAGTAACGAGTTTTAAATCTTGATTTTTAAAGTTGTTTGAACAAATGTTATTCATTCTGTGTGCAAAGTTTAGTAAAACATTGACATACTCATAAACTGGTTTATGAAGGCATGAATTATAATGCGTAAACTAATTGACATTGAATGTTAACTCTTTTCGTTTGTCTTATTATCACAAAGAATTAATTTAAGATGTAGGAAATTAATTTCATTATTAAACATATTATTGTTACTATAATTTAAAGTTTTATGATACCGTCAACCTAGTTTGGGCCACTTTTTCCTGGTTTCACTCACATTTCCATTATTAAAAATATTATATGTGATATTTTAACGTCGAAACGGAGTTGTAAACAATTAGAGGAAATTTTCTATTTTTTAATTATTTTTAAAGTTTTGGAACAAAGTAATCCCTGCTGGGGGCTTCTTTGGTCCATTCACTTAGTTTTATAAAAAATTAATACATTTCATTTGTAAATGAATACATCTTTATTGAAACTCCCTTGAAATAGCATTTGCTAATAAATTAACACTGCAAACTCGATAAACAAATGTTTTTTTTTTGTTTTGTTTTTTTACATTTAAACACAATAAACCAATTGTTAATGTTAAAGAAACGTGAAACAGTTTTTGTCATGTTATCCTCAGCAACTTGATCAAAAAACAATTAATCTAGCATTTTGCTACAGTAACATTTGAAAAAAATGTTACTTAAGACATGTTTTAAGAGATTTGGTTGTATAAAAGGCATTTCTATGTAATTCGGGCTATTTTCAGACCAAAAAAGCCCTGGCACAAAGTAGCCCTGAAATACTAGTTTTCATGTTAGCTTTATGAAAACACAAACATTTCCTCTTAAAATAAAAAGTTAAAGGAAAAACCATGATCATGTATGGGTTACAGGTTACTAAAGGTAATATTTTGACATTTACCTTATTTGTAACCCTTATCCAGATTGTTTCACTATAGAAAGTTTGGAGGTTAAAATTTACACACGAAAACAGCTGTTTACAAACACATCCAGTGTTGCCACTAAAAATTTTAAATTACCCCCAAACAATTCAAATACCCTGTAGTAGGGTATAAAAGATTTTTCAAGGGCAAAAACTCCAAATTATCTTGTTTGTTCAATACAAAGAATAAAAACTTTTTTTTATGGGATGGACCAAAGCAAAGGACAAAAGTAAGGACCAAAGTAGCCCAAAGTAGCGTAAGGTTGACGGTATTTTATTGGTAATAAATAATTTGATTGACTTTTAAAATTGAAAACAATCATGTCATCAATATAACGGTACAATTTACGATCAACAATAGGTGATTTACGTTCATAATAATAAAGATATAACTCTACAAGAATAGATGATACAATTACTCCCTGTCGTAAACCCAATTTTTGTTGAAATATAGTGTCATTAAAAATAATATAATTATGATGAAGAATAAGTCTAGTTAATGTTTTAAAGTAAGATAAAGAGGCATTATTTATCAAATTTAGTGAATTCCAATATTCTTTGAATAACAAATTTATAATTCTAAACATATCTGTGATATCAATGTTATTAAATAAATCATTAAAGTCAAAGGTTTTTATGCATTTAATATTATTTAAATCTTTTATATTATTGACAAGTTGAATACTATTTTTATGTTTTATGCTACGTTATTTTTATGCTATTACGTTATTTAATGCTATCTTAGCGTTAGTTTTATGCTACATAAATTATCTTGTGGTTTTGTAATATCAAACAGTTTAAAACCAATAGCAACTGTACGAAATTTTAACGGATTTATATGGAATTTAGGTATAACCACTATATATGAATAATTTTAGTTGTAATTTTTAATTTTTAATAATTCATAATATTGAATTATATGTCGATTATTAATGATTGTATCAGATTAGTTTTTTCAAAAATTTGACTGGTAGTATATATGGCATTAGAAATTAGCTGTGAGTAATAATAATTGCAAATGAAAGCATAATTGTTTGGTGATTTATCAACATATGTTATAATAAATTTGTTTTGTAACTTTTTTTTATTTCACTGTTTAACTGTTTAATATTAAAATTAAAATTATTGTTTATATTTCTATAAAGTTCAAAATTTGATTTATTTAAAACATTTAATTTCCATTCATCGAAAAAGGCAGGAGGTTTATTATAATCAACCGAAATTTTATATATAAAAAGGTCAAGATCTAAATTAAATTGTTTTAAAATGGAATTAACTGTAAAACAAGATGGTATACGGAATTTAGTCACGTTTGACATAAAATTGAGTAAGTAAACATTATCTACAATATTAATATCCCCTGTCCTGTAATAATGTGTCCATTAGGTGTGTTGACATATTTACTATAGCTAGGATCATTACATAACCATTGAGGGTTATCGTTGGATGTAAAAAAATTAGAAAATTTATTGTAATTGTAAATCCTTCAGCCTGATGTAACATTGTGTCTGTATGATTTATGTATTGTAAAAAAGTTTATGGGAGGAAAATTGTTACTTTCATTGTTAATTAAATTGTGTATATTTATTTTATTCAGTACATTATTTGAAACTGAAATTATAAGTTGAGTATTGTTAGTTTTTTTACAAGTCTTATTTCAAATTTTAACATTAAAATGATTAATTTTAAAATGTGAAAGATCAAAATAAATATCACTAAAAAGTGAAGATGAATTTAATAATAAAAAACTTTATAATAAATATTAAGATTTTTTCTTTTTTATTGAAAAAAGTGTGTTTCCTACTTGCAATGAAAGAATTATTGAATTCCTTTGCCAGATTAGTTAAAGTCCGTTTAATATAATTTCTAGAAATTTATTGTGCATAAGTACTATTTTTACCCCGTTTTGTACGTGTACTTTTATTGTGAGCTGAATGATTTAATTTAGAATAAGTACTACGATAATATTCAAGCTTATTAGGTGCGTTAGTAATTATATAAATACGTAGCACCTATAGTCGTCATTCAGTCCGTCCGTCTGTCTGCCCGCATATAACAGAGCAGAAACTACCCGACCGAATGGTCTGAAATTTTAAATATATAATTGTTGCAAAATTTTGTCGAGTCATTTCAAATTTTATGAAAATCGGATGTATAGTTTAAATACAGGGACAGTCAAAAGTTTTCCGTTACATTACGGCCAATGGGAATAAATTATTGCAAGTGCATTTTAATGTTGTTACAGCCTTCCGAATAGTCTGAAATTTTAAATATATAATTGTTGCAAAATTTTGCCGAGTCATTTCAAATTTTATGAAAATTGGATCTATAGTTTAATGACAGGGACAGTCAAAATTTTTCCGTTTACATGACGGCCAATGGGAAAAATATTTCATATGCATTTTAATGATATTACAGCCTTTCGAACAGAATGAAATGGATATGCACTTATTGAAGTGCACTAAAATATACGTTCAGTGCAATATGCGATCAAAAATATTTATAAAATAATTATAGTACGAACGCACCTCATTTGCCACGTTTGACGAGCAATTTCCAACTTGTTAGTGTTAGTATAAACAAGGTTTGTACGATTAAATACTTTTGAATTAAGACTATAAGGATATATAGAGTTACGTGATTTGATATAAATGGATTCATAAAATAATCTATCATTGAAGTTTTTGTGCGTACTTAATATCTTTACTGTAATATTTTGAAAATCATGATGTTGAAAATGTAAATGCTCAACAGAAGATCTTATCTACGGTGATTTATTCATATGTGAAGAGGATTGCACATTTGACCAATATACGAGTAATACAACTGACATAAGTTGTAGTTAATAGAATATAGGATACAGGAATTGATATTTGTTCATTTATAATACGGCTGAAAAAAAGTTAGTGTTTAGTTATTTGCAGTTTGTTAAATTTATTATGAATATTTAATAAACAATAATAATTCATAAACTAAATTCTAGTTTTCGTGGTTTTTAATAAAATGAAAAATGTAAACAAAAACATTGCAGCATTTTTTAAAAAAGTTAATCTACAAAATATTTCCGAAAATAACATGCCAAATTCAGGACAGAATTTTTATAGAGATACTCTTAATTTAAACATATCTTACTTAAAACAGTCTGGGTACAGTAAAATTTAAAAGGGGAAAAAATGTATTCTAGACCTATCTTGAACAAAAATTAATATTTTTTGTTCCATTTAAATAACACAGCTGATAAAAAGGGAGTTGCTTTCAGTTTCTAAAATGTATTATGATTAATTTACAAAATTTAAAATAATTTTTTTATAATTTTTATAATAAAAAACAAAAACAAAAAAAAACATTCTCATTATATATATATAAAAAAAAAAAAAAAAAAAAAACTACTTTATATTTAAAAGAAAAGGTTCTCGTTTCTAACTTCGAATGGAGATAATTGGTGGCGCTCCGGCCACTACACACATCATCGAACTTCTCTCTTGCGGTCAATTCTCAAACACAGCTTTCCCCTACCTCTTATTCTAATACCATGTATCACGCTATCAAACTGTAAACAAAACGTTTTCGCCTGTGTCTAAATACAACCTTGGATCAAAACGATGACTCGCTGAATTCCTCACGTCACTGTAAAACGGACCTATGGCAATTGTCATTCATGCATTGCTCGAATGGTTTGCGTAAGAGAGATTCTGCCTGGATTTTGATTTGCTGAGTGGGTTGGGACATGTGACCGTAACTTAACCACTGAGAATCGTCGCTGTGGCTGTTGGCAAATAGCAAGCTACAAATGCAGCCTTTTTTTCGCGCTACGTAACAGAAATATGTATACAGATTCTAAGCTTTACAAAAAATACATTAAATTTAGAACTAGAATTATGATCAATTTGTAGTGCATCAGTATGTGGACAAGTTAAGAACCTAGAGGACGAAAATATTTTTAATTTAAGATCAATTGTTGGACAATAAGATAGGTAACTGCTTGACGATTAAAAGAAATCCTTATCAATTTCTTTGTACAGAGCATTAGACCTACTGTTATTATTAAAACCTAAATTGCCAGTCGCTAAAAATTTACTAAAGCTTACCATAATGAGAATTGTTTGACATATATAATATTAATACTACAAGTTATATTAGAATAATATTGAATAAATATTATTAAAAAATATATAATAATGGAGATCATCAGTCTAATTTCTAGGTTAATAAAAAAGAATAATCAAAGTTATAAGGTTATAATAAGTAAAAGAAAAAAAAAAGGGATATATTTTATAATTAAATAAAAGATATTTTTCTATAATAGATAATAGATGCCAGCACTATGTCTGCAAAAGGAATTTTTTACAAGTAATTTAATTACTTTATAGACGGCAGCATTGGGCTTACAATGCTGTCCTAATTTACAGTATGTTTTGAATTTCTTATTCACTGCAAATAGAGGCGTCTTAAATTCAGACACATATGTGACTGAAAAAAAAATTCAGACACTTAAGTGTCTGAATATGAAATTTCAGACATCATAAGTGTCTGAATTTAAGACCCTTAAGTGTCTTACTGTGATCATGGTATAAATGAACTGAGAAAAATGTCTGAATAATGATCATGTGTCTGAAATTAAGACATGTAGAAATTCAGACACTTATATGTCTGAATGTAATACAATTGTATCATATGTATGATGAAACGACGATTGTATATGAGGACCCTGCGGCTAAAGAATATAAGTGAAAAAATTTAGATTTGGAATAAATTGAATTTAACGATTAACATCAATAGTAAGTGACTGACTTAAAATATGAAGCTGTTGCTAATTTCATAGCGGTCTTTCAATTCTTATTTCAATAACTGTGGAAGGAAAGTGAAGTACAATATATTTTTTAAATTTTAAGTACAGATTAAAGAGGTTAAGTAGTTTATAGAGCTTAAGTAGTTGACCTCCAGAATGCAACACATAATTAGGAAATCTCTTATATTTTGCGTTTTAGTTTAGCAAACAAGGCAGGGGACTTCAGGCACATCTGTCCAACGTTTCCCCTCCCTATATTTTTCTTCTGAGAGCAATCATAAAAGAAATAGCCTTATTTCCAGATAGCCTGTATACTGATCTCAGTTTTTTCAATTTTGTCACTTATAGCCTTTCGCTTCTGGTGTCCTCATATGTAATTGTATCGCAATATATCTGACAGCACCGTCAGAAAACGTTTTCGAATGGATGAAATGCTTTGCCATCCACTAAATTTGGTATTAGGGTATAAAATAAGCAACTTAATTTGACCATGGGGACGTCTGCCAAAATTGTAAATGCCCGTTTACTAACTTTCGAACTAAATTATTTTTAGTGTAAAAGTACAAGCTAAAGAAACTTTTCCCAAAATATAAATTTCTCAAAAACTACTTCCACTCATAGGTATGCTCATGGCTCACTCATAGGCCGTTCCCTAAATACAAAGAGATATAATTGTTCTTAGAAAAAAATGTAGAAAGAGGAGAGGATGGACAGATGTGTCTGGAGTCCCCTACCTAGTTCGCCTAACTAAAACGCAAAATATAAATATGAAATAAGCTAAACCAAGAATCTTTTGTGAGAACACCTTGTACAAGATAATTTTTATATAAAAGGAATATAAAAAAATAAACAAGTAAGAAGTATTAAATATTAAATAGATGTATAAAAATAAATTTCTAACAATATTTTTCAAAATGCAGAACATTTCCTTCCCTCTAGTGGAAGGTAAGGGGTGCCCTTCTGAACACCCCTCATCTAAGATAAATTTTAAATATACGAACGTCAAAAGGAAATATTTAAAAATTGATTTCTATTAGTGGTTTAGGAAGAGAGGGGGGGGGGGCGGTGCTACTCTTACGAAAATTTCTGAGTTCTTTTTTCTGTTAGTGTTCAATTATGTAATCATTTCGAAGAATAAATGTTATTTTTTTAACTAGCGTTACGACGATTTTTTTAATTTATAATATGTTTTTTACCCTCTTACTGAAAGAATAAAATCTGTAATAATTATATTCATATAATTTATAAGTGTAAACATTGCGAAAAACGCCAAATAAAGAAAATAAAATGCTTCTGATTTCTTCTTATACAACGTTCCACTTTTCCCGCTGATAAAAAAAAAAGTTTTAACAACTTATCATACTGTAACCCGTAGACTGACGTAATGAATAAAGCCATCTGTTTCCAATGGAAATGCTGACTCGCAGCTTTTTTTTATTTTGAGAAGCGAATCTGTGTTGTGAGTCCGGAGTCCGTTGTCGTATTCAAATTTAAACGTTCTTCAACAGTTCGCGTCTTTGACCGGTCCGGATTTTTTACTGTGAAAAATGTTGTCATTATGTTATTACTGCGGCTGCGTTATTAGTGGAAGCGTTATATTTAGAAGTTTCTTGCATTCTGGATGGCTGGAGGGATCTTATGTGCTTCATATATGGATATAACGACTGAAATTACATCCGGATAACTCTACAAATAGTTCCCAACAGAGACAGTATTACTTTTCATTGCTTTTCGTCAAGAATATAGTTACTCATCTCGTTAAACAAGAAAACTAACCCCAGACCTACAAACTAGTCCCGCGGGCTCTGTTTTCAGAATGGAAAATTTCCATTATTTTAACAGGGCTAGCAGGATATAGGAAGGGGTTTTCTTCCAAAAAGAAGCAAGTTTTTGTCTCTCTTTCACTATGACAGTTATTTTAAATCAAGTCATATCGATATCAGTAAGTGTTTTTGATATTTTGTTTATAGTACCACATAAAATGTTGCATGAAATATAACTTATGTTTGAATTTGTTTGCGAAAAAGAAAACAGCTAATTCTAGAAATATATATTTTTACATACTTGTAATTCTAGAACTGCAGGTCCAGAATTATATATTATATTTTTTGTGTGAGTGTAGGCTAATTTGATTATGTAAAAACATCAGTAATATTATGTAAAAAATTGGTTAACTTAGAATGTCTATAAAAATAAAGCAAAAACGTAAAATTGTCGAAACTTTTGTTGAAGAAGAAATACTTTGTTTGGATTTAAAAGAAGTAAAAAAAAAAACAAAAAGGTTGTTTTTTAAAAGGTTAATTTAGCGTTTTGATGAACATGTTGAATTCCTTGTAACGTTTTCTATCGCAGTTATAACCACATTTTATTTTAAACTTACTTTTAAATTAATTGTTTGTTCGCTATGAAGGATGTGCAATTCACTCGAAGTTTAATATTTGATAAAAATTGGAAAATTAACAAACATCTATCGTGATTTATTTTTTATATAATTAGAGATGTATAATTTTCGAGGAAAACCTTTTTAGCCAAAAATCTGTTTTTGGCAAAATTGATTTGTGTTTTGAAATCCGATTTGTCAAAACTTTTTTGTGTCACCTTAAATATATATATAGATATATATTCTGCATGATATTATTTGGTTTCAAAGCAATTTTTAATTATATGGCACACCCGTATATTCTCTAAACTATACAGTTGAAAGGAAAATATTACTGCAATTTTGTGATTATTATATGTAAAATCAGTTTTCGAAATTTTCCTTTTTTAATAGCACATTGTATAGAATATAAATTATTTACAGCTATAATTCCATTTCCTCAAAAAAAAAAAAAAAAAAAAAAAAAAAAAAAAAAAAAAAAAAAATCATTATTTACTTTGATTTTTTTGTTCAAAATTTTAAATTTTGGATTTGCAAAACATGAGAAATTGAAAACTAAGCTTATTTTATTTTAAGGCTGTTCTCAAATCCAAAAGGGCAACTTTATGACGCAAGTTTTAATTTATTTTTGTTGGGAAATGAATGAAACTGGCTGGTGTTGTTGTTCAGAAACTATGTTATCGAACTGTTTTCTCCGTTTTTTTTTTTTTTTCAAACGCAACAGGTCTTTCAGAAAATAGTGTCCAAGTGGGCGTTTTGAATCGAATTTCTGCGTGAAAGAAGAATAACCACTCAAGAAAGGGCGAAAAACGTGTTTGTCATGTGATCAAAATCGCTTATAACTCAATAGGTAATTTATGGATCAAAAAATGGAAAACACAGTTCGATTCCATGCTCAGGCTTTCCAATTTTATACCTTTCCGTTAAAAAATGAATTTGTAAATGTGTCAAAACGTTTTGTGCTTGTTGAGCAGAGCAGTTGAGAACAGCTTTAAGTTAAAAGGTTATTACAAGTTTAAAATGGAAATTAGAAAACAGCTAGAGTTTTGTATATTTCCATGCATAACTACATTTCGCACAAAAAATTGCGGTTTTCCTCAAAGTTCATTTATACAAACAAGGCAAAAAAAAATGTATATTTAGGCAAAATAGGTTTTGGAACTAGAAGTGACTTTTCCTGTATGTTATTATATATGTGTGTGTGTGTGAACATGAAAACAAATCATAGAAGCATTAAAATGAAGCTATCGTGAAATTCTGAATATTTTATAATTAAATTCTCAACTTTTCTTATGGTAAATAAACCCCTCTTAAAAAAAAAAAAAAAAAAAAAAAAAAAAAAAAAAAAAAAAATCGAATTTACTCTTTAAATGAAGAGTTTCATACTCAATTTTTTTAAATATTGGGTTCTCATATACTGCAAATTTTGGGGGATTTAGTATTAGATTTTATTTAACACGGAAATAAAAATGCAAAAAATGCTTAAACTGGGAATTGCACTGGGAATATGTTATTTAAATAGGAAAAAATTGAACTACAAAGCAGGGATGGAATTCTTTCTGAAGGAGTGAATTCTTTTTTATAAATGGGAATAATTTGTTACCATAAAGCGGAGCTGATTACAGCATGGGCAAACTGGGCTGTTTCTATGGGCCTTTAGCTTTACGGGCCCCTAAATTCTGTATAAAATTTCCATAAAGCTGATATTTTAAGTTTGTTTTGATCTTATGCTTATTTTAATAAATATTTTGTACTTTTAGAACATGATTAGGTTAAAGAAAATGATATATTTATCCAAATATGTATTTGACGGCATCGAATAGGCTTCATTTTTTTTTTTTTTTTTTTTTTTTTTTTTTTTTTTTTTTTGTAACAGTATACGAAGGCAGTGGGGGAAGAGGGCGAATGAATACTAGGTCTTCGGACTAGAATTAATCCGAAGTTCACTAAAAGTAATAAACATTTTTGATGCCGTAGGGAATATATATCACATAAATGCATATTTATATATATATATACATATAATTATCCTATTCTAAAACTACAAAATACTGATTACAATCCTCATAAGGTCAAAACTGATTTAAAATATCAGCTTTATGAAAATTTCATATCCAATTTGGGGTACCTTAAAATCAGGGGGTAGAGAAGCACCCCATTTTTCCCACGCTGCAATCAGCTCTGCTTTATGGTAACAAAGTATTCCCATTTATAAAAAATGATTCAATGTGGTCAAACATGGTTGCGTATATGGCTTAGAAAGAAAAGTGGTCAAATATGGCTTCATATTGGCCAAAAAAAAAGGGGGAGGGTTCAAAGATGGCCGCAATTAAGACATATGAAATGTCTGAAATTCAGACGTAAGAAGTGTCTGAAAAATTTAAGACATTTTAAAACGTCTTAAAATTGAACACTCTTGTTTCAGACACTTAAGTGTCTGAAATTCAGACACAAGAAGTGTCTGAAAATTTTAAGACATTTTAAAACGTCTGAAAATTGAACACTGCGTTTCAGACACTTAAATGTCTGAATTTCAGACATTTCAGTTTACAGTGTTGAATCTGGTTTTCTTATTGAATATTAAGTTTCAATTAGTAATAATTATTGTTTAATATTTTTAATGTATTTTAATAATTTAATTAATGTCTTGAAAATATTACATCTTAACTGCAGTTGATGTAGTCAAGCACCTTGTTTCCTATGTTTGTTTTGGCATGTTGGTTGAAATGCGAGTGTAGTAATGCTTCTGACAGCTTACGTGGCATGTGATTACAATTCTTTTTTTTTTATTATTAATTTTCTTGTATTTCATGTATTTTTTTATTCTTTCAAAGCATTGTATAGAGAGAAATAGACTTTTCTTGGCAAATTTGCTAGTCTATTTTATGAAATATCGGATTTTTCTGTGATATATCATGCTGTTCGGCCGAGTGAAGATTAGACATCCACGTGTTGCATTCATTTTCAACATCAGTTGTGATCTACTTTCCTTTTTTTTTCTTTTTTTTTTTTTTTTTTTTTTTTTTTTTTTGTCCAATTTATGATTTAATTATATTTAGTTAGATTTTATCTGGCATCATTTATCTTTAAATATTTTTTGTTTCATATTGTATTGAAAATTCATATTTTGTTTTATTTAGTATGATGTTTCTTTTTTTTTTTTTTTTATCTGTAACAATTAAGTAAAATGTATGACATCTCTGAATTGAAGTTTCGGTCGTGTTCAAATTTGGAAGTTATATATTTTTATTTCTAGGCATTCTACATATAAATTTATTACTTGCCATCTTACAATTAGAGATTTGGTCAAATTTTGTTGAAAGAACTTGTACGCTGTCTTTTATTTCAAAGATATTATATATATATATACACACACACACACACTGAGAAAGAAATTCGTAAAAATACGTTACATTTTACGGAATAATTTCATTTCTCTAAAAAGGGTATAATTTCCATAATTCACATTTTGGCATTACAAATCCATAAAAATGCAAGATGTTTTCCGGGAATTTGATGGGATATTGCTGTATCGGTTTAAAAAATTGTACAAATCCCATGAATGATGTTTAGAGGTTTGCGTACATAAGTTGCTGTGTTTGGAATGTGAGGTACTGTATGATTATTGTATATACTTGTTTTTCATTGTAAATATTTCTGTTGAAAATATGTCCATAAATAACTGTACAGATATATTCTATAAGTATTTTTATAACTATTTCTACTTTTTACCCTGAAAATTATATAATGTACTTGTTTTTCATTGTAAATATTCCTGTTGAAAATATGTCTATAAATAACTGTACAGATATATTCTATAAGTGTTTCTATAACTATTTCTACTTTTTACCCCGAAAATTATATCGCTCTAAAAAATTTCCGTTAAAATAAGGAAATTGTTCTTGCAATCGAGGCGCCAGTATTTTAACGGAAATTTTTTTCCGTAAATAAAAAAAAAAAATCCGTTTTATTGTATATTTTCGCATCTAAAAATTTTCGTTTAAAAGGCAAATTATATTTTTCCAAATACAAACTTACATCTATATGAATTTCAATATTCACTTTTTAAAGACAGATTTACATCAAAGTCTGAACTTCTCAATTTAATTCAAACATCATGAACAACAACGAAAATACTTACCCGGCACGGTCACGTGATACGAATTAGGGAACTGGTCTTCTTTCAGAGTATTGTATTAACCATTCATTCACGATTACACAAGCTGCGCTTTCAAATACCATTACTTATTACAGATGTCTTTTATGAAGCATGGGCAAGGTGTTAAACGTCGAAAGAATTTTCGGTAGAGACAATCCTATTCCCAATTGAGTACAATTCTGAGAATTTTACAAATTTTCTTTTCATAACTTAAAATGTTTGGATTTTTAATTTCATGCTTTATGAAAATAAATTTTAGCCTTTAAAATACTACATGCACGAAAATAGTCATTAAGAGTAGATTGCTTTTTTTTTTTTTTCTTTTTTTTTCTTTGCAAGATTTTTAAAATTTTACTGTAATATTATTTTTATTTAAACTTTTTTGCAAGAATACCAACATATTTTACTCAAACATGTACATTTTCGAATTCTTCAAATTATTTGTGTGATGATCTACTGTAAACTCAAATAAAGATTATTCTTATATGTTATAAAAATAAATTTTCTTTATTACTTATTATAACTTAGATAGATTAACGTCAATTTTATAATAATTTCGTTATTATATTTTAGATATGTTGAAAGTTTCGTGTACGATTTTGTTAAAGCGAATAGATTAAAAAATATTAAAATAAAAAATTGATTTTTTGTTTTAAAACATCCTACAGAGACTTCTATAAAAAATAATAATAGCTTGCGATAAATAAATCAAACATTATTTAAAACTTATAATAAAAAATAAACTGCAACATTTCCTTTTCAACTGCCCCAAAATTAAAAAAAGAAGTAATAATATTTCCTTTTTAAATATTATAAAAATATGTTAGGTTTTTATTTTAAAAAAGAAAAGAAAATATTACAGTCAGTTGTTGTGTACATACTATAGATGGCGCCATAAATTTTTATCTATTTTACTTGAAAATGCATGTAAAACCAACATTTGGCCAATATTGGGGACTCATTGAATGTTATTTTGCCGGGATTTTATTATTTCTGAAAAATACTTTATTCATTTAAGGCAAAATAAACATCTTAACACAGACACGCTTGAAAATGGAAGTATTAAAATTATAGTAACCAATTGGCAAACGTCTATATAAATATTTCCTTTTCTAACGAGTCACTCATATAAGTCCTTCATGTGATCAGTTTCTCAAATTAACATTATACTAGAAAGCAATGGATTAAAATTTTTAATTTAACGTTGTAAGATTTATTGCTTTACTTCTTCTTTCTTTTTAAATTTTTTATTACCAATCTTACCAGTTCTGTTCTTTTATAACAAAAGTATATAACAAAACAGTGCTTTTTATCTTTATCTTTTCATCTGTTAAATAGTGTTTGTAATAAATTAAATTGAATGTCATTTGTAGAATGCATGCTTAAATTTTTAATTTGATATATATATATGCGAGAATAAATAAATTGTTTACAGTTACAGCAAACAATAAATGAAAACGGAAAAAACATGTCAAACTTGGTAACAACTGCCATCTTCTTCCAAACCAGGACAGCTCAAGTGAAGTGTTTCATCTTTGATTCCAAATACTCTTCACTTTCCTTCACACAGCTTTTAAAACACCCGACGGAGCTAACGAAAAAGATGCGATACACGCGTTTCTTTTTTCAGACCGTTTGGGTCAGGTGATGCTAAAATGCACGAATGCAGGTGCACGAAAAGAGAATCACGTGATTCTAGAAGGCTAACGCAAAAGATAATGCGGAAGCCTGACTTTTTCGTTAGACTTGAACACCCGGCTACTGACTTCATGGTTGCCATAGCAACCGGATAAACATATGCAGTTTTTTGGGGCATATTTATTTGACTCTTAACTCAGATCTCACATGAAGAAAACATTTGCTTTTATTGCGCCGATCGCATTGTGACTGTTATTTACTAAAAATGTGGTTCAAATATGAATTAAGTAAATAAAATAAAAAACAGAATATGAACAATTAAGTAAAATCTTTTCAATAAAATATTATGTTGCGTAGAATTCTTCTTTACAGATTTAATGGCGTTTTACTCAGAATTTAGGCTAATAGAAAAAACGCATGTGAAATCAGCCAGGTGCGATATCTACCCGGCGGTCAGTACTATTTTCTCAGGGATTGATGCATAGAAATCAATAATCCATCTTTAAGTTTGAAAGGACACCCCGTAGTGAAAATCACAAAGAAACCTTGAAATCCTTCTAGGCTAGCAATGACAAATTTTTTACTTTGGTTCACACGGGAAGATGGAATTCTTCATACAGCTTGGTCAGCCGGATAAAAATGCATTTGAGAATGGTATCATTTTTTAGGTTTGTGATGGGATATACTTAGACACACCCAAATTTGCATTTTTCTCAGCAGAGGAATTAATAAAGAAGAGGAGACAGTTTTAAAGAAGACCTGGAGATGTGTGCATTTCGGAAAAAGCTATTGTAGAGGTTCTCGAAAGAGGAAATCCCCTGGAAGCACAAGACGTGCTGGAAAAATTACTGAGAGTAGAGTATCTTTGGTCAGCGGTTCTAGTTCAGTGAAAATAAGTTTGATGTAGACCTTACAAACTGTATGTGTTACCCAATTTTATGGACACCTACTGAACTATGTTCAAATTCTTAAAGAACTATTATAAATTTCAGTAAAAATAAAACTCACGTTTACAAATTTTATCGTTACTTTTTTTTTTTTTTTTTTTTTTTTTTTGTATTTACTCAAGACATATTTATCTTCAATACATAACTTTTTAAGTAAAAAAAAAAAAAAAAAAAAAAAAGATTTTACGTATCATTGGCTACCAGTCATTCACTTGATCAACGCGTATTTTCTTATAATGTGAAAAGGTTTTTCATGTACTTTACCTGACGGGCTGCTTGCATTACAAATACACAAATGTAACAGAAAAAAACACTTAAAAATTTAGCATTTTATTATTCGTCTCACTGTCACACTTAGTGATTGGCATAATGAATGCTTTTTATATTTTAATGAATTATTCGGGCATGTTCTGAACCACAGTTGCCATCTTTCGTTTTATTATTATTATTATTATTATTACCACCAGAAATTTTGTAAAAGTGGAATTTTCTTATTTTAATTAGAATTAAATAAGAGCCACATAAAAATAAACCATTTTTTATAACAAAATTTCTGATGATAATTGATTAAAAAAATTAAGGTTGGCAGCTATGCTTTTGCGCATGCCCAAGAGATTAATTCGAATGACAAAATCATTCATTATGACAGTTGCTAAACACACCTAGTAAAGAACGAGACAGTGCTGTTTCCCCGACACATTCAGTAATCTGGTATATCATATGATTGTGCCTGGAGTTTTGACTATCCATTTGTCAACGACCGCTTTGTGTGACACTTTAAAAGAGCTCAGATGATAAAAGTGGTAAGTGACACAACCATCATTTTGAGAAAATGAGCTGTAAAGTACAAAATCTTTATTTGCGTTTATTATCAAATGCCTCCTTTATCAATCAAAATCTCTGTGAGTATTAGGTTTTTTCAAGTAGTAATTTAACAGATGGTAGAGGATCATTGATTATCTACAATAATATCACTCACTCATTTGTTTTTTTTTCTCACGTCCACTTTTATTATCTTGAGCTCTTCATATAATGCATATTATTCATTATCAAATAAATACAGTTGAACTCCGTTAACGTGAATCTCAAAGAGAATTGAATTTTTTGTTTCTTTATAAAAGTAGTTCATGTTATCGATAATTAAATCTTTGCTTTCATCATGACAAGTATTGTGAGAACAATTCACACTTTAAAATCATTTTACGTTAAAAGTGTTCACGTTAAGAGGTTCACAATGCTCACACGGTTAGACAGTGTTTCGCTGTGTACCAAAGTTCCATATCTAACTTACGACGTTGACTTGTTTAAAAAACATGGATACATATTTCTTCCTTCGGCTTTATAAGAGTTTAATCAATGATATTAAGTGGAATATGATGCTGCACATTTATGATATTTGAACTGATATACAACACAATTAGACTGAAGATATATGATCTATAATAGAGTTAAATGAGTAAATTTCAAGTCTAAGAAAGTACTTTTAATCGAAATTTCCAAACGAAACAACATCCACAATTGAAATGTGATTGGCGAATGAATGCTCCAAGACAAGCATCAGTGAACAGTCTAGCTTCTAGAGATTCAAATTTCACGATCATCTTTCCATACGTACACTATCTAAACTGTGTAAAGATCCACTGCAATTTCTTTATCTTAGTTCTTGCTTTATTCAGCTTAGTTCAGCTTTAAAATGGTTGTTGCACGATAATGTGTTATTTTATAGGTTAGTTAATGTCAACTGAAAAATTGAAACTAATTTAGAAAAAATAAAATGAATAGCACGTTTGTTTTTATTTGTAGAATTCATTAGTGATTTTATCGACATAAACTTATACATTTTCGAATGAATGCCGTCTTATAAATTAAGGAAATTTTTAATATAAAGTATAAAATAGAGAGAAAAATATATAGTAGAAGGTAAAAAAAGAAAGAGAAGTCAAAAAAGGCAATAAGATCTAAATTATTCATATTAAATCACGTATCTTATCGTGTAAAATTTAAAATAATTCTTTAAATTATTAATTTATTTTCCATACCACAAGGAAAATTTATGCAAAAAATTACTAAATATACTAAAAGCGATTAAACTGTCAGCTTGTGTACAACATTTTAAACGTTACATAACAAGTTGGAACTCTTTAAAAGTAATATTAGTAATCTTCTAGGTAGGTTTCATAAGAAATACTACATATTGCAGTCGTTACCATAGTGTGACTTTTGAAAACTTCCTTCATAACTTTACATTATATGACCCCAGGAACCCAAAACCACCCCACCTAAAATCTTTATATATATATATATATATATATATATATATACAGTGTGTCCACGTATAGCCTGACCGACCTTTATTTTCGCAATCGTTGGTCCTAGATGCATACTTCCAATTACAAAAATGGTTTAAATAAGGTATAGAATTATTTTTAAAGCAATTTTGGTCAAGAAAAATATTTATAAAAAAATTACGCAATTTAAATTTTTATACGGTCCCCCGGTCCTATAAGTGATACTTAATAAAAATTGATGGTGACACTAACAAGTAAGACAAAAAAAGTCCCATTCATCTAACGTTAAAATTGACCGAGTTATGAAACTTTGAAATGCATGACTTATATCACTTTTTTACAACTCAAAACAGATGATTTCAGCTATGCTTTCAGGGGTCGTATAAAAAGTACTTAAATATATTTCAAGGTATCTGCGCTTTGAAAGAAATCGTACAACTATTACGATTCAGTTAACTTTTATTAGTTAAGTTTCAGATTACTTAAAATAATTGTATTTTAACATATGTTTTATTTTGTAAGGATCTGAGGCTATGATTTCTTTTAATAAAAATTATGTTATTTTGAAATGGTTTCATTTAACTTGCTACGATCGTCTTTTCCGTTTAAAATTTGTACTCGAACTTTAACTCACTTTAAAATGTCCAATCGAAGTTAAATTTTACATACTGACTTAAATCCAATGACAATGTAATATTATTATGATTTTTGACGCTTACCATCTTATACATATTTATATTAGAGGATAACACAAAACAAATTCGGATAGATTACCGTCAACATGTTTAAGAAAGAGTTGTAGATTAGATAACATAAACCTTTGATGGTTGTGTTTTTTAACTTATATAATTACGTTTTATATTTTTTTTTAACGCTGAATAAAAATAGTACCTTCTCTTTTAACCATCATGTTAGGACTTTTCGCAAATCGTAAACTTTAAGGTTAAAAAATAGCGAAAAATCTGATACTAATAAAATAGATGTAAGACTTTTTTATTCAGTTTAATTTTAATTATTTCAATAATTTATTAAATTTTTTGGCTTATACCGGGTATCTTACAGCTAAACAGATCAGGGGTCCGATGAGGTTAGAAGGGGAGGGGGGACCAATTTTAACTTTGAGCTTTTTAACTTTGAAATTTGCTTTTTGAGAAAAATCCTGACGATGGTTTAAAATAAAGGTCATTTTCGGATCCAGCTTTAAAAAATACATAAGAATCAATTTTCAAAAAATTAAAAACATGGCACAACCCAAAATTTGAAAGACAGTGTATTAATACAGCATTTAAAAATATGTATAATTTTATAAAAAATTGAGGCTGTTGTTTTTCATCCTTTTATTTAACAAAAATTCTGTTATTTGTATCCTCTTATATGTTCAGTACAAATGGTATATTTTGCAGTAATATGTCAGAATGATTAAAGACTTCAAATTTATATTACAATGCTAAATTTACTCTCAACCATTTCTTTAATATATCTCACGAAGTTATATTTCTACTAAATTTGTGAATGAACCCTAATTTGAAGCAAAAAATATGCTCCAACTTTAAACAGCTATTACTCGGCCAATTTTAATCGTAGAAAAACGGGACTTTTTTTGCCTTAATTATCAGTGTAACAGGAAAATTTAACTAAATATAACTTATAGGACCGGGGGACCGTATAAAACTTTAGATTCTGTAATTCTTCACTAAATTGTTTTTTTTAGCTTCAAACTTTTTTTTATCTTAACTCTGCACCTAATTTTGACCACTTTTGTAACTGGAAGTATGCATCTAGGACCAACGGTTGCGAAAATAAAGGTCGGTCAGGTTATACGTGGACACACTGTATATAACCATTATGTAATCTTACAAGTCATCATCATTTAAAAAAATAATAATAATAAATTGAGTATCAATACATTACACTGATATATAATGTATACAGGGTGGTCTTAAAAAACTTCCCCGATATATGTACCGATGATAACCTAACCGCTCAACCAATCGAAAGGAAATTTCAGATTTAGTTATTTGAAGGTATGCGCTCGAGATTGTGATGATTTAAAACAATAGAGATCTCACGGTTACGGTTACAGTGAAATAATTTCAAAATTTTAGAATGGTAACACCCTTTTTTTTCCTGCGCAAATTCACCAGAGAATTAAAAAACATAAATGGCGTTGGAAAGATATACGTATGACTAAAATTCCAGGTGTAATATCGTGACACTCAATCCTAATCATTTCCTAAGTAACGTAATATTCAGTACCCTAAAACAAATGATTACATTTTAATTTTCACTATCTGTACACAAACGCAACTCAAAAACACATTTTAAAACAAATCTTATAACAGTACTCATTTCACAAATGAAAAAAAAAAAAAATCGGCTACTGAAAAACATGTTTTGTAGCCACTCCTTTGTCCCTCGCATATCGAAAACGTGCTCCTTCGGTACGATAGTGAAGTCAGCCAGACGCAAGTTAAAAGGTCTTCAATTCTGAGCAAGTCCTGCTTTCTTATTTCATCCAGAATTTATTTGGGGTTTCGCATCTTACGAAAAATCATGAATTCCAAGAGATATTTAGGGTCGTTACACCGGCATAAATCATTTGCAAAAAAAGAGCATTGTAAATGACCAATGGCAATTCAAAGAAGACCTTAATTGACGCACTTTGCATAATTCACAGAATAGATAGTAGAAGCATCAATCACAGAACACCATATGCAAATCATTGCGTCTAGAAAATATTTAATAAACAGTGTGGGAAGATTATTTCTTCAATCAGTTGTTCGTACGCGCCAACAAGATGACACTTTTGCAATAAAACATCAAGGTAAATTGATAAAGCTGTTTTATCTGAACTGAAAATATGCAGCTGAAGCAGTGTGAGTTTATCGCCGAAATCATAAGTTACGACGAGGCCCTTGTTAAATAAAAACTGTACGTAATTTGGTGAAAAAGTTGAAGAAACTGGATGTCTATATATCGACCACGATCCGGACGACCATCTGTTCCTGTTGAAGTTGTTGTGGAAGTACATAACAGGATTACTGCAGATTCATTGCATACTGCAAGAAGTGTTGCACGCAGTCTAGATATACCGAAAACAACAGTCCTCAAGATTCTGCGGATGTTTCCTTATCGATTCCCAGCGCGTCCAGATGTTGCAACCTGGAGACGAGCAACAGCGTTTGGACTTTGCAAATTATTTTCTCATCAGATAGGATGAAGATAACAGATGGCCACTGCAAATATTATGGACGGATGAGGCGCATTTGTCTTTAACTGGGAACGTAAACTCCAAGAACTCCGTTAACTCGGCTGATGAAAAGCCTCACAGTGTGACACCAACGCCTTTAAACGAAACTAAAGTGACTCTGTGGTGCGGCATTGCAAACACATTCGCTCTCGGTCCGTACTTTTTCGAGGAGGTCTCTTCGAAAACGTGCCCCATCACAAGTGTTCGATATACAATGTTTCAGAATTACGTAATTCCAGAATTGCAGCAGCGAAATGCCGTTGATGATATTGTATGAATGCAACTGGTGCTCCTCCACACGTCGCCACATCTGTTCGACAAGTGCTGCAACAGCACTTTGATGATAGAATCATCTCTCGTAACTCTGCCGTTTCAAGGCAGCCACGATACCCCGACCTCACTCCAATGGATTTCTGGTTCTGGGGTTATCTGAAATCAAAGGTGGTACACATCAAATTCAAGAAATTTGTAGAATTGAAAGATGCCACAAAACGTGAAGTTGTACAGATTCCTTCTGCCATGTTACGTTCTGCATTGTTGTCAAAAGTCTCACGCATGCAATGCGTTATTGTCTGCGAAGTTGGGCATGTTGAAAATTGTTAATTTAAATAACTGTTTTTTTCTCTCTTCCCCCATGTGTTGTCATTGGTCCTTTACAATGGTCTTTTTCGCAGGTGTTTTATGCCGGCAATTTTCGTCGCCATATAATTCCAACGCCATTTATGTTTTTTCAATGCGCTGATGAATTTGCGCAGGGAAAAAAGTGTTTTTCCATTCGAAAATTTCGAAATTTTTTCATTGTAACCGTAACCGTGGGATCTCAATTGTTTTAAATCATCACGCTCTCGAGCGCATACCATCAAATAATTAAATCTGGAATTTCCTTTTGATTGGTTGAGCGGACAGGCAACTAGGGGTTCATATATCGGGGAAGTTTTTTTATGGCCATGCTGTATATGTATGTATGTATGTACTAAATTTTGTCCGCACGATAAAAGTCGCAATTATGCACGGATCGTATTCAAACTCAACAAAAACATTGAGAATGGTTAATATCTCGGCGCGGATTGTAAATGGGCAAAATCGGCCCAAGGGGGGGGGGGGATAGGGAGGGGTGTTGTGAAAACTGAAAAAAACCCATAACTCCTAAATTATAATACATATCAAATGTTTAAAGTTATTATTACTTCTAGGAAAATGGCCAGAAATTTATGTATCACAGATTTTTGATAAAATTAAAAAGGGGCTCAAGGAGAAAAAAAAAGTTGTTTTAGGGAGAAAAAATTCATACCTTCGTCAATTCTCAAGATATCAAATTCACTTAAATTTATTATAAATCTTAGCAATACTATCAACAACTTTTATACTGAAAAGTTTTTAATAGGATCAACTGTTACCTAAAATAATAATAATAATATTAATAATAATAATAATAATAATAAAACGATAAAAAAAGAGGGTTGAAGACGAAAAAAATTCATGACTTCGTCAATTCACAAGATACGAAATCAGCTTAAATTTATTATAAATATTCTTAATATTATCTACAACTTTTATTTTGACAAGTTTTTTATAGAACCAACTCTAACAGCAAAAACAAATCAAACAAAAATAGGGGTTGAAGAAAAAATTATCGAATTAACATGATTCTATAAAACCAGTTCGTACAGAAAAATAAAATTAAAAATTCGTCAAAAGCGGCCAGATAAAATTGTTAAAATGTATTTATCTCTAATCTTGAATTAGTTTTTGTTGGTGAAATTAGTACTTAAGGGGTCTCAGGACTCTTAAATTTGGAAAAATCGAAAAAAAAAGACCATTTTCAACATATAATATCTTAAAATGTAATTGATTTTAAGAGAAAATTTTATATTGGGATGAAAGATGTGTAAAGAAAGAAGTATGTTCTTTCATTTCATGTATTTGAAAAATTACAAGATGCAGAATTAGAATTTACAGTGGGCTCCAAAATGTCAGACATTTGACGAGCGGAAAATCGGCATAACAGATTATGCGCACGATTACAAAATAAATTTTGCAAGTAGAAGGAAAATTTTGGGTCCTACTTATGCTTCACATTCTAATAATTACTCTGAACCTAAATAAATTTGTATTTAAAGCATTTTTCTATTTTTAATACAAAGTTGTATTTAGTTAATGCAAAATTTAGAAATTTTCAACAGTATAATCACCTATAAAGAATATATTTCTGAACAATAAGAAGGAAATTTTAGGTTCAGTTTATACAGACTAACATGAAACAGATGTTTTAAAAATTTCATGAAATAAAATTCAGAAGTTTTTGAGATATCGTGCGCGTTATGCCCATAAACGTCATTTGGAGAAAATTGACTGAAACTCCGCATCGGCTATGGAGCGTGTATAATTCTAAAAGCCATAACTTCTGTTCTAATAGGAATTTCAAGGAAACATTTATACCAAAATGTTCAGAAAAGATAGTAATTTATTATCTAAATAAATTGAAATTTCGAAAATTTTAAAGCTTTAAGAGTCCTGAGACCCCTTAACTTCAAAATCTACCTCCGCCTGTTGGCCGAGCCAACAGGGTTTTTTTATTATTATTATCATCAACATTCATAATTTTCACAGTTATTATTGTCAAATATTACTGTAAATAAGTAGTAATTGTGATAATTACCAGAAAAATCAATTTTGGAATATTTGATTAACCTGTAATTAATGCAATAGCTTATTTGAAATCCAGTAAAAGAAATTTAGAAATTGAATAGCTATTAATGTATTTTTAATTTGCAGTTTCTGTCGCGTATATAGAAAATATTGAAAGTGTTTCCTTCTTTAAAAAAAGAAAAAATTATAATACAGAAAAAATGACTTTAAAAGTTTGATAGAATTTTAAAATTGCGATTTTTTTTCTCTTTTAACAAAATAAACTAGTCGGTTCTCCCTACAATTAGTATTTTAGAAATGGATCTTTAAAAATAGTTTCATCACACAGCATTTGTTTTGATATGAGCAGGGACCGACTAGCAAGTTTCTGTGCCCAGGGTACTTTCAAATTTTCGTTTTAACTTTATTGGTTGATTTACTGATACTAGTTTTTTTTTAGATATTACATACGAGGGTCGGCTGAAAAGACCCGGGCCCGACAAAGAAAACAAAGCTTATTTTCATTTTTTTTTAATTTATTTCTCAATATAATCTTCAGAAAGACTAATGCATTTATCATATCGGTTTCTATTTTAATTAAACCATCTCTATAATGCGATTCGTCGAGCTCTTCAGAATAGTGATGGGCGATTCTCGAAAATTCGACAATCGAGAAGAATCGTCATCGTAAAAAATCACAATCGATACAGCCATCGATTAATTCCTAGAATCTACAATCGAGATGTTTTACAATCGATTATAACGAGAGAGGTAAAAACAATTGTTGGAAAACTTAGCTATTATTCTGGCCGAAATTTTCGTAGTAGTGATAGGGTTTGCTCGATAATTCTGCTATCGTAATTATTTTCTCCTGATTTAGGCTTAAGGGGTTACTTCAGTCAATTGAAAAGACCTGCTCGCTAATGCTAATCTTATGGAAGAAATTTATAAAGATATCTCATTTGAATTTCAGTATTTTAAAATGATTTTCTTTGCATTGGAATAAATTCCCCTTTCTTCTTTATGAAACTGCAATGTCCAAATCACGTAACTATGGCGCATTTGATGAATCAAATAACCTTTCTACTAAAACACACATACGACAATATATATTAAGACACACATACACACAAAAATAACGCCTGCATTCAACAGTTAAAAAATATGTATATATACCTTTAACCTTTCTACTGTTTAGATAACTCCAAAAAGTTTGATACAGTTTAAAATTCCCCTAAATGTAAAATACTGTGGAATTTCTCCATTGATCGAAAACAAAAGTTTCTTTCGAAAAACGTAAGGATAGTAAGATAAAGATACCTGCCAAGAGGGAACTGCCTAACACGGAAACTGTTTTACCTAGAAACGGAAACTGTTTTCCAACATGACTCTTTAAGTCTGTATCGAAATCCAAAGTAGCTACTTTATGACACATTTAAAAACTCATTTTTTATTTTAGACGCATTAGCTAGAATCGATTAGCATTTCCCTCTTTTCGATAAAGGAAAAAGGTTTGATACAAATTAAAGTTCCCTAAATGTCTAAAGTGTATCAAATGCTGTGGAATTTCTCTGTTTATGGAAAACAAGACAGCTTTATCGAAAAACGTAAGGATAACCAAACATATATAACTACTGAGATGGAACCTGCCTAACACGGAAATTGTTTTCCAGTGCCTAGCGATTCCAACATGATTCTTCAAGTCTGTATCGAAATCCAAAGTAGCTAGTTTCTGACACATTTACTAGCTCATTTTTTATTTTAGGCGCATTAGCTAGAATCGATTAGCATTTTCTTCTTTTCGATAAAGGCAGAAGGTTTGATACAAGTTAAAGTTCCCTGAATGTCTAAAGTGTGTCTAATGGTGTGGAATTTCACCGTTTATCGAGAAACATAGGGGCAACCAGACAAATATAACTGCTAAGAGGGAACCTGTCTAACACGGAAATTGTTTTCCAGTGCCTAGGGATTCCAACATGACTCTTCAAGTCTGTATCAAAATCCAAAGTAGCTAGTTTCTAACACATTTACTAGCTCATTTTTTATTTTAGGCGCATTAGCTAGAATCGATTAGCATTTTCTTCTTTTCGATAAAGGCAGAAGGTTTGATACAAGTGAAAGTTCCCTAAATGTCTAAAGTGAGTCTAATGCTGTTGAATTTCTCCGTTTATCGAAAACAAAGGAGTGTTATCGAAAAATAGAAAGGTAAACAGACAAATATATCCGCTAATAGGGAATTCTATAACTAAAATAAAACTTCAATGGACTTCATTTTTGGTATTTCGGATAATTTTAATCTTCCAATCCTTACCAACGTGGTATTAGATGATGGACCTGGAAAAGGTAGAAGAACCCCCCCCCCTCCCCGAAGGGGCAAAAGGCCCCAAATTGACAACAGGGCAGACCAAGGATGGAAGTTAACTTGATGTAAGAGAGGACTAGGGGAAGTTGAAAATGGTAAAAAAAAAAAAAAAAAAAAAAAAAAACGAACCATTGAATAAGAAAAAAATTGAAGAAAAAGAAGAAATGGTAAAAGAACAAGTGAAGCGTGTGATTAGAGCCAGACAAATGAAGAGGGGCCCGATGGGCCACAGCTGGTCCAGAATGAGTGCCCAAATGGTCAGAATGGATCAAGAACTTAGAGAATAGTATCTACAAGGAAGAAAAACAATGAGACAAAATATTATGAAAAACAGATGAAAAATACCAATAGACTGAGGCTAAAAGTAAAATGTTTCAATGGGCGGCGTCCCCTGGTGGTAGTAAAAATAAAATTGATACGAGAAGATAGGGAAGAGTGAAAAGACTTTATTTTGTGAATTTTATAATTTTTGGACAAACAGTATACTAAAGGTTTGAAGAAACAAAACTTTAAAGCGCCCTCTTGAGGCGAAGAAGGGAGTTAAAATTAAGAAACACATGTCCATATTTTTTATTCGATTTTAGACGCAATTTGATGTTAGTCTTATAATTTTCCTATGAGTGAAAGATACCGTACCAGAGTACGAAAAAAACCGCCGCTAAGTATATTCCTTTAGAGCATTTTAAGCCCAGGGGTCTAAAATTAACAGTGGATTGACAAAAGAAAGGTAGATTTAGAAAGGTTATGAAATTACCCTTATTTTAATATATTACATGAGTGGGGTAAAATAATTTTGAAAAATCCTATTCCCTGAGGCGACACTTAAAATCTTGAAAACACATATTTTGCAGTGCAGTTTTGTTTTAACAATAGCATTCTAATATTAAGAGATATGGGACAGCTTAGGAGGGCTAAAATAAGAGAAACATTGAAAATCAAAGACAAACTGGCGCCAAATTCAATAGAAAACTTCTATATCAACAACTGAAACTCGAACTGATAACTTAAACCACTATGCCTCCTAACCCATATCGGTTAATAACAAAAGCGAATGGAAAAAACATGCACTCCTTTGGGAAATCATGACTTACACCAGAAGCGCGGTAAGTTTGACTCTTCTGAAAGCTTCCTTTCTCTCGAAGTGCGAGAGAGAGCTCTCGCACTTCCGAGATCTATTTTCTGGACGCAAACTGCTCGTTTATCTCGAGGAGACATTCTGCTCGAGGGCAAACCTTTCGCTTACTTCGAGATATCTCACCGTCTCGTTTCTCGCTCTCGGTCTCTGTTCAACGTTTCATATGACATTGTCGAGAATGAGAAATCAGTTTTCGTCCTTTCTCCGAAATGTTACTCTCGATGATTGTCATTTCACGCTCAGCCAAGAAGGGCCGAGAAGAGATATCGAGGGGCAAACTGTAGAAAGAAATAGGCATGACAATGAACTGTGAAATGAAGCTTTAATTTTCAATGTTTTTCTTATTTTAGCCCTACCAAGCTGTCACATACTTGGAGCCCTCCGATAAATATTATTTATTAAATATAAAAATTTCAAAGAGGAAGGTGGGTCGGGTGAGTTCCGAGGACGTGAGAGTGGGTGGGGCGCAATTTAAAAAAAAATTACCGAACTCTTCCTGTGACATATAATCGAAAAGCCCTTTGACAACTCTTTCATATTATGAACCTTTCTTCCACCGAAGGTGAAATTCGGGGGGGGGGGGGGGCGAACAAATTTTTAAAACCGTAGCCGACTTCTATAATAAATTTAAATATCATTTTAGATGTAGGTTTTTTATGCAGTCTTCCAATAAATATTATTTATTGAACATAAAAATTTTAAAGTGGGGGCTGCGTAAATTCCGGGGCGAAAGAGTGGGCCCAAAGGGGGGAGGGAGGGGGAGCAATTTTTAAACTTTTTTGGACCCGTCATGTGATATGTTATCGGAAAGCTCTCGGATGACTCTTTCATATTATGAGACTTTCTTCCTCCCCTCCCCAATTTGGCCCCCACTGCGGGGGGTAGTTTTTTCCGTTTTTATCATTTTAGATCGGATTTTTTTATGGAGCCCTCCGATAAATATTATGTATAATATATGAAATTTCAGAACACTTTTCTAAATTTAGCCAAGACCCTTCATGTAACATATCGTTGGAAAGATTTGTGACTACTTATTGATGGTATGCACTTCCGGTGGCCGTCCAACCACTTTGCCCCCCGGGGGACACTTTTCCAAATTTAGCCAAGACCCGTCTTGTGAGATATCATTTTAAAGGTCTGTGACTACTTTTTGATGTTATGCACCTCCGGTGACAGACCCCCCACATTGCCCCCCCCGGGGGACATTTTTCCAAATTTAGCCAAGACCCTTCATGTGAGATATCGTTGGAAAGGTCTGTGACTATTCATTGATGTTATGCACCTATGGTGTCCGCCCCCCCCCCACTTTGCCCCCCCCGGGGGGCACTTTTCTAAATTTAGCCAAGACCCTTCATGTGAGATATCGTTGGAAAGGTCTGTGACTACTTATTGATGTTAAGCACCTCCAGTGACAGCCCCCCCACTTTGCCCCCCCCGGGGGGACATTTTTTAAAATTTAGCCAAGACCCTTCATGTGAGATATCGTTGGAAAGGTCTGTGACTACTTATTGATGTTATGCTCCTCCGGTGTCCGTCCCCCCAACTTTGCCCCCCCGGGAGACACTTTTACAAATTTAGCCAAGACCCCACATGTGAGATATCGTTGGAAAGGTTTGTGACTACTTATTGATGTTATACACCTCCGGTAATCGCCCCCCCCCCAAATTTTCCCCCACGGGGGACACTTTTCTAAATTTAGCCGAGACCTCTCATGTGACATATTGTTGGAAAGGCCTATGACCACTTACTCATGTTATCCACCTCCCGCACCCCTCCCCCCACTTTGCATCCACGGGAAGGGCATTTTTATAAATTCAGATCCAGACCCCTCGTGTGACATATGGTTCGAAAGGCCTGAAGACCTGTGACGGCTTATTCATATTATGCAGCTACTTTGCCCCTCCGCTCACTTTGACCCCTCCACCAAGAGATCTGGTCCGAGGTTCGTTCGTTTCGAGATTATATTTTTTTTCAAGATTTTGTAGTGCGTGCACACCACGCCTGCTATACGGTGTCGTATATAGCGGGTAACCTGTTCGTGATTTCATATTGCAAGATTACGTATAACTTAGGGGCCCGATTAAAGGAGGGGCCCACTAGCGGGCGACGTCACCTTGTCTTTATTAACACCGACTCATTCCAGTTCACCCGCAGACGATTCTTGATAAATGTATGACGTATATAATATATGATGTATAAAAGCAATTGGCAAACTGGAGTCATCGAGAAAAAATTTACACAATCGAAAAATATCGAGATGTCCATACAATCGAGACAATCGAGAAAAACATCTCGTTATCGCCCATCACTACTTCAGAATAGTTGTTTACGTCACCAATAACCTCCTCGTTGCTTTTAAATCTTCGTCCACCAAGGAATTTTTTGAGGTTAGGGAATAGGTGGTAGTCACTGGGTGCTAAATCGGGCGAATAATGTGGATGTTCAAGTAATTCGAACCTTACTTAGTAGATTTTTCCCATTGCAATGATTGACCGGTGTGCTGGAGCATTGTCATGATGAAACAAGATTTTTTTTTTCTCCTAATGAGGTCGTTTTTTCTTTACCTCGTCACTTAAACGTTGCAGTAAACTTGCGTATCTACCTCACCAGTGATACTTTTACCCTTTTTACAAAGTAATCAATAAAAATAATTAATTTTGCATCCGAGAAAACACTCACCATAACCTTATTAGCTGACGAAGTTGACTTTGCCTTTTTTGGAGCTGGTTCTTTCGGCGCAATCCACTATTTTGTCTGTAATTTGCTTTCAAGAGTGTAGTGGTGAATCCAAGTTTCATCCATACTTATAAGCCGTCTCAAAAATTCTTTGGGGCTTTTACCGGAGATATCCAAATTCTTACTTGAAACAGTTTTCCGATGCAACATTTGGTCAGCTGTCAGCAAACGCAGAACCCACCTCACACAGACCTTGTGGAAGCCCAAAATAGTAGTTTAAATATTACCTGCACGTTCTTTTTATATGTTCGCAGCCTCTTCTATCTCAAACAACTTTAATCTGTGGCCTTTCAGGACTATTCGATAAATTTTTTCAACAACTTCAGGAGTTGTCACTTCCACAGGGCGTCCAGAGCGATGCTCATCACTCGTGCTTGTCCGTCCCATTTTAAACTCTACAACCCGCCTTTTAATCATTGAATATGATTGGGCAGAGTCATTCAGTGTTCTGACCATTTCCTTTTTGATTTCTTTAGGCGTTAAACTCTTCAAATGGAAGTATTTGATTATCCGCTCGTTTTTCCAAATCTTCCATTTTCGTAAAAATTCTAAAATAGTCTTCTTTTAAATGCTGTCAATCAAACAATAACCAAGCTACTATTATGAAACTGTGGGTATAAGCTAGTCAGGGATAGTACTATCATTCCCACCTAGAGTAGCAAGCCTTCTGGCTGCAAGAGCAAATTCCAGTGACGTCAAGCTTAGTAGGCGAGAAAAAATTTCTAAGCAGGTAAGGGAACACACAGTGACTCTACGTAGCAATGGCTCTGTGAGTTTTTTTTTATAAGCGCTGTTTTCGACATTTTATACATTTTAAAAAGGATCATTCAAGAATTTAAAATAAGGTAAGTGTTTTATTTTGATAAATCTTTATTTTGTGTATGCATTTACTTATTTATATTACTTCTAATACTTTTGCTGGCTTCTGATATACAATACTGAACATAAGCTATAACTTACACGTGTTCGGACGCGAGAGTGCTGTGTAATATGTTTTTTAATTATTATAATTTTAAAAAAGCTAAGTATTTATATTATAGAATACATTTAATTTTTTTCTTTTTTAGTTTGATAGATAAATCTAATGTGCATTATATTTTTCTTTTAACAATGAAATTACATTTTGGTACTATAATAAAGATAAGTAACTTTACTATTGTAATTCGTTTATTTTACTATTATAATTCATTTATTTTACTGTTGTAATTCATTTATTTTACTATATTTTAAATTATACAATTAAAAGTTTAACAAAATTTTTAAATATAAATAATAATAGCAGTAAAATCGTAAAATATTTAATGTAGTTTAAAGTTTAGTCTGACTATGAAAAGATTTTATTGTACTTTTAACAATGATTTGAAGATTAGTCAACGACATTTCATTTGGCATATTATTTTTATTGTTTAAATTTTAGAATAAATACTAATAATAGTCAGATATGAAATTTAGTGAGATTTCTTTAAAATAAAATTAAACGTCATTAAATAATGGGTATTATAGTATTACAATTTGTTTATTTTATACTTTTTAATTTTACTAAACGATTCATTTTTAAATTGTTTGTATTTTAATTTACAAAGTTTAGTTTTGGATATATTTTAAAATTTATCGAATGTACATAAAATTTATTTGAGTTTATTGCCAATTTATATGGATTAACTTCTACAGATTTCAGTTATATAAATTATTGAATAAATACTAATAACAGATTTTTAGTCAGTTAGGCAAATGTATTGTGTATTTTTTTTAAATAATTAAAGTGAACTTTAAATAATGCATAATATTATTCAAATTTTAACTATTTAATTAATGCCTTATTTAATTTAACATTTTCTAGGTCTACAATACTATTGTTAGAGCTTTTCAAAGATAATCAAAATTTAATATTTTCGTTTCGGATTGTAAAAAATGGTCTATAGAAGTAATAGTAATAACCATAGCAATATTACTATATGCACTTAGATATTTTAAGATAATTTGTGTTCAGCGTTATCAAAAGCAAGTAAAAATATTTGAAGAAAGTGATTAAATACACAAAAAATTTTAAGATTTATCAAAATAAAAGGCTAATCTTACAATAATAAATATCCTCCTACTTAATGGGAACAGCACTTTGTTAGTTCTATAAATTAATTAATAAATGAAGACAAGTTAAAAATATGAACCATTTTCATAAAAAAAAGAAAGAACAAAATGAGACGCTTTCAATAAAATATTTAAATATTACTTTTCAGAAATAAATTAAAAAAATTGTATTTAACCATAAACACTCTTGGAATATCGAATAAATTGAAATGAAAATAATTTTGCAAGAGAATTTTTTTCTTTTCTTTTTTTTTTTTTTAAATAAAAATTATTCTCACAAAATAGGTTATTTTTGAAACAGTTTTTTGTCTTTTGGTATAAAAGTATTTTTAATAAATTTACAAATTGGCTTAAATATTTAATTAATTAAAGAATAAAATTTCTTCGAGGGTTTTGCAGCCTTCTCAACAAAAGAGAAAACAAAGAAAGAATGAAAGGAATCCTATTTTTCCCCCGAAAAATCGATATTTTAAAATGAACAATCTAGTTCTTTCTTTTCTATTCTTATTTTTCTGATTCATTATTTATAATAATTAAAGAATGTTTTACTCTATGCAAAATAAAAATAGTTTTATTTGAAAGGGTATTATTTATCAGAATTTCAGTAAAGCATAGAAAACATAAAAAAATGATAAATATGTTTCTGTTAAAACTATTCATTAATGAAGTTGAAGTTATCACCATGATATACATATATATATATATGCACATAATAATTGAAATAGTACACCAAATCAATTTCATATTTTATAATTAGATAATATTTAAATATTTCTTTTAAAAAATTAAGCCGAATCTTCAAGCAAAAAAAATCAAGAGGCAGAAAGAAAAAGAAAATCTGTTTTTCAGAGTATTGGAAAATTTGATTTTAAAATGAAAATTTTTTTTCCACATGCCTTATTTATAATAATTAAAGATTAAAACATTATTATTAGAATTAAAGATATAACACAGATTGTTAAAATAACATCTCTTCAAAGGTTTTGCTGCCTTTTCAACAAAAGAGAAAAAAAAAAAAAAAGAAAAAGAAAGAAAATATTCCTATTTTCCCCCGAAAAATCTATTTTAAAATGAACAAACTAGTTCTTTCTATCTTTTCTTTTATGATGCTTT
This sequence comes from Maratus speciosus, assembly GCA_963932465.1. NCBI lineage: Eukaryota > Metazoa > Arthropoda > Arachnida > Araneae > Salticidae > Maratus > Maratus speciosus. Next base: position 375,766,562 of record OZ010796.1, read on the forward strand.
ATTTATAATAATTAAAGATTAAAACATTACTATTAGAATTAAAGATATAACACAGATTGTTAAAATAACATCTCTTCAAAGGTTTTGCTGCCTTTTCAACAAAAGAGAAAAAAAAAGAAAGAAAATATTCCTATTTTCCCCCGAAAATCTATTTTAAAATGAACAACCCATTTCTTTCTGTCTTTTCTTTTATGATGCTTTATTTATAATAATTAAAGATTATTTAAATATTTCTTCATAATATTTACAGATTTCTTCAAAAATTTCAATGCATTTTCAATCAAAAAAATCAAGAGAGAAAGAAAAGAAAAGAAAAAAAAATCCTGTTTTTCAGATTACTGAACTTTTTATTCTAAAATGAACAATCTAGTTAAAAATATTTTTACTTAAAATATATTTTTGAAATTAGTGATTATCACGATATCAAGAAAATCAGCAAACATAAGAGTGATGATAAATGTGTTCCATGTTAAAATTTTTTAGTTATAAAGTTTAATTCATATGTCAGTAGCAATTTGTTGATGTACAATCAAGCTTACAATTCAATAATTGGGTCATTTTAATTTAATGCTTAGTTGTTTATATAGAAAAACATAGCAATATTAAACTTTACTTTATCAATGTGATATACAAATTGTTCACCTCTTGCTGCTGACGTCACCAGCCAGCCAGAAGGCTTTGTATTCTAGGTGGCAATGGTACTATGCAATGCTAGCGTATAACTGGCCTAGTGGTGGCATTTCTTTGTCAGGCCCGGGACTTTTCAGCCGACCCTCGTACTTATTAGAAAAGTGTCAACTCAAAAAATTAACTTTTATGAAAAACTAAAAAGCAGTTTCAGGAATAAAAATAAAATATTTATTCTATTACTTATTGAAATGTGCTTTTAATCATAAATTTAGACATATTTTTGTCATTTCCTTGTATTAATATCTCAAATATCACATTTTTTCACAATTAAGATTTTTTAATGGAAATTTAGATGCAATTACGCAAAATTATGTGCCCCTCAGAAATTTCGTGTCCAGGGCACAGGCACCGGGTACCCGTGCGATAATCAGGGCCTGGATATGAGCAAAATCTTGGTTTGTTTTTCTGAACCATGTTGGTTTTCTTGGAAATGAAAAAAAACTTCTATTTATTTATTATTAGTTTTTTATATTTATATGTTAAAAATATTTTAATCCAAACTGTGGACAATATTTATATTTGAGATTTTACAAAATATGACAAATAACAAATAAAAAAAATAATGAAATAGTTAAAGTATTCTTCATGTTTATTCATACATAATCGACTTTTTTAACATTGACAGGTTCCGATTTTCAGTAATTTATATTTCAATAACGATTCATCTAGAATTCGTGAAAAAAATGTTTATTTATTGTTTTATGGTAAATTTAGATGTGTCATAAATTCATTGTGTTGTTATTGAACTTTTAATATATAGATGACAATTTATGATAATATAAATAGTATCCATTTACAAAGGCCCCTCTGTTCATTAACCTTTAGAATACCAGTAATTTAGAACCCATGCGACTGTGTTTTTTGCTATTTTATCTGCCACTATTTCAGTACAATAATTTCCATGATGTATTTCTAGTAGAAATTAACGATAAAAATTATTGTTTTGTAATATTGTGAGGAGAAATGAAAAAAAAAATCGCGTTTGGCTTACTACACTATATGGCCAAAGGTGACCGGTCACTTGCGATTTTAGACGTTTTGTTAAATATCTAGAAAAATACATGAGGAATTCACCTGAAACTGCAGGTGTGTAAACAGCATAGTACAGGTCATATATTTCCGGGAAGATTTTTTTCCCGAAACCCCATAGGAGACTGTCAACAAATTTAAAAAAACTAATATCTTTTGGATAACTCTGTAAAAACAAATGTAGCAAAAGCGTTCAAACTCGAGATTATTAATAAGTGGCTTATTGCAATATAATGTGTTCATTTTTATGAGGATAGCATATATACTCTTAGAGAAATTAAGATTTTTATAAAAACAGTCCCAAATTTTGCCAAGTTTTTTGCTTATAATTAGCAGAGTTCTTAATATAAAAAAAAGTTATTTTCAGAAAATATGACGAACAGCATTGTACACAAAGCTCTGCAATCAGAATTAAAAAAAAATAAAAACTGTATGAAAAATGAGCAGGTTTAATAAAAAATCTTTCACTGCGCATGCGCGAATGTAATCAAAATATAATGTGCACAATGTGTGAGCTAAACGTATAGAGCAACTTTTATTAAAGTCTCAAAAACATAGTTTGAAAAGTCTGATAATAATCGTTTATAGAATAAACTCAAAATCCGTTGTTCCCAAAATGAAGCAAAAAGATGAGGGGTTGTATCCATTGATTAGTGCCAATATAGCGTACACAATATTGCACGTACTCCTGTATTTGGATACAGCCCCTCATCTTTTAGCTTCTTTTTGAGAATAACGGATTTTGAGCTTATTCTATAAACGATTATTATCAGGCATTTCAAACTATGTTTTTGAGACTTTCACAAAAGTTGCTCAATACATTTAGCTATCACATTATGCAAATTATATTTTGATTACGTTCGAGCATGCACAGTGAATCATTATTTAGCAAACCTGCTAATTTTTCATACAATTATTATTATTTTTTCCTTCCGATTGACCCACTATGACCCAAAATGACACACTAATCGAATTTTCTCGAACATGTGACTCAGCCCAATAGTCTTCTCATGCTCAGAAACGGAATAATACAAAATTTTGTCAAAATAGTTTGAGTCGTTTTTTAGATACAATTAGTTTGACACATAGTGACCCAAAAATGACCCAGTAATCGAATTTTCTCGAACATATGACTTAGCCCAATGGTCGTCTCATGCCCAGACGCGGTATATTACAAAATTTTGTCAAAATGTTTTGAGCCTTTTCTAGATTCAGTTAGCTTGACACGTGACCCATTGTGACCCAAAATGACCCACTAATCCAATTTTCTAGAACATGGGACGAAGCCCAATAGTATTCTCGTGCCCGAAAACAATAGAAAGTAAAATTTCATCAAAATCGTTTGAACTGTTTTCTAGATAAACTTATCTGGACCCACAGTGACCCAAAAATAACTAATCGAATATAATTATCTTCACCCTGACCCACTATGACCCAAAATGACACACTAATCGAATTTTCTCGAACACGTGACCAAGCCCAATGGTCTTCTCGTAATCCAAATCAGTAAATTACAAAATTTAGTCAAAATCGTTAGAGCCGTTTTTTAGATAAAATTAGCTTGATCCGTAGTGACCCGAAAATGACCCACTAATGGAAACTTCTCGAACATGTGACCCAGCTCAATAGTTTTCTCGTGCTCAAAGACGGTTGGATATAAAATTTAGTCAAAATCAATTGACCGTTTTTTAGATATAATTAGCTTGACCCTGACCCCCTATGATCCAAAATGACACACTAATCGAATTTTCTCGAACATATGACTTAGCCCAATAGTCTTCTCATGCCCAGAAACGGTGTAATACAAAATGTTGTCAAAATCATTTGAATCGTTTTTTAGATGCAATTAGCTTGACCCACAGTGAACCAAAATGACCCACTAATTGATTTTTCTCGAACATGTGAATTAGCCCAATAGTCATCTCATGCCCAGAAGCGGTATATTACAAAATTTTGTCAAAATGTTTTGAGATATTTTAAAATTCAATTCGCTTGGCACCTGACCCATTGTGACCCAAAAATGACCCACTAATCGAATTTTTTTGAACATGGGACCTAGCCCAGTGGTATTCTTGTGCCCGAAAACGATAGAAAGCAGAATTTTTCCGAAATCGTTTGAGCTGTTTTCTAGATAAACTTAGCTGGACCCACAGTGACCCAAAAATGACTAATCGAATATAATTAGCTTGACCCTGACCCACTATGACCCAAAATGACACACTAATCGAATTTTCTCGAACATGTGACCTAGCTCAATGGTCTTCTCGGGCCCAAAAATGGTAACATACAAAATTTCTCAAAATCGTTACAGCCGTTTTTAAGATAAAATTTACATACACACGCACACACATACACACACAATTTTTGCTCGTATTATAGTATAAGATAACTCAAAATTTAAATCGTCTATCGGAAAATGAAAAGGGGTATTCAATTACAAATCAGTTCAATAGTCATTCCTGCAATTGTCTTGTGCGTTTATGTTGAAAAATGAGTCAGAATATATGTCAGAAAGTCTCGCGTTTTTGAGCGGGGGAAAAATATATTTTGAGAATCGCCATGCTTGGAACACAGTTTATGCATGTACACTGTAAAAGAAAACTGTAAAGTTACTAAAGTTTTTCAAGGAAACTGGGATTCCTAGAAAAACTTTTGTAATTTTACAGATTTTTTTACAGTGTAGTTAAATCTCAATATAGAGTCGCACTGACATAGGATCACACCATTTATACTCATTTTTTCCCAATTCTTCCCTTAAATTAAAAAAAAAAATAAAATTCTCCTCTTATAGGTTCATCCCGCATATAAAGTGAATATTTTATTTGTGCTCTTGGGTGATCCTGTACACTGTAAAAAAAAATCTGCAAAGTTACTAAAGTTTTTCTAGGAAACTGGGATTCCAAGAAATTTTTATGTAACGGCAACAAGAAAAAATCCTGTAACAGACGCTGTTACAGGAATTTTTCTTGTTGCCGTTACATAAAGATTTCTTGGAATCCCAGTTTCCTAGGAAAACTTTAGTAACTTTACAGATTTTTTTTTTTACAGTGTATCGAGGCTTAACTGTACTGTGATAACAAAGACTGTTATCTCTTTACGAGTCGGACAAGTGGAAAAAGTAAGGAATAGTCTGTTTGACCGAAAATTTCGTCAATATATTACTCTGGTACAAAAACACGCGCCCGGTAATACATCACGTGCAACTCTGCGTATTTATGCTTGTAGTAGACTTTTAGTCTAAAAATTAACATCCTAGTTTGATTTATCTACCACAGACAAATCAAACTGTTATAACTATAAAGTAAATATCTGAATAACAAATATAAAACACGATTTCTGCCTTGATTCACTCGATTAGTAAAATTCACATAAAATATTTTCCCCCATCTTTAGACAAGATAACCACTGTCTGTAATTAAAAGTAAATTTATACTTTTAAGAGCATTTTGATCCAAGCATTTTTTTTTTCTTAAATAAGTCTCTATAACTATGAAAATAACCGATATAAAGGCTACCCTAAGAAAATTTATCTGACGGTCTCAAGTAAAACAAAATCTGGAGAAAGTTATGAGTTTTGCCGGAAAACTATTGTTTAATAACGCATTTAATCATGAATGTTTTTTCTCCCCATAAATGATGGTGTTATTAAGAATAATAATTAGCTTAGATTGAAGGAAAGTAACTTTTGAAAAGAGCATTAAATAATGCAGGGCAGAGAAATATTGCACTGAAACTTGTAAGTAGAAAATTATACGCCACAGTCTGCTTCTTTACAGCAAAATACAACCTTTTTCTCCAAAAACTCTGAACAAAACTTCACAATGGATTGCTTGAATGCAAGATAGGTAATAACTGCAAAGTTTTTTAAGAATGTAGTTGTTTCTGTAACTCATAAATTTCGCTTTAGGACAATGTGGGACATAAAGGTTGTCGGTAATTGATAGGTTATACATAAAGAATCAGCAATTAAATGTGGCAAAGTTAAGAACAAATTATACAGATAAATTATGCATTAAAAGTATCAGTATTTGTTTTCTAGGTAACTGATTTCAAACGTAAGATCAGCTAAAATTCCATATATCTTTTCATGTAATTCTGAAGTATCTCATCTCTCAATCTAACAGTTGATAAATTTTATTTGCATTTCATTGCTTTTTATTCATAAGATATTGTTTTCCCTAACAAAAATATAGCTCTTTAGAGAGCTAATCATAATTATTTTATGTTTCACATAATATTTAGATAGAGGTAATGCCTAGATACATAAATATCTAATTGGCTAATTTACAGAGTGCCAAATATAATGCACGTAATTATTTAATTACAAAGTTCTTTTTTTTAATTTAACAAAATATTTTTATAATTAAGGGCAGGGCCGAATGTGTTTTTCTTTTTCACACGGGGCAAGTATGAATTTTGCCCACTGCCCCGCCTTCCAAAATAAATTTATAAAAAGTCTTTTTACTAAGTAATTTCGGTCTATTGCCTTTAACCTTTATTTTAAATATTGAAAAGTAGGTAGTAAGATATTATTCTTAAGATTTCGAAATGTATGATTTAAAAACGAGTTATATTAAATATTAATTAGATTTAGATTTCACGGAAGATAGCTAGGAGAAATAAGAATTCGCAGTAGAGTAATGTATGTGGATTGTGTAAGGAGTCTTGGAGATTAATAAATATATATAGTGTTACGAGTTACCACCAATGTTTTGTTACTAGCATGAAAAATGAAAATATACTGTATGAGAATTCTATTACATACAGTATTAAGATTTTGAATATATGCGAGGTTAATATTTTCTTAAGAAATTTTTGTCTTAACTAATACAGTATTTAATGTGGGTAAGACGAACTACTAAACAATAGGAAATTCTTGATGAGTGAGTTTAGTATTTGATCATGGTAGCATTCATCAAACCTTACTCCCCCCGCCCCTAATATTTATTTCATTAAAATCGGAAGGCTGATTATTATATTTAGCTATTTCTTTGGCTTTGTGTTGGAATAGCTTCGAGCATTATTCGCTCTTATTCGTAAAGTGACATGACATAAGTAAAAAAATATAATTTGTTTTCTTGATATTAATATGAGATAATCATAAACATATTTTTCCAATTATCATATTCTTAAATATTTTTGAAATGAACAAATTCGAGCTGTTTTATCATTTTTTGCTTATAACTTTTAAAAACTTTCTATCTTATAGATAGTCAAGTAAATTGAATATAAAGTGGCTCATACACTGTAAAAAAAAAAATCTGTAACGTTACTAAAGTTTTCCTAAGAAACTGGGATTCCTAGAACTTTTTATGCAACGGCAACAACAAAATTCATGTAAGAGACGCTGTTACAGGAATTTTTGTTGTTGCCGTTACATAAAAGTTCTAGGAATCCCAGTTTCCTAGAAAAACTTTAGTAACTTGACAGATTTTTTTTTTTTTTTTTTTTTTTTTTTTTTTTTTTTTTTTTTTACAGTGTATTAAAGCAAATAAGCTGCATTTGGATCTAGAGTCCAGATATAAAAGCTTTGATTAATTTTCCGATTAATTTTAAATAAAAATCAACGTGTTTATGTGTTTTACTGATTGAAACTTTTCGCCTTTTCTGAAAAACTTACGAACAAGTTTGCGATTATATATTCTCTTGTGTTTGCAAGATTTGTCAGTCCATACCGGAATTTTTTCCCTGCGGCGGTAGAGACAAAAATTGTCATTGCCAATTAACACTCTTCTTCCTCCCGGATTAGACTCTAATTAACAATTTCTTTATCAACGTTACTATTCTGAAAACATGATTCAACCGGACAGATATACCTTAATCACAATTCAACCTTTCATAATAAATTTGGTTTAAAAAAAAATCTGAATCATGGTTCAACCTTCCACCATATAATTAGTTTAGAAAAAAAATTGAATCATGGTTCAACCTTTCACCATAAAATTATAATGGTACTACACTGTAAAAAAAAAATATGTGAAGTTACTAAAGTTTTTCTAGGAAACTGGATTCCTAGAACTTTTCATGTAACGGCAACAACAAAATTTCATGTAACAGACACACTTTTGCGCCGAAATCAAAAAATCTGTAAGTTTACTAAGAATTTTTTGGAAACTGGGATTCCGAAGAACTTTTCATGTAACTGCAGCCAGGGTTACAAATAAAAGTTTAGTAAGATTACTGAAATTTTAGGCAGATTCATTTGTAAAGTTACAGATTTTTGTAGCTTTACAAAACTAGTTTTGTAGATTTGCAGCTTTTTTCGTACAGTTACAGTTGAAAAGTTTAGTAAGCATGTAACTTTACATCTGTAGACCTACAGATTTTTTTTGACAGTGTAATACTAATATATTAGTGCTTGTGAAATTACCACTAAACTGGCGAAACTATAAGCACCAAATTTTTCAATAATTTGATTACAGTTAAATTGACACCAAATTTTATTTTTGAAACATTGAACCTTATTTTTAACAGTGTATATAAAATATGCGTAAGTGTAGTGAAAATATGTTAAACAAAATATGCTAAACAAAATAAATGTGCTAATCTGTACTTTAGTAAACGATTTCAAAGTATTTCACAATATATGGATTGTTAATGGGAAAATTGGTATGCATAAACACCATTTGTAATTTTATTCAGTGACATTCTCGGCCTATTTAAATGATATAGCCATGCGAAATATCTTAGAAGCAAATAAAATGCAGATGGTTTGCAGAAAAGGTATCCTGTTACAACTTTCATATTTCGAATATGTACGGTGACAAATTTTAATATTCTTTAAAGAAATGGAGAATTAGACTGGGTGTGAACATTCTATACGTTAAATTAATCATCCTTTACATTTTGCTTGCGAAAATATGCAGCATATGGGAGTGAAATGCAACAATACCTTAACTCCAGCGTGAATATATTTGACTCGGAAATTGAACAAGTTTCAAATTCAGATCATAGCTATAGATGCCTGTAATTTATGCTCCTGTACTTCATTAACAGCAGCTTCTTTTAAAGTATGAATCGCTAAAGATTTCCTTTATGTTTAAACAATATTTTTTTTTAATAATTATATATCTATAAAATGAAAAAAGAACATTAATCAAGCCCATCTCAGTTTGAGATAGTTATACCACTAATGTAGAAAGAAAAAAGATTACTTCGAAACTGCATACGGAAAAATGCACTTATCTAATATTATTAAGGCTGTTCTTAACTGCTCTGCTCAACAAGCGCAAAACGTTTTGGCACATTTACAAATTCATTTTTTAACGGAAAGATATAAAATTGGAGAGCCTGACCATGGGAGCTATTTGTAATCGAACTGTGTTTTCCATTTTTTGATCAATAAATTACCTGTTGAGTTATAAGCGATTTTCATCACGTGATAAACACGTTTTTCACCCATTTTTGAGCGATTATTCTTCCTTCGCGAGGAAATTCGGTTCAAAACGCCCACTTTAACATTATGTTTTGAAAGATCTATTGCGTTTGCAGAAAAACAAACAAACAACAAAAAAAAACAGCTCGATTACATAGTTTTTGAACTTCAACACCTGCTAATTTCATGCATTTACGAACAAAAATAAATTAAAAGTTATGTCAGAAAGTTGCCCTTTTGGATTTGAGAACAGCCTTAATGCGCCAGAAGACAAATATATTGTGAAACGTGTGTCATTAATCACATCCAAAAATAATTGGTAACTTGCATCGACATGTTAAAATGCATTGGTAACCCTGCCGGAGCTTTTTTTTTTTTATTAGATTGGTTGGGCCGGAACTTTTCTTGAAAGACTAGTGTCATGACGGGACTTGACTTAATTATTTTCTGTCCGATATTTCTTTTGTATTATTTAACCCATTATGTACTGAATTATGAATTCATGAAAATTTTATCTTCTAAAGTCTTTTTCGTGAATTTTTGAAACTACATTAGAAGATTTACGTAATCATTTAATAAATTTTAGAAGGATTTTAGAAGGATTGAAGGATTTAGAATGATTAATTAATTTAAATTATAGGGATTTTGTGCATATTTTATAATCACATTCAAATCTTTTATTTTAAATATTTTTCTTGGGATTTTGTAGAATTAAGAAATGTACAAATATAATGTTCTTACAATAGAAATATAGAAATATTTCCGAATTAAAAGATCCCCCCCCCCCCTCCCCAACGCCAAGAAAGCTGAAAAGAAGCAAAGGCAAAAGAATCATCTTTTAAAAAATATTTTTGTTTTGTGTAACTAATAATACTTTTGGAACAAGATAAAGTTAATGCATATATAAGTCATTCTAAACTGTATTACTACTAATCGATATTAAATGAATTTCATAAGAAGTTATTTTAGTGGTAGAGCTACCGTACATCTGTTTAACGGGATCCTGAGCATTTTTTTTTTTTTTTTTTAAATGATACTGCGAAATATTTTTATTATTATTATTTTTATATATCTTTAAAATTGTGACATTTTAATCATATCTCTCTTTATTTTTAAACTACAATTATTATTTGTAATGAGTCTTCATTTGAATGTAATGGTCTAAGTGATCATTAATATTGTTATTCCGAATTCGGTGGCTTGCTAACATATAATATGACAAATAATAAAGTTTTTAGATAAATATATTTGCAATAAACTTTTATAAGAATTTTTAATTGTAAAAGAATATTTATTAAGAACTGTCCGGGCATCCAT